>JAIUCU010000020.1:0-132257 GCA_020226215.1 Sindora glabra | reverse complement strand
ATTTATTAATAATATAAAAATAAAATTACTAATATTAAATTTAACAAGAATAATAATTAACTAAAATATTATAAAAATTAAAATATATAAAATTTATTAAAAATATAAGTAAATATTAGAAAATACTTGAAGAGTGTTACTAGTATTTTTTTTAAGTGAAAATTTTAAGGCTTTGCAATTTCATGGACTACCTTCACCTTCAATCTTTAATATTTGTACAGAAATAAAAATTATGGGAATGAGATTGAAGAGAAAGAATGAATATTTATTGTGTGAATTGAGTTTGACTAAAAAATGAAAATTTGAAATAAGTATTTATAATAATACAAAATATATAAAATATTTAAGGAGAGGAGAGCCGTTGCACGATGGTTAGAACTCTGACTACTCAATTGTATTTGTATCACATTGGCATTGCAGATCAGCAGATGTGGATCCCATTGTTCATGTAGCCTGACTTTTCCAACATAAATAAAGGTGCTCTATTCTCAAAGCTGCAATTTCAACGAAGGAAAAACCTTATTCAATTACTCCCTTCTCCGTTAATATCGTTAAAGTTTAATGTTAATATATAAAAATTAAAAATATAATAAATAATATAATTTTAAAGAGATATGAATTTTAATATATTTATATATTTTTTATTTTTTAAATATTGTTTTTTTAAAATTTATATTTATTTATCTATTTTTAAAAAAATTAAAAATATATTTATTTAAGAATAAATATTTTTTTATAAAAATGTAAATATAGTATGTTAAAACAATAGAAAATTTGCTTTATATTTAATGTTTAAACGAGTAAAAGTTGATAGAAGATAAATTTTTCATGTAAAAAAAAGATTTTTTTTACCATCATCATTTTATATATTATTTTTTAATTATAAAGTATAAAAGTATTATGTCACTCTTTTACTTATATATAAATAAAAAAAAATCCTATAATAAAAACCTTCCTCACAACAAATGGATCCCATGAGTGCCAATAACTTATAAAAAAAGTTAGATATTATTTAAATTATACACTCACAATATAAATATATTATTATTAGTTAGATTTTCTTTGTAATGTTAGTTAGATTTAATATAGTTAAAGTGTGTGCATTATATAAATGAATTATAAGAGAGACATACAAGTTGTAAGGTATACAAAGAGAAAGATTAATTATATTTAATGCACTTAAATTGCATAAAATTGAGTAAAAGATAATATATTTTTTATTTGGATTTAATTTATTATGATATAAATCAATTTTATATCATCACTAATTTTCATATTATCATGTTAAAAAGTTTATTAAATTTTTTATTATTATTAAGAATTTTTAATTATTATTTATTAAGTAACATATTTTACTAGTATTAATAATATAAAATATTTTATCATAAAAATTAAATTTATATTTTTTTAATTATGACTAGGTTGTTAAAGTATAATTTTAATATATCAAAATTATTATTTTAATATATATAAATTAAAAATTATATATAATAATAAATTAATTATTTATTATTTATTATTATTATCATACTAACGAGTTAATATTTATCAATTCTAATCTTTTATCAAGTTAAATTAACTAGTTTAATTTTTTATCAGATCAAGTTATTATTATATTTTTTGCAATGATCTCAATCTCAATTCAAATAAAATTACACTAATCCCAACGTAACATATTACACTTAACCTTGACATATTTATATAAAAGCGGTTGTCTATGTATACTGTACCATCTCTTGAAATAAATACAGAAGTTGATAGGGTATACAATGCTTTGATCAACATGTGGGAATCAGTCAACCCGGATGCCTAGGCCAGCTAAGACCTCCATGTAAAAAAGTGGCTATCGATCCGTGGCAACTTCTACGGTGCAAGCATATTATGTGTTGCATCCTATGCAACAAACCACGTGTCACAATCACATGGCTTAGAAGTCTTATTTTATAATTGTAGCTGTCATTTTTGGGCTATTTCTAATGTACTGTTTCTACCGATTGACAACCTTTTAAATTGAGGAAAATTATAAGGTGTGCCTAAGGTTTTTAAAATCTGGATAGTGGGGCAAATCTCTGAATAAAATTATTAAAAATTTAAATAATTTCATTCAATGAATAAAATTACATCACACCATCCAAAATTTAAAACTCTTGGGATATTATAGCCTTCCCCTCAAATTGAACTTTTTTTTTATTAATTTTTCTCCCAAACATTAACTTTAAAATTTTAAATCTTTTGCCAGTGGAATACGATACGACAGCCCTCCGATTCCACCTCTTTTCAAAAAAGTTAGGGTCTGTTTGCTTATTTTTTTAAAAAATAAAATTTTATTTTCTTATTTTTAAAAATAGAAAAATTTATTTATGAATCTGTTTTTAGAATTTATTTTTAAAAACTAAATGTGTAATTTAAAAATAAGAAAATAAAAATAATTTTTAATTATTTTTTAAATTTATTTTTTGTTCTAAGTATTAGTTTTGTAATTAGATAAAATATTTTTTTATTTATAATATCAAATACCTTTTAATCTTGATTTTTCTTCGATCTAAAAATAATTTCTGAAAATAAGAAAATAATTTTTAAAAATAATTATTGAAAATAATTTTTAAAAATAAAAATATATCCAAACACACTTAATGTTTGTAGATTCTTGTGTCTTACAATGCTGAAAAGTGGAGGAGAATAAAATTTATAATTGTACCTCCTTTGTTGTGTAAAACTAAAAATAAGTGTTATAGTTGGTCATTAAAATCTTTTTGTGCTAAAATGTTTATCCTGAATGAAGTAAGAAAATATATGGAAAGAAAATAGGTAAAAAAATGTAAAAAAATATGAGAAATTATTTTTTATTTATTGTTTAGATGTATAGGAAATAAGTGAAAAATGATAAAAATTAATTTTTTATTTATTTTAATTAAAAATATAAAAAATAATTTATTAAATAAAAATTACTCCTACTGTAAGCCAGTAAAATTATTTAATAAATTCTACAAAAAAGTAATTATTTCTACTCCTTCTTTATACTTGTTTGGTAGGAAAATATTTTACTTATTTCTGAAATATTTTTAACTTTTTATTTCACACCAAATTTTCATGCCATTCATCCCCCCCCCCTCGGGTTCCAGACAAAGAATAAAGGATATCAATTTCCATACCTAATGATCCGACACCTCACACGCCTCCACGTCATCCAATGCACCACTAATGGGTTTCAATCCCTTGCATAGTAGATTTCACCTTTTTTTATATTATATATACCTCAGAAAAATTAAAAAAATAAAAATAAATTTTACTTAAAAAGAGAAAATTTTCTAAAAAGATTTATGAGTAAACGTATTATTAACTACAAATTTTGAACTTCCTAATTGTTTAATATAATTGAACCACAAATTTTTTACTTTTCTTTTATTTCCTTTGATTTAAGTAGGGTAAAATTTTTAATTTCAAAATTTTCTATCTTCTCTCCTCTCTATTCTCTCATCCAAATATGAGGATATATAAAAAAAAGGGTAATTTTGATGGATTTATATTGTATTTTTATTATATTTTCTCTTTATATTTTTTATTTTTTATTTTCAATTTTTTATTCCTTTTATTATTTTTATTATCTTTCTTCCTATTTTTCTATATTATACAAATAAGTAATTAATTAATAATATAATAATTATACTAGCAATTTATTTATAATAATAAATATATTTTATAATATAATATTAAATTTATATTACAATGTATATATCTCTTGCACTATATTATTTTTTACATTTATGATTTTATTTAGCTTTATCCCTTTTTTATCTATTTTTCTTTGAATAATCTTTTTAGCTTGATCTGTTTCACTAATTTCCCCCTTCTTTCTCTTCTCTCTTCTTTCAATCTTTTGTATAATAATAATAATAATAATAATAATAATAATAATAATAATAATAATAGTATCATCATCATTATCATCATATATAAAATTATGATAACTTTTATGGATTGCTATCTATAATAGATAAACACCAAAATGGTCGACTAGACCATATCCAATTGGACTAATAGTCAGGATAACCAAAATCTACCCTCCAAGCAAGTTCTCAAAAAAGGAACCAAATTTGATTTAAATTCTGCTAATCTGGTCAGTTATGTTTAAGATATTGACCATGTTAGTTGAACTTAAGTCTTGATACTAGCTATTAGGCATAACTTTGGAAACACTCATTAAAGAGCCCATGTTTAGCTTGAACTTCAGCACTTTTATAAATACCTTCAGTCCTATAAAAAGTCTCAAGTATGTTATCATAACTAAAACACTTTTATATTCTATTTGGTTGCCTATATACTAATTTAGGTATTGAAGTATGTTTAATAGTCCCTTTTCCATCATGTACCTATGACCTTGACTCCTCATGCAAACCGCTAACTCAATTCAACCACCCTCAAAGGATTGGACATTTTTGGAATCATCAATAATTTAACTAGTTTCATGACCTATGTAATGTATGGACATAAATATTATGTATTTGTTATATTTATTATTTCATATTTTCTATGTAATATATTAATTGTATTGTTTCATATCTCTTTTTGTTATAAATGTCACTTGCATATTGCTTGCCATGTATCAATTTCTCATTTCCTCTCAAAGTCAATTTTTTTCTTTTTATGTTTCTTCCTACTTCATTTTGCTCTCTAAAAATCATTAATTGCAATTTATAATCATCAATATTTTAAAATCATAATAAAAAATAACTTAAAAATTAAAATATCTATAATTATTAATTTCTCAAAATATAATTATTGCTTGGCCATTTATATAAAAATTACATATGATTCGATATATTTTTAAACTTAATATTAAGTTATTGTAATTTATAATTATTCATTTGATTATATTATAATCATTAATTTGTAATTTGTATAAAAGTAAAATATGACTAGATATGTTTTTACACTTAATAATATTTTATTGCATTTTATAGTCATTGATTTGATTATGTTATAATTATTTATTTGCAATTTGTATAAAAATTATCTATAATCAAATATTTTTTATTAACTTAGTAATATATTATTGTAATTTATAATCATTGATTTGCAATTTGTATAAAAATCAAATATCATCATATATATAGAGTAAAATTTTTTTTATCTATTCCAACTCTTATGTAGCCATGATTACATGGAACTTGCTATCTGTTATCCACTAGTCTAAGCACATATAATCACATCTCTTTCCTAACTTATAGAGCCTAAAGTGAATCCTTTTAGCCTAAGATAAGTAGGTAAAATTTCAAAGAATTAATACAATTCACATTATAGAGGAGTTCATCCCGTCATATGTTAAATCTACTATCCTTTTCTGATAAGAATTCAAAAAGTGAAGAGGCACTCCCACATTCATTAGAGGATCCAATGATAAGAGCTAAAGTTAAGAAGATCAAGGAAGGATTTCAAGGTCTTATGAAAAGAGTTTGAATGCTTGAAGAAGCTAGATTAGAAAAGAACAACAAAATCATAATATGCATTATAGTTAATCGGCACTAAGTGATATGCATTCCAAGGAATGGCCCCACATCATTGCCACATCAGCCACAATCCATGTCACTGCCACATCATCAAGAAGATGGTGCCACATCATTGCCACATCAGCCATAGTCCTAATTGGCGCCACCTCATCTTATTTTCTATTATTTGATGTTTTGGGCTTTAAAATAGCATTTGGGCTTTTAATTTGTACTTATTTTGTGCTGCATCACTTTAGAGTATTTTGGGCCTATTTGATGTTATTTGAGCCCATTTATCAATTAGGGCTTAGAGAGTTAATAAGGAGGCTTGTTCCTTATCCTAGGGATTCAGACATTTTGAGAAAAAAGCTGATTACTTGTGAGGGTTTTCTCTCTAAGTTCTTATATAAACTTGAAGACTTATCAAAGGGCATTCAACCTTTGTGGCGTCAAATATATCTCTTATTGCTTTCAATTCTTCCTCTTTTCTAAAGCATGGCGGGAATATCATTCTTTTTTTTACTTTGATTGCATCTGATTTAGGAAAGATCCAACAATTTCACATCACTTTCTAATTTCTCAAACTTATATGGCCCTTCTAGGACATTTGTGAAGTAATTGTTGCCTTTCCTGCTTAAAGCGTAATGCGCTTAGTAGGAATCCCTAAGTTAAAGCACCTAACACATCTAGTTCTATATTATAAATATAGACATCACACATACAAGAAGTAAGTCACAAGACTTAGTAAGTAGATAACTAAACTAACAACTATAAAAAGAATCAATGAATTCTTATTAAACAATGTAGGTTGACTAATACCATCTTACTAGAATAAATTATTTGAACAATATCATATTATATAGAAGTGAGAAAATTTTAGATATGTGCACTTGATTCATGATTATAAAGCCATGGTTCTATAGCACCCTTTTAGCACATATAACTAAAATTCTATTTTTATATACAAGCCACATTTATAACCTAAGCTTAAAGCATTTCATTCTTTCAAGAAGTTTATAATCATTGGAAAATATGAAACTATCATACTTTATTTGCATTAACATCTTTGAAAAGCATTCATCCATCTTATTACTCTTGAATTAACTTTATACCATCCTTCTTTTCTATCCTTATTTCTCGTACCAACCTTATACCTTACTTGCCTCTCTATTAAAATTCAATCTACTAAAAATCACATTATCCTAACACGCTTCCCCTGAATCACTTTTGGCTCATTATTTATCCATTCATTTACATATAAAGGGATATTACAAGCATTCAATTATTTATACATATAATATTATCCTCATCATACCACTGATCATGTGGTATAAGAGCATTTCCCATATATATTATTATACATCACGTTATCACTCATGAAAAAAGGATAAAGGTTCTCACACTTGATCATTAAAATAACATTATTTATCATCATTGACTATCACATTTCTCTTCATAGTCTTCAAATTTAGGAACAAATAAAACTTATAGCATTTTCCTTAATGTGGTTCACCTTACTTGCTACCACTTTATAACTCATTTATTATCATCATACATTTTTAAGGTTTGTCCTAATTAATTCACATTAACTTGACCCAAGTAAGGAGAAAACAAGGCATAAATGACTGGCCATTTTTAGGTAAATGATTGACTATTCACTTCTAAACTGGCATATTGGTAACTTATAACAAAACAAGTGATCATTCTTAAAAAACAACTAACCATTACCTTGAAATTCTATAAAATTTGATTGCAATTTCTATCATTCAATAGGCGTACAATCCCATTCCAAGCCTAATCCATGCCTCTTTTAATATATCAAAACATGATTATTAATTGGGGGAACCTAAATAAACCTTTTCTTATGATTTAATCTCATCCATTTTATTGGGTATTCAAGATTTAAGGAAGATACTCAACTTTAGGATATTATGCATCATTTTTCAATTTCAATGTGAGATTTAGTGATTGAGTTAGAAAATATACTCACCTTGATCTAAGGAAGATTAGAAGGACATCATTTGCTACTTTTTCACTTTAGTCCTTTAAGATTTTAAGATAAACTTGGATGTTAGGTTTTCATTTTCCATTTAAGCTAAAATGAGCTTCAATGAAAGTTTGAAGGAGAAAGTAATTTGAAGTTAAGATAATTTGAAATTTTTACCTCATTTACGCAATAATCCTAGTTTAATTTCCTATCCATCTTTATGGTCCCATGATTTTGGAAAAGTAAAATGAATGAAGAAGAGGAAAAGATGAAGGAGGAAGAAAAGTTCTAGAAATTTTAGGGATGAGAAGGGGAAAATGAAAATGGGTGGTTGATTTTAATGAATATAAAGGTGCAGGGACAATTTCATCCTTTGTCCACATAAATTTCAACTTACATTTTTTTTACTTAGTTATATTTGTACCACTACCATTTGTTAGTTACTATCTTTAACTAGAAATTTTCAATTTACCAGGGGGAGTGTAACATAATCATATATATGTTTTTAAATTTAATAATATATTATTGCAATTTCTAGTCATAAGTTTTATAATGTTATAATCATTAATTTGCAATTCATGTTAAACTTAATAATCTATTATTATTATAATATATAGTTAGCTTTGATTTTATCCTATTACAATAATTGGTTTTCAAATTGTATAAAAATTAGATACAATAAGATATGTTTTAAAATTACAATATTTTTTCAACTTATAATCATTAATTTCCAAATGCACAAAATCATTAATTTACAATTTATGTAAAAGTTAAACAATTTATACATGCTTTTTAAACACTTATTATATTGTTGTAACTTATAGTCATTAATATAATATGTAATATAATTATCAATTAATTAAATAAATTCTCATATTACTATAATTATGTCATGACTCACTTGACCATGATTGACATGTATCCCATTACTGATGTCCATAAGTTTATCTAATCCTAATTTGGTATCATCAAATAATAATTAGTAAGCTAATTTAACAAAGTTTCTTCACTATATTATCAAAAGAGATATTTATATAAAAGTCATATGATCTAATAGTCAAAATATTTACAAAACAACTATTAGGTCCCTATTTCTTCTAATTTAGTTTTTTTGTAAAACATTATGGTTGCTTAAATCTACTTGAAATATTCTTACTCTTGGACTATATGTAATGGCTATGGAGCTTCAATTAGGATATCTATAAGACAAAATAATGAAAAATAATAAGATAAATGTCTCAATAAGCAAATAATTTATTTGGTTAATACATTTTATATTTAATGCCATATTTATCATTTTCATAATTGATATCAAGTGATATGGCAATTTACATTATCAACAATTAATTAACATTGTCACACATAATTCAATCCATACAATTTTATTTAGTAAATTATAAATAATTATTGAGTACCTACCTTGTGCCTTCCAGTCCATCTTATTTGTTTATAAACCTAACCTTATCCTTTATAATATTTTTCAGTCATAATCATATATTTCAAATTAAGGGTGAATATCTCATTTCAGGATTTCATATTAACATAGTTTAACAATTTATCATGTTCTTATCTTTAGAATTCTACATATCATTAAACATATAAAATAGGGTAGGCTTAGCTCGTGTGGGCTTGGACCTATGTGAGCTTACCTATATAAGTCTATAAAAAATAAGAGAAAAATTTCTCAAGCTCACAGGAAGCCTGTGTGCCCATATTATTAATTTTTTAACTATTAAATTAATTAAATTATTAGATACATACACATAAGAATCAAAGATCGAATCCTAAATATAGAAGAAGGAAGGTATCTTTAAGGAGCATTAGATTGAGTTAGATTAAAAAAATCTATTTTTTTAAAATTATAATTATGTAATTAGATTCTTTTTTTTATTTTATATGATGGGTTAGTTAAGTAAAGTTAAAAAAATTATAATAGGCCATTAGATATTATTGGATTGAAAAATAGATTAAATTGAAAAAGTTTTCAAATGCTTGAAGGATTACCAAAAATCTTAATAGCATAAAAATGAAAAAAACAAAGCTCGTGGGTAAGCCTGCATTCATATAAGCTTAAGCTTATACAAGTTTATCCATATAAGCCTATAGAAAATAAAAGCCCCAAATAAAGATGCCTAGCTCACCCTATAACCATGGTTTACTTGTATTAACTATAGATTTTCTATTCATTTTACATGCCTATATATCATCATATTTCTATTATCACAGTCCCTCATATCATCATATTTCTCATCATCATGGTTCCATATATTATCACATTTCTTATCATTATAATTCCATGTATTAGTATTTGTACTTTTCATAAGTTTAGTTTGGTGTAAAGTATGCAAAGTACTTGAGTATGGCTTCAAAACAAGGCCTTACTCAAGTATTAGAAGTTAGAAACGTAAGGCTAGCATGGTATGGTACTTAAATATTAGGCCTCAAGTCAATGAGGCTAGTATTCAAGTATCATACGTGGCTATTAGAAGGTAAGGAGCAAAGGTTCTCTTAATACTCAAGTATAGTATTCAAGTACCATTTTTGAAATTTCTAAAGATTCAACTTGAAAATGTAGAAATTGCATTCAATTCACCTCTAACCTTAACATATAGCAATAGTTCATCAACTTATCTCATTTTATGCAATTGTTATTAATAATTTCAACTCATACAATGTATATTCAACTCAATAACATTTTACTCTAAACATCAAGTTCTATAGGAATCATCTCACAAATTCACCAAAACACATGAGTTTTACTTAATCAAATTATTTATTTACTTCAAATATAAAAAATGTAAGGATGAACAATTGAAGAAAAAGTAACCCTAGACACACAAATACCAAAATTAACTTAAAATCCTAAATGCTTCTTTCTATCAAAATTTCTATTAACTTCTAACTTAAGAAGGATGTATCTTATTAAATGAAAAGGAATTAATTGATTTTTGAAAGGGTCTGCTTTCTTGAAATTTTATCTTGCAAGTGAAGAAGTGGTCCATAATGGTGTGAGGAGAGAAGAAATTTGGTTGCTTATTGCAAAAAAAAAGTGGTAAATTAAGGCTGATTTTGGTTTTTAAGTGGGTAAGGGTAGTTAAAGGACAGTTTGGAAAATAATCCTCTTAACTTTTTCTTACATATCATTTTTCAATTCTAATTTCACACAACTTTATTATTAACCTAATTATACTTATGTTGATGTTTAAATTCCATTTTCTAATAATAAATACCTTCCTTAAATTATTTGCAACCTTTTCTAATTACTAACATGTTTAAAGAATTTACTAGATAAATTATTGAAATAAAATTTCATAATTTTAGGGGTGCAACAAATTACTATAATCAAATATATGTGTATTTTAAAAATATTATTGCTATATATATATATATATATATATTCTCAAACTTTGCTCTTTTGCATTAATTTAAAGCGAAATTATCACAAATCAAAGGAATTTCGTCAGACAAAACTCTAACACATGGTATGCTTCATTTCTTTCAACTATTATTTTGCTTTTATTTGTAATTTTAATTTATACAAAATTTATATATTTTCTTTAAAGAAGTTTTGCCCATCTATATTGATTTCCTTTAATATTGTTATTCTTGCAATAACAATACTCATATCACCTTTCATAATCCAAATATTGGCGCTTACTTTCGAACTTCCACTTGATTATACCTTTAATTTTTTAGTCGATAGTTATACTTATGCTTCAAAATTTCATTTTATTTTAACTTTATTTTTTTAATTTTAGTATTACTCTCTCATTCATTTGTTTAAAGTTTAAAAATTTGAATTTATATCATAAATTATTATCAATTAAAACTAATTAAATTTGTGTATTACACGAGCTACAAGCTACTTGGATTTTATATATTAATAATTTTAAAATATTATTGTTACACAATCATTTATAATGGATTTTAATAACACCTAATTAAATAAAATTTGGTTTATTTAATTGATGCATGCCATTATAAAACATAAAAATTGATTTTAAAATCTATACTTGATAATAAAAAGATGTAAATAATATAGTGAATTCTAAGGTGCCCCTAGGACTTTGATAAAATACAAGCCATTAGATGAGATTACTAAGTCATCATCAAGATTTTTGTAATCTCATCTAATAGCCTATATTTTGTTACACTACCCTGGGTACCAAACCTTTAGGGACACCTTAGCAAGCACCAAATAATACACTAATTATAAACAATTCAAGAATATCTTATTATTATTATTATTATTATTATTATTATTATTATTATTATTATTATATCTATTTTTCATTTTATATTGTGTCCATTTATCAAATGAAAAAAAAATTGCATGATTTCATAATCTGCAATAAATGGTCGTCACCCAAAAATAAAAAATAAAAAAAAGGAATCTGTAATAAATGGGCGTTTTTTTTTAATACTTAAAATTAAGTATTATAAGGTTTCGTTATCTGTAATGCCGATGAAACAAGAATGACCCTTGAGCAAATAATTGAAAAATAATAATGATTTTATTTAATTCATCTAAATCAATACTATTTAATTTATTTTCAAAAATAATATTACTTAAACTATACACTAAATTAGAATTTTAATATATAAAGTATCAATTAAGTTATTAATTGCATATTTAATTTTAATAAAATATTTCAAAATTAAGATCAAATGATTTATTTAAGTTTTATTAATATTTTCTTTATATTAATTTTTAAATGATATATTTCAAACTTAAGTATTATGATTAATTATGATTTGTCAGGACTTAACATAAAAAGCATTATCATAATTTTTTTGTTGACCTTAAAAAAGTATGAATATTTTAATATAGAAATTTTAATTAATAAAATATTTTATTATTTTAATAAAAGTATTTTAAAATTAGAGTCATGTTTACATTTTATTAATACCTTCTTCATATCAAACTTAAAATATCATATTTCAATATGAATCTCTATAATTGCTTTTAACATATCTTGTTAAACATGAATTTATAAAAAATCATTAAATAAAATAATATAGGTATAACATGATTTCATATAAATCATTTTTCTTAAAAATATTGTAAATAAGTTAAAAATTTTGCATAAAAAATATTAATTAAATTACTTAAATATATACTCTATTTTTTAAAAATATTTTAAAATTAGAATCAAATTATTTATTTAAAATTTATCAACATTTTATAGATATCAATTATCTGATACTAATTTCAAACTAAATATACTATTATCGGAAAGCATTTTGTCGAGACTTTAAAGTAAATTCCAATTTTCAGTCAATATTCCTTAAAAAATATGTCAAACATTTGATATGGAAATATGAATTGATTACATATTTTACTATTATGATAAAAATATTTTTAAAGTTGAGATAATATTTCCTTCTTTATCTTATAAATTAATATTTTAGGGTATTAAACAAATTTTAACATTAATAATTAACTATAAATTAAGGTAGTGTTATGGGGAGGTTCCTAGGAGATTTAGTATTTTCAACATTAGATTGTCTTTTATCAAATCTCCAAGTAAGTGAATAAAAATTAAAAACAAAAATCTCAATACAATAAAGGCAATTCAAAAATTAAAATACTTAAATTTTTATAAGGTGGAGCTCCCCATAGTATGTGAGATCCCTAAATCTAAAATTTCTAACATTTTATAATCATTTATTCAACAATTATATTAAAAATTATAGATAGCTTGAGATTGTCATGATAATATAGCCACATTAATCGGATGAAAATTGAATTACTCTGGGATAAATACTACTGTTTATAATTATTTGTTAAGAAATTTTACTAAATTTTTAATGAAATTTTATCATAAAAGTAACTTTTTTCATAAAAAGAAAAATTTTTATGTGCATTTTATATGTAATAAATAGAGAAAAAAAAAACTACAATGTCATTAATTGTTTTTTGCGTAACGATATTTTAGTACCTTAACTTTTACCTTTCATAAAATTTTTGTTCAAAAGAAATGAACGTAGCCTCTCACGATTAATTTTCAAAAATTGGTGGCATATATATACTTGCGTATGAATAAATGACTATGAATCTATTCCGCAAGTCCTTGTAAGTCAATGGCAAAATATTAAAATATAATATTCATAACACACCTTTATAAAGATTTAAAGGACATGCAAGTACATATTCCAAGTTTGTGACTGGGGCGAGATATTCATATACACCTATAAATATTTTCAACTACAAAATAGATGACCTAAGAGATTAAAAGATGAAAAATGAAGATATCCCTAATATTGTGTTAGTACAAAATACATTTAAGAAAGGGTAAATTGGTATTTAAAATATAAGTTTAAAACTTAAAAAAAATTTAAAGAAATCCTCTTGATTTTTTTTGGAAATATCAAATAGTTGAAAATTGTTTGGAAAGAGTAAGATTTTGTTTGTTTTGTTGGAAAATAATTTTCATAAGAAAATATCATTCACATATGTATTGATAAAAAAGTAATATATCACTTATATTTATGATTAAAAAATGATATTTAAGATTATAGTAATGGAAAAAAAATTTCTCCTAAAAAAAGAGGAGGTTAGTTTCTCTAAATTATTTATATTTAATATTAAAGAAATAAAAAATTTCTCTCATTTTAACATTTCGAACAATATTTTACCAAAAAAAAAATTTGTCAAAATAAATGAAACCTAAATATTTAATAGTTTTGACAACTATTTTGCAAAGAGCAAACATTTAATAGAAATAGGAAATGTTCTTTGAAAAAAGCAAGTAAACATGCTTGAAAAATAAAAGAATAACATAAAAGAGATATCGTTGATGTATAAAGGTTCAATGGTCTAAAAGAAATCATCTTTTAGGTTTAATCCTCTCTCCCAAGGTTAAATCAATGCCTTGGAGGTTAGATACACTAGCAATCTTTGTCCTTTTTTACAACTTTTACCGCTTAAACTTTTAGAAGTTGAGTAATCCTACCTCACAGTCTAAGGATTTCTAAAACCTTTCAACAAGGCACAAAGTTCCCTAACTCTCATGGATTGTACAAGTGATCCTCCTTCACTTTCACCAAAGATAGTAAATTTCAAAAATATAAGAAAGGCTAAAAAATGATTTGCTTTGAAGAGACTACAATGGTTTTTCTCAAAATTCTCTCTCTCTAAAGTAGATATGCAAATGAAGCTATAAATCTTTCAAGAATAGCATAAGAGGATTACTTTTAGACTTTGAAGCTCAAGTGTTAAAATTTCCTTGGTGTGCTTTCTTAAGTTGGAGAAGCCTTTTGTTTATAATAGTTGGGGAGGAGCAAAAAGCAAATTTTCAGTGAGTACCCAACTACATTTGACTTGTACAAGCTATTAGAGCATCTATCTAAGTTTGAAATTGAATACCAAAGGCTATGGCTTGCTCTTTCTAGTGCAAATTTACTTTTTCTGATGTGTAACTTGCTTTCTCCAACATTTAGCTATTAGAATAGTTACAAATTTTCAAAAGCTACTTGTAAAGTATGCTTGCATAATTTGTACAACCTAGATTTCAAATTAGATTAAAGAAGATTCAAAAATTTAATTCTTATAAGATATTCCCACAAGTATATTTGGAAAGAGCACTTGCTCTTTTTGCCTAGTTTAAAAAAATGACTTGAACTATAAGAAATCATTAAACTAGCTAGTTCTACATGTTAAAAATAGTTTGTTACCACAATAAAAATATAATAAACTCATTAAAGCAGTATGGAGACATTTTTAACATGGTTTTCCTAACATTTATCATTAAAAAGAAAAGGTATCAAATATTTCAAAGGAGCGAATAATGCATGTAAGACAGATCATTATCAAAGCATATATTTAGAAAATATTAACCTAATGGAATTTCCACATATTAAACAGAAGAGCTAGATTTTCATATACTAATTAATTGCTTCACAACATCTCTCATTGTTGGCCTTATCACTAGATCCTTCTCTATGCATCTCAAAGCCATTAAAAGCATTTTAATAGCTTGTTCCTGTAGATTTGAGTTTAACAAATCACTTGCAAGGTCTGAATCAACAATTTTAACAATGTCTCTTATTTTTTCCCAGATAGAATTAACTCACCCCACCATATCTTCATTCTCTAAAAATGAAGAATTCAATACTTGCTTTCTGGTTAGAAGTTCAAGCAAAACTACCTCATAGCTATATACATTTGACTTCTTGCTCACCACTCCTATATATACATTCTCTGTCACATATCAAAATGAATGTAATATATAAATTTTTTGTTAGCTTTTTTTAAAAGATAAATAAAAACTCTAAATTAAGAATAAAATTGAAGATTGAATTACCTAGTGCAGTGTACCCAATTGTGCTAGAAATAGCTATAGATAAAGTTTAAGTAGAAGATTGATTTAAAAGCTTGGCAATGCCAAAATCAACAATGTGAGGCTCCATTGTAGAATCTAAAAGTATGTTCTTTAACTTGATATTTCTATGCACTATGATAGGATCACAATCATAATGAAGATATGACAATCCATGAGCAATTCCCACTGCTATCTTGTAGCGAACATTTCACTCTAGAAATGGTGGAGGATTTTTTTCATGCAAAACATCATGAAGGCTTCCATTTTGCATGTAGTTGTACAGGATTAAACCATAGCCCTTTTTCACCTAAAATTTTTTCAGTGTGATAAGATTTTGATGCTTAATCTTCCTTAAGGTTTCAATCTTTCTCACCATGCTTTCATTCTTTTGCCCTTCATTTTCTATAAATATAAGTTTCTTGATGGCAAAAACTTTTTTTGGACTAAGTTCTACTTTATAAACAACCCCATAAGCTCCTCATCCAATTATATATTCATCATTTAGGTTATTTGTAGATTTCATGACTTTCTTGAAAATAGAAGATGAATGCCAATCTCGCTTCAATCATTTCAAGATAAACAAGAAAATTAAACCCAAAAAGAAAGTAATGAAAAATAATGAGGACCCAATTGGTATAATGATTATTTTGATTTTACTTGGGCTTTTTTTATGAGTAAATTGAACATCATAAAGCTTCAAACTACTAATTTTGTAGTAATTTATGCCATCTGATGGCAAACATGAAATGCATAACTCAGGATTACCCAAGAATGATGATGGAGAAGAGCCTAACAACTTCAATAATAACTTTGGTATGAAACCATTGAAAGAATTGTATGATATATTGATTTCACTTAATGAAGATAGCTCTCCGAGAACTTTTAGGCTTCCTGTTAAATTGTTAAAAGAGAGATCTAAGCTTTGTAGCATATTTAATTTCACAATATTTGAAGGGATGTCACCTACTAATCCATTTGCACTAAGATTCAATCCATAACTCAAACTTTGCAAATTTCCAATTGAACTTGGAATTTTGCCACCAAAATTATTTCCCCCAATTTGTAGTTCTAAAAGCTTTGTAAATTTTGATATGAAAAATGGTATACCTTTAGAGAACTGATTCTCTCTCAACACTAAAGAGGATAAGTCATTCCAACTCCTCAAACTTGATGGAAATGAGTCATTTAAGGAATTGAAGCCAACATCAAAATATTCCATCTTGACACAATTAGAAAGTTGAGGTGGCAAAGGGCCTTCTAACTTGTTATGAGAAAGATTTAACCTACGAAGATTCACTAATTGTCCAAACTCAGATGGTATATATCCACCTAATTTGTTCATTGAAAGGTTAACTTCAATAAGATTTGTAAAATTCCCTAAACTTGATGGGATTGTTCCATTAATTTTGTTATTACTGATGTTTATGTGGGTAAGATTTTTATTACTCCAAAAGTTAGGAAGAGCCCCACTTAAGTTACTCTTTGACAAGGTTAACTTTTGAAGAGTTGGACAAGTAGCTATTTCAAGTGGTATGCTGCCTTGAAATTGATTTTGAGCTAGATTTAAGTAAATTAATGTTTTCCCATAACATAAATTTGGTGGAATTTTACCAGTGAACTTATTGTTTGTAAGAGCCAACAAAACTAAACTTCTATTAATACCCAAGGTTGGAGGTAAGATTCCAGAGAAATGGTTGTCGAATAGGTAGACATATTTTAGTTTCTTGAGCTTTGTCATATCTAAAGGCAATTCACCTGAAAGATCATTGCTCGCCACATCCACATCTATAAGACTTGGAATTCTCCAAATGCTTAATGGAATCTTACCTGTTAAGTTGTTGGAATATATATGCAATAATTGTAGTTTAGTTAGCTTTCCAAGCTCACTAGGAATTTTCCCCTCAAGATGGTTGATTTGTAACTGCAATATTTTTAAAGATTTGCAATTACCAATTTCTGGAGGTATTTTTCCAGATAACTTGTTCCCAGCCAAACAAAGTAATGAAAGGTCATGTAAGAGACCTAAGGATGGTGGTATGTTGCCACTTAAGTTGCTATTGACAATGATTAAATTTGTTAAAGCACTACAATTTCCTAAGCCTGAGGGGATACCTCCACTAAATGCATTAGAAGACAAATCCACATCATACAAATTTTTGCACTTGCCTAAACCCAAAGGAATAATACCATGAAAATTGTTATAATTGAGAAATAAGTAACCAAGATTTTCAAGATTGTTAAGGCTTTCAGGCAAAACCCCTTCTAGTTAGTTCATAGTTAAATACAATCTCTCTAACTTGGAACAATTGCCAATGGATGGGGGAATGATGCCATACAACTTATTATCATATAGAGATAGTATTGAAAGTGTCGTCAAATTCCCAACATTGTTGGGAATCACACCACTAAGATTATTACTTTCAAGATACACCTTCTCTAAACGAGGAATTTGGAACAAGAATTTAGGAATTTCACCGGTAAGCATATTAGAATTAACAACCAAATTACTCAACTTTTGCAAATTTCTCAAATCGTATGGTATTTTTCCAGTAAAATTGTTCTCAGAAAGATCCAAGTACTCAAGTTTAGTGCAATTACCCAACTCTGATGGTATTTTTCCTGAAAGACCATCAAATGATAGTACAAGGGTTTGCAAGTGACTCAAATGTCCTATTCTTGGTCCAAGTTGACCATAAATAGGGTAAGAAGTGAGGTTAAGGAAGATCACATTGTAAGCTTCATTGCACAAGATTCCTACCCATGAACATGGGTTAGAATCAAAGGCATTCCAACTTGAGTTTATGGGAGAAGGCACAAAAGCCCAATGCTTTTGGAGTGACAACAAAGTCACCCCATCAGAGTTCAAAGAAGATGCAACACATAAGAAGGCAGAAAAGCAAAGTGGCAACAAGTAGTGTCTCATATTGAGAAGAAAAAGGTTCCTAGGGTTTGGGGAACAACAAGAACTTGCCTTCATGCAACTGTTCGATTTGCACTTCTTGTGAAATAACTGTAAACATGAAAACAAAATGAGCACACTAGCGGTGATAGCAATAAACAAGTTGCTAGTTCGTTAACATTTAGAGAAAAGAAATCTTATGAAAATTTCCGATAAATAAAAGTCTACTTACATACAGGTATTTCGTGAGTTTCCCTTACTTGAAGACCCTGAATTTGAAATGAGAAGCTGAAATTAGTGAAAGCGGTTTATGATCTCTGGAGATTGAAGAAATGAGAAGGTACGAAGAGAAAGAGTTGAGAAAAGATAGCGAGTGCTATACTCGAACAAGGTTTCCGATGGCACAATTCATTCATGAACAAAGCTTTATATAGAAAAATTCATTCATCAACATTGCTTACTTTCTGTGATGACGCAATTAATTCAGCCATTAAAGAAATACTAAATTGAAGACTAGACTTGTTCTTTCGGTTTGTGCCTTCGATTTCAAAACTTCTTTGTTTACTACAACAATTGCAATGGCTATTACAGATTAGTCAATCCTTCAGTGTCGTTGCCGGCTAATGACGAAATTGAATTAAAAAGAAAAAAGGAATGGGTGGAGGCCCTTGGATTCAATTTCCAAAATCCGATTGGCAAATTTTCAGTCCTTATCCTTTCATTGGCCCTTAACAACCACCCTTGACATGCCTTCTCTTTTTACATTTATATTCCAATATTCCAATTCCCACAGGAAATTTTTACGCAATTGTATCTCAACAACTTTTTCTAATATAATAGGGGAAGTTTGACTATTCTCTCTTGAATTTTGTATAAGTATACTAACTCTTCTTGTATTTTGAAAAATATATATTGGTCGCTTTTTTTTTATACACTCACTTTGCTTATTCTTTATTTTAAATATACACTCATTCTCATACTCAAAAAAATAAAGAAGGTGGTTATACATTTCTAAAAATAAAAATAAATATAAGTGTAATTAATTAAATTTTAGAGAATGCGTGTAATTTACCTAATATAATAATAAAGCCAAGCTTATAAGAGACTAAGGGTTAGAAGAGACATGAAATGATATCAGAAAAATTTTATTTATTTTTTAATAATGGTATAAATAATTAAATAATTAAATATATATAAAATATTGAAATACAGAAATATCATAAATTATTTAAGTTAGAGACTCTCACCAAAAAGAATACTTATAAGTCAAATCTTTGAATTTCACCCTTTGTTTAATATAAGGTCTGCGGTGGAATAAATCTTCTTTATTGGATGTGAAAATCCCAATCTTTTATAGTTGACAATGGTCTACAAGACTTGGCCATTGTTTGGAATGAGTGTTTTGTGGAGGGGATGGAAAGGAGGGGGTGAAAAGTGGAGTGCAAATGGAATTTGTGGCTGTTTGGAGAATGGGAGGTTTTGGGGGGATGCAAATGAGAGGGGGATGGTACGGTGGACCCCAGGAAAAATTTTACCCCCCATTTGGTGCAAGTGTGTTGCCCAGTTTCTGCCGAAACTGCCCTCCTACAGTCTCTTTTTTTTTCTTTTTTTTTGAATTTTTTAAAAACTTTTTTCTTTCTTTTTTTTATTCCTAAATTAAAAACAATCAACCCAATTACAAAAAAATACCTTATTTAAAAAATAATAAATTAAATTATTTTTAATGAATTAGACAATCAAATTAATAACATTAGAAAAATTAATTTTTTTTAACTATATATTTTTATTAAATTTTTTATATTAAAAAATTTATTTCATTTATCATCGAAATAAAAATAAATTATGTAAAATTAATTGGTAATTAATATTATTAAATATAAGATAAATTATATATATTCAATTTTCTCAAAATAAATTATTATCATCAATTATTTATATTTTTACTAAATAAGGTTATTATGATAATTTGACTCAATCTCATTTCTTCCCTCCTCAAATTTTACCCATTTCAAACAACACAAATTAATTTTATCCCTATTTCCACCCCCTCTTATTTTCACCCATTTCAAAAAATTTAAGTGTAATTAGTTTCACATCTATTTTTTCCCCTTTTCATTTCCACCCCATCTATTTATATCCCCTCCCATTTTCACCTCTAACCAAACAAAATATTAATTTTTCTATAAACTCCAATTATATTATACGTGAGTAATTTATATTTTTCCAAAAGGTAGTTTTTTTTGGGGGAAAAAATCTCTTTACATCAGAGAATTGCAATTAATAGACAGATGTTGTAACAGATAAGGGTAGACCGCGGTTGACATTGACCGTACTGGCAGAGACGAAGCCATCCTCATCCCACCGTTATGATCATTTTCTTTCCCCGCTTCATTTTTATTATTTTTAAAGAGATTAAAATATATTAAATTTTTTTATTCAAATGATATTTAATAATTTTTAAAAATTTTATATTTTTTATTGTACTCAGAGTTTTATTCGTAATTTTTGTATGAGATAAAAATATAATTTTCATGTAAAATTTATTTATTTTTATCGAGACCTATATTTCAAACAAAACATTATATATATATATATATATATATATATATATATATATATATATATATATATATATTTTCAAAATTTATCATCATTTTCCTTTTTTCTTTAAGGAAAAGGAGAGGATCTATTTTCTCAGATTTAGTTCTTCTAAAATATAAATATAAATATAATTAAATTAAATTTTAAAAAAATGAATGTAATTTACCTAACATAATAATAATAATAATAATAATAATAATAATAATAATAATAATAATAATAAGGTCAAGCGTTGAGGAAACCCAGAGTTAAAAGGAACATGAAATGATGTCAGAAAGATTTTATTTTTCCAATGACGGTATAAATAATTAATTATTAAATATACATATAAAAAGTATTAAAATTAAATTTAAAATGTGAAAGAAAATAAAATCTATAAAAATATAATAAATTATTTAAATTAGAGGCTCTCTAAAACGTAAAAAAAAGAATATTTATATGTCAAATCTTCGAATTTTACCCTTTATTTAGCACAAGATATGCGTTGGAATAAATCTTCTTTATTAAATATGAAAATCCCAATCTTTTAGTGTTTACAATGGTCTACAAGACTTAATTTTTTTTTTTTAATAAACTCCGATCATATTATGCTTGAGTAGCTGATAATTTTCCAAAAGATAGTTATTTGGGGGGGGGGGGGGGGGATCTCTTTACGTCAAAGAATTGCAATTAATAGATAGATGTTGTGACGGATAAGGTAAGACCGCGGTTGACATTGACCGTAATGGCAGAAACGAAGCCATCCTCTTCACACGGCTATGGATCACTATCCTTTCCTCAAATCATTTTTATTATTTTTAAAGGGATAAAAATATATTGAAAATTTTTAATTCAAATAATATTTAATAATTTTTGAAAGTTTTGTTTTTATTTTTGTATTTAGAGTTCTATTTCTAATTTTGTATGAGATAAAGATAAAAATTTTATTTTAATATTTATTTTTTATTCAGATCTGCATTTTTAATAAAAATATGTATTTTTTTTAAATTTACCATTATTTTCCTTTTTTCCTTAAGGAAAAGGAGAGGATCTATTTCCTTAGATTTAGCTTCTTATGTATTAAAAAAAGATTTGAAATTAAATTTTAAATTTTTAATATTCATTGAATTAAATTTTATAAATTTATCCTCATCTTATATTAGTTGATAGCCATTGATTTACATTCGGAATCTAATTTTAGATTTTATTATCTAATTTACATTGTTGTTTGAAAACATATTATCCACTCTTGTTTTAATAAAATTTAGAATTTACGAAATTGTAAACTCCATAATTTATGGAAGAAAATGAATTTAGATTTGTTTGTTTCGATAAAAAATATTTTTCATAAAATATTATTATAAAATGTTAATACGGGAGAAAATATTTTATTTATTTAAAATTAAATATGAAGATTTTAAAATTTTCTTTTATTTTAAAATTTAATTTATTTTCTTTTACTATTATATTTTTAGATATCATCTTTTAATCATCAATACAAGTAATATATTATTTCTTTATTAATAAATAGGTATAGATTTATGAAAAATATATATATACTTTCTAAGCAAATGACAACAACCTTAGTGTATCAAAAGTATAGATAATAGAACCTCACGCAATATTACACAAGGACTTCAATGTTATAAATTGCCATTTGTTATATGCTATGCACCACCTCATCTCATACCCAAGGTAACTGGAGAAAGACTTTAACTTTATTTCACATAAGTAATAAATTAGTTAGTAATTAATAAATTAACTAATTATATAAAAAGTATTTTATAAAATTAATTAAAAATAAAATAATATAAAAAGATATATCAATATAAATAGATATATAAATTAAATTAATTTATATTTATTTTAAGATTAAATTATATTAATACACTTAAGATGTTCAGTAAAAAATATAATTATTCAAAATTTAATTAATTATATTTTATGACCTTACATAATTTTTATTTAATTATTATTTGTAATAAAAATATAATTAATTATATTTTATGACATTAAATATTTATTTACATAAATATTTTTACATATTTATACTTTAAGATAAGGACAAAATTAATTATATTTTATAAAATTATATATTTATTTTTATTTGCTTACTTAGTTAATTTTTATTTATATTTAAAATAAAAATAAAATTATTTATTAAAAGTATGAGTTATAAATTGATAAAAATAAAAATTATAAATATTAAAAAAATTGAAAGGTTATTGACCTATAAATTATAAATTATTTAAGTTAACTTATTAAATCAAAATTTATTTTTTATAAATTAATTTGTGAAATATCTTTAAAAATCAAGTTATAATTAATTAACCAAATTAATAAATTATGAATTAACTTATTTATTAACAAATTAGAGCTTTTGCTATACATATACCTTGTTAATAATTTAAGAATTTTACGGTCTCAGTGGTTGGTGCGATGACTTGGGACAAAGAAGCCTCAAAATGCCACCGAAAATTTCTATGATAGCTTATTTTCAGATTTTGTAAATTTAAATGTGACAGGCATGGCAGGACTGTTCGTCATTGGCTCGTTAAATTCTTTGCAAATTAGTTGATGGCTTTTCAAGGTGGAAAGCCCAAAGCAAATTTGAGATTGAGCTAAAGAATTTTGTTTTGAAAATCATAACCATCATGGTTATGGCGTGCTGCTCAAGAGCTAAAAATTGGGTAAATTACAAAAATAAAAAATAAAAATTCGAAGCTTTTTTTGATGTGAGAATTACCCTTATACTATTAAAATATACTCACAACCTTTTTTTACTTAATTAATAGTATAAAGAACATTTCTCTATTAGGTTTTCATTTGATATCCCAACAAAATTTACATATGTAACAATTTCTTTTCAATATCAAAAGAAATTGATGTTTTAATTTCAAAAAAATTCCAATATTTTCCCTCTATCAAATATCAGTCATGAAAAGAGTGTTGATTTACTTTCTTGAAATAATATTAATTTAAAAAATGTTTAAATGATCTTTGATATAATATTATTCATTTGAAAGAATAAATTCAATAACTAAAACTTTATTTCTTGATAAATTGATTATTTTCCTTAGATTAAATGTATCCCCGTTATTGGTCCTTATTCTTTTCTTTTAATAATACTTTATATGTTTACGGTTCCGTAATTATTATTTGATAAGAAGTTGGAGATCCTCATCCTCGAATTTTATAATAATTTAAAAGATCTACAATAAAAATCTATAATTAATTCTTATACTAATTTTTTAATTGATGGAATTTATAGTACACTTAAATTGGTGCTCAAACGAGGAATCCTTGATTTGACCTTGAGAAAATTAATATATTAGTTTCACATTCAATCATATCAGAGAGATTTTGGGTCATGACTTTCAAATACATTGTGAAATTTCATCAATAGATCCTCAAAATTAGGATTATAATTCATAGGAATCGTATAAGAAATATAAAAATTATAATCAATTACAATAATAAGAATCACGGTGACAAAATATGTATCTATATGACACTTCTTACCAATTTGACTTCTAAATCTAGCTAAATCATGTAAATTCTATGTATTAGCAAATGATATGCAGATTTTTCATATTGATAAAATGAAATGCAGAACAACTAAGGAAGAAGAAAGAGTTTCTAAAATTATATATGAATTCCGATAAAATATTAATCAGAAAGTTAGTAAAGGACGATTCTTTGTATCATCAATTAATTAAAAGTAGGTGATAAGTATAATTTAATAATATATAAGGTAAATCACACATTGAAGAAAGTTCAAAAGGGTTCTGTAGAATTTATTGATATTGTATTTTGTTTAGTTTGATAGAAAAATTAATTTTACTGGGTGTGGTAAGGAATTCATAGATATCCTATTTTATTCAGTTTAAGCTTTCCTGTTATTAAAATTATAGTTATTTGTTTTATTTTTTTTTATTATAAAATCTCACATTAGGTGAAATATCAGTTTTAAGCTTTGAAGATTATTATAAATTGTTAATTATTATGTATTTAATTTTAATGTTAATTTAAGGTGAGATCATTATTTTTCATTGTTTTCGGTGATATATTTTTTCATTTATTTTAATATTCTAAGTGAATTGATGAATAAATAATTATAATAAAATTAAAAATAAGGAATTAACAGTACTAAATATAAAATTCAAGAAATATAATATTTATCATATTTACAAATAAAAAATTAATTATTATATTTATATTATAATATAATTTATTATTATATATAAAATTATGTTTATTATATATATATATATATATATAGAAAGAAGGGAAAAAATTAGTATAATGAGACTGGTTTTGGCTTGGGCAAGATAATGGAAAAGGAAGAGATGCTACGTGACAAGTGTTGAAAGGAAATGGATAAAATATCTTAATTTAATATATATATATATATATATATATATATATATATATATATATATATATATATATATATATATATACGCGCGGGTGTGCGTGCGTATTTGTCTAACATAATATAATATCAATATCAATAACAATTAACGACCTTTTCTAATATTATATAACGAGGCCATGAGATATTCTATTTGTTTTTTGCAAAATGAAAAATATTTATTTCATAGGAGACAGAGAGACCCATAAAATATAATTAAATTTTCCTGCATATATTTTTTAAAATTTATATTTATCCCTTTTTGTCATGAAGTAATGAAACAATTCAACGGGGGCACGTGCTTCCAATAAACTTCTTAATATCTTACGCGTTGTTATATATATGGTCCAAAATACCTTCATTGGATTTGATGTTTTACTCCACTGAAATATTGAAATACACATTAATTATTTTTTTACTATTTTTTAGTTAGATCTGATTATATATTTTTTAACCCCTTATTATGATCATTGAAAAATATACTAACTATAATAATAAATATAATAAATATATTCAAAACTAATGAGTTTTACTAAAATTAATTATATAATTTTTTTATTTTCAAATAAAAATTAAGAAACTCTAGCAATAATGTAGCCTTAATTTTATATGTAGTTACAATTATGGAAAAATATCATTTTAATGAACATTGTGAAAAATCAACTAATGACTAGTTATATATATATGTATATTAGCTTTTAACCCGTATGATGCATGGATTTATTTAATTTAATTAATAATAATTTATAATATAAATTTAATTTTTAAAATTTTAAATTATAAAGCATTTAAGCTATTAATTTAAAATATATTATTATATTTATATCATTTGAATAATTGTAAAATTCATATAATTGTACTCAACTTAATTACTAGGAGATACTATATTTTTAAGTCATTACTTATTGATAAAATTGTTGCATTATTGTAATATTACATTAATCAATTATTGTTATCATATAAAGATAGATGCATATATGATAAGATATTATAACAAATGAAATTTATAAAAATAAGATAAAATTAAACATATAAAAAAAGAAATAACATTAATTTATATAGAATTTAATGTACAAATATTGATCTTTAACTTTTATATAAATGCATATCATGATAGATAATAAAGAATAAAATTATTTAATTCACTAAATATAAAAATGAATAAAAAACATAGTTAAATTATTTTAAGTGTACGAAAGTTATAAATTAATATTTTAAGTGTACGAAAGTTGTAAATTAAACAAAGTTTTGAATATATAATCTAGTCATTAATCTCCTTTTTGATAATTCTCTTCATTTTGTTTGTAGATATCTGAGGGCTAATTAAATCTACACTCAATGTAATATCAGAAACATTATCAAATGCCCATTTTTAAAGTATTAAGGAATCTTCATTATTACAAATGATAGAGATTATATCTTGTGTAGAAATCAATAAAAAAATTATAAAAAACATCATTATTCATTTCATAAAATAATAATATTAAAAAAATCAATTTTCTATAGAAGTACAGAAATTAAATTTTCTATCCTATGAATGTAAACTTACCTTATAGCTCTAGACATCTACCTTAGGTCCAACATATAATTATAAGATTACTCCAATAAAATAACATCAAATCATGTAATTGTTTTCAAAAAAAAAAAAATAGAGAACTTGTTAAAAGTTGCTATTTAGAGCCATTCTATCTCTATCTATTGTCTTCTGTCTTTTAGTGTCAACATTAGTTTCCTTTTTTTGTTAATAGAGATGGGTTGGGAGATGTTTAGGGCATTTAGAGGGTTGATGTATTTCATAAGATGGAATTAAACAAGTGCAAAGGAAATTAAAACTTGTTCAACCCTTAAAACTATAAAAGGTATAAATTATGGAAGAAAGGACTTGATAGTCTCAATAAAATCACTTGACTCTGTAAAATAATATGCAGTTTTCTTTTTCCTTTTGAGCTTAAAATAACATGCAATTGAGTAGACAAAAAGTGGAGGATTATTGGAGACCAAATATGGCTAGTAAAAAATCTATTGTGATTGCTTACTTGCAATCTCTACTATAGAAATGAAAAGTAGGCACTTTGATACCAGCAACTCAACAGTAAGATGAAATGATCAATTAACATGGCCTAGTAGGATATGCTATCTCAAAATAAGACGTTGAGAAACTTCTCCAATTGATTATATCCTAATTGGCTAATTGCTTACATAAAACTCACATTTTACTCCCTGATAAGTCATGCATTAATTGCAGAGCTTCTTTAACACACTTTTTGATGTTAGACACCACAAAGATAGATTATATTCAAATTTTGGCAAGAGAAATAAGCTATTATAAAACCATCTTTGTTGCCTCACTCTAATTCTTTAACATGTTTCAAACCTTTATTAGCCTATCAGGAAAAACTAATCATTATATATGCTCAATCAAGTTTCAGTTCATCTCATTTTCTCGTACAATAACATTATAACTTAAATCTCATTAATTCTTAAGAAAGAACTAACTCATTTACAGGTTGTTGTTTACTAATATCTAAAACTTCAATGCAATATTAGGTGCAACTATTGCTAGAAGACCAAAATAATCCAAAAGTATGACTAGACAAGTAAGATCACAGAGGATGAATGGTCTAATCAATAGAGTTAAAAAAAAGTAGCATCAGATGTGCTTGAAGTGAAAACCTTAAAGAAGTCCTTGTGGAAGTTAAGAATCATAATATCTTGTGTTAATCAAAAACCTATACACTAATAGATATTTTTACTTTTATAACTACTCTCACAAGCAAAAAGGTTAATGAAATCCTCTGAAGTTAGGGACAATGATAAGAATGAAGATAATAATATTAGGAAAAGTGCAAAATAAATCACAAAAGCTGGCAATTACTTGATCTCAATAACTTTTGACGTATACATAAAGTTTCCTTGATTTTGACTAGATTACAGTATTTATAAGTGCATATATTCAACTCTACTCTAAGATTATTACCTAGCATAACAATAATCATACTACCATGCAAGAAAGAATAAAGGTAATTGTAAAATGAAAGCTAACAATGTAATAGATAAAAGAAAAGGTTGGATTCAAGCTTAGGTTCTAATTAATGCTTTCATTTGGATATGACTATGGTTATTTTTTAAAGTAGCACTTGTAACCAATGCCTCGTAAGAACCCAATCTCCTAATGCTTACACTTTTGGCAATAACAACATAGGTGATTATCACAAGCAATATCATAAATATCATATGGACCAAAAATAAAAGATTGAAGAAGTGCCATAACTCTGAGCTTCGATTAATCAAGATCACATTTTGTTAATCCCTCAACCCCATTAATAACATTAAAGGTTTTTAAAGAAAATTTGGTCAAAAAAGTTACTTTTACACTACACAGTGATCTCAATATATATATCATATCTCCTATCTCTACAATAACAAATAATCCTAAAATTTCTCTTATCACCAGATTCTACGTGATTAATTATAGATATATATTAATATAATAATATCATGCCCATGATTTGCTCACGATTCTACATGACTAATTATAGATATATATTAATATAATAATATTATGCTCATGAATTGCTAATGATATCATGCCCATGATTTGGTTATTAATACTAATAATATCATACCTATGATTTGCTCATTACCCCCTACAAGTTAGTGTATAAAGATTGTGAATGCCCAACTTGCCCAATGAAAAGAGAAATTGAGGCTGCCCAAGTACTTTTGTAAGAATGTCAGCTAATTGTGTACTAATAAGCACTTAAATAGGATGAATGTTATTTTAAGTATCTTATTTCGAATAAAGTGACAATTAACTTTAATATGCTTAGTCTGTTTATGGAAGATAACATTTTTAACAATGTAAAAAGCAGCCTAGTTGTCATAAGAAAGTTGTATTAATTGAGTATGAGAGATATTGAGGCTAGAAAAAAGGCCGTTGAGCCATTTTAGTTCACAAATAGTGGTAGCCATAGAACAATACTCAGCTTCAGCAGAATATCGAGAGATAATGTGTTGCTTCTTAGTTTTCCAAGATATGGATAAGTAACCAAGAAGGATAAACCACCCTGTGAGTGAGTGTCCAGTCAAAGGATAGCTGACCCAATCTAAATCACACCATCTATAGAGCTGTAAATTGCTATCGCTTCGTAGCATGATACCTTGCTTGGGATTACCTTTTAAATAACAAACTATATGCAAAGCAGCCTCCTAATGTGCTTGCTTTAGTTGCTGCATAAACTGAGATAAGATGTGAACACAATATGAAAGCTTTAGTCTCATGAAGCATAGGTAGATAAGGTGACCCACTAAGTATCAATATTTCTTGGATTGAGTAAGGAACTCTTCGGCAATGAGAGCCAAATAATGGTTTTGCTCAAGTGGGGTGTAGGTAGCTTTACAACTAAGAAGACCAGTCTCAGTAATTATATCCAAAGCATACTTCCTTTGACAAAGAAAAATTGCCATAAGTGATCTTGCAAATTTTACATTAAGGAAATATTTCAGAGTCCCTAAATCCTTCAAATGAAAGCAAATGTTCAAGTAAATTTTGAACACTGAAATAACGACATGATCATTTTTAGAAATAATGAGATCATCAACATAGACTGGTACTACAAGAAAAACATCTCATTTCTGTAGTACAAATAAAAAATAATCAGACAATGATTGTTTGAATCCATACACTTTAAGTGTAGTCAAAAGCTTAGCAAACTAACACCTTGGAGCTTGCTTAAGCCTATATAGTGGATTTACGAAGTTTGCATACCATTCAGGGATGTGTGGTATGGAAACTAGGTGGTGGTTTCATGAAAACCTCCTCTTGAAGATCCTCATAGAGGAAAGCATTGTGCACATCCATCTGATGTAATTCCCAGTCCTTTATTATAGCTACTACCAAAACAATTTGCATGGTTACCATTTTAGCGACAGGTGCAAAGTTCTTATTATAGTCTACCCCTTTAACTTAGTGATTGCCAAGAATAACTAAGTGAGCTTTAAACTTCTCTAGTGTCCCATCAGATTTGTGTTTAATTTTGTAGACCCATTTACATCTAAGTGCCTTCTTTCTTGGAGGTAAGTGGGTAATGGTCCATATCCTATTTTTTTCAGGCACTTGTATCTTGCTTTGCATGGCTTCCTTCCATTTAAGATCTTTTATTGCTTCAGTATATGTGGCATGTTCTTTGTCATGATCAAGACCTGCAAGAAAAGCCCGATGTGCCAAGGAAAATTTGTCAAAATGCATATAGTGTGCTATTGGATAAGGTTTACCTGAGGATGACATTAAAGAGGATGAATGGGTGGATGAGCTCATCTTCTGAACGGTATGAGTCATAAAATCTCATAATTTGGTGGAGGGAATTTTAATTCTATGTCCTCAACCTAGTGACTCAGTAGGTGTGATTAGTTGTCTTGTCAATTTTGAGGCATTTTCTAACAAATTATCTGAAGGAGATTGATCTACCATTTTGACTTCTCCATCTCCACCCCCTTTTGTTTAGGCCAAGCCCACCTTGGTTAGAAAGCAAAACTGCATCCCTAAAGGTAGGAGCATTATATAGTGGCTCCTCATCTAGTCCAACATCCCATTCTTACAGTTTAGGCACACAAATTCCATCGGGAATTGGGTTAGGCTTATTAGCAAATGGATATTCAGTTTCAATAAACTCTACAACCCATGAGACAAATTGTTCTTTGCTTTCAAGATCAAATAACTTCCACCCTTTCTTCCTATATAGATATCCAATAAAAACTTATTTTCTGCTCTTACTAGCAAATTTATCACCTATTCTATTTTGATTATGTGCATAATAAAGGCAACCAAACACTCGTATATGTTCAAGTGAAGGCTTTTGTCCATACAACATCTCATAGGGAGTTTTACCATTTAAAATAACTAAAGGAGTCCTATTCAGTAGATACCCTGCAATTAAAATACATTCACCCTAAAATTCAGTAGGAAGATATCTTTGGAAGCGCAAAGCCCGTGTTATATTAAGAATGCATCTATGATTTCTCTTAACTCTCTTATATTGTTATGGTGTACCAATACATGATGTTTGAAAAATAATTCTATGTTCACAAAAATAATTTTTCATGTAAGTGAATTCCATTCCATTATCACTCCTAAAAATCTTTACTTGTTTATCATATTGTCCTTTGATCAAGGCAAAGAAATTTATAAGTGTTTGCAACATTTCTCATTTATCACCAATCAACTAAACCCACACACCATGAGAATAATTATCCACAATTATCATAAAATAAAATGCACCGCAAGATGATAAAATTCTATAAGGACCCCATAAATAATAGTGAATTAATTCAAACATATCACTAGCTACATGTTCACTTAAAGAAAACTTTTCTCTTGACTATTTTGCCTTTAAACACACATCATAGGTCTTATTCAAGTCTACATGCTCTTTATTCTTACTAGTACCCAGACTAGTTGAGTAATCTTTAAGGAAGGGTGTCCCATTCGCCGATGCCATAACTCAAGTTAATTTACTCCAATAACTTTATATGCTTGTACTCTTCGGACTGCCTGGAAGTAACAAAGCCTATCCCTCCATTCACCTGCACCAATCAGCATCCTTAAGATGTGGTCCTGCACCACACATAATTTATCAGTGAATTGAACAACACAATTTGAGTTATCCATAAGGTGTGAGAGAGATATCAGGTTGTAGTGAAGGTTTGGAACATAGAGAACATTATGGAGTTTCAGTCCTCCATCCAATAAGATGACTTCTTTTTTAGTTGCACTAGTGTGTTGTCCATTTGGCAAACCAATAGGACAGGGTTGTATATCTCGTAGGTCACACATGATTTCTAAAGTCCTAGTCATGTGATTCGATACTCTACTATCGAGTATCCATAAGCTATTATATGACTTACTTGTCATTTTCTCCACCATGTTTGGTTTATGTATGTTTAGTATATCCATGAGCATCTACCATTGCTCAGAAGTTAATCCCGTGAGCCCAGTTTTCTCATAATTCTCACCTTACAATTATACCTGAGTGATTACATTCCTAAGATTATCATTTAAGGAAATGTCATAAAAGGAAGGTTGTTGCTTCCTTTAGTCAGCAGGTTGCTCTTGATTGCCTGCCATTTCTATACAATTTAGTTTGAACTCTCAAAGCTTGTGTATAAGCCTTTGGAACTCTGATATCATAAAGAAAGTTTAGCTGAGAAAGTAACTTTTACATTATATAGTGATCTCAATATATATACATCAAATCTTCTATCTTTACAATAACAAATATTTCTAAAATTTCTCCTATCACCAGATTTTACGTGACTAATTACAGATATACATTAATATAATAATATCATGTCTTCCTATCACCAGATTTTACATAACTAATTATAAATATACATTAATATAATAATATCATGCCTATGATTTGCTCAAGATTTTATGTGATTAATTACAAATATATATTAGTGTAATAATATTATGCCTATGATTTGGTCATTAGTTTTGGTGATATGGGCTCCTGGGCAGTAAAGCTTATGTTTTGGACTTATGTTTTGAACTTATGGTTTTAAAAAAGGAAATTTTACAGATAATAGAATTATAAATATCAAATCTTCTGGCAAAAGTTGGGTTACTACCGAACTGACACTTTGAAGAACAAAGCAAGAAGAAGAGGAAACACCAATAAAGAAGAACAAAGCAGACAAAGATGAATTGACACTTTGAAGAACAAAGTGAGAGGAAGGAGAAACACTAATGAAGTTGACGCTTTAGGACTGTTAGTGGAAGTTATGGCGTGTAGAAGAGAAAGGAAAATGCCTCAACATTGACGAATTTGGCGCGTGAATGTAACTTGCACAAAGAAATTTTTGGGTTGAAGAATATTGAGAGTCCAAAATTATGGTTAATATATAATTAGTAAATATCAAGAAAAATATATTTAACATATTTAGTAATGAATTGATTATACAATGATTTTAAAATATAAAATTATATTTAAGATAATTGTAAAATGAAACGACATTTTTTTAATTGTAATATTTACAATTTTTTATACATTATAATTTAAATTTATATATTAGTCAAAACAATATAAAATTATTTTTTACTTTTAATTATATATTTTAGTGTTTCACTAATTTTTGAATCCTGACTTTACTGATGAAAATGAAGATTAATGATGACATATGAGAATACAAAAATTATAGAGAATAAGAAATAATAATATGAGGAACATCTCCTAACATAAGGTAATAAATTATGTATGATACCGTATTTCTTATTTGAACATTTGAGATATATAATTATATAAGGTTATCATGTATTTAATATATTTCTTTTTCTTATCTTACTCGATAATACATATTTATCTTTAATAAAAGTAAGGAAAGTACAGTTTGTCTTGCCAGTACTTTTCCCACTTCAACCATCTTAAAAAATACAGGTAAGCATACACTTCTATCGTGTGATTTTCTTTCTTCACGGGGTCCGTTGGTATTGTAATCTTTTAGAATTTATTTTATTTTATTTTAATAAAATTATTTTAATTTATTTATAAATAAATTATTTTCTTTAAAATGTATTAAAAATGTATAAAATTTAATTAAAAATATATTTTAATGTTATCATGTTAAATTATATAATGTTAGAAATGGAGTAATTTTTTATATAATATATATTTTAGGCCACATGAAATGAATCTTAATGAAATTTTTGTTAAATTTAATGAATTTTATAATGATACTAATATAATTAAAATATAAATTATAAATAAAATAAATTTTTTACTTAAATTTAAATTCCATTTTAAAAAATTTATTTAACCGAGAATACAAGAACAGGGGTTAATGTCATTGATCCGCACTGGTTTGCATATTTAAAAAAATGTGAATGCGGTCAAATCATGCAGTCAATTCACTAGAAGGGTCCTTGGGGACTCTTGGTATTGTATAGGAACAGGAGCACTTATTTGGGCCCTGTTAATTTTTTTTATTTTTTTAAATAATATTTTTTATAAATAAATAAAGGAGTAGCACATGTATTCATATTTCATGATTAAAAAATATATTTAAAACATAATAATAAAAATAATTTTTTATAAAAATATAATTTAAAATATTTTTAAAAATATAAAAAAAAAGTCTATGAGTCAATTATCATTCGGTTGCTCCTAATAGCGGAATTTGAATGTGATGGATTCAATTTCCAGAATTCCGATTGACAAATTTTCAGTCCATATCCTTTCATTGGCCTGTCAATAATCACCCTTGGCACAAATTCCCTACATTCCAAATTTCCAATTCTCGCGGAAAATGACTTTACAACCATGTCTTTAAAATTTATTAGTCTTGACGTGCGGTGCACGGGGTATAAAATGATAATATAGCTTAATTATCTGTATTGCAATTGCAAATTTGTCGTCAAAGATAAAAGAATGCCTAAGAACTCACAAATACGAATACAAAAAAAAAAAATTACGTATAGTATGAATCCTTTTTTCTTTTTGTTCGAATACAAATTCATACTCTAATCTATAGTGAAAATAGATAAATTACCGAAAGAGAAGAAAATTTTCGCATTAATTTTTTTAAAAAAATTAAACTTAATAGATATGTTTATAAAATCATTACAAGTATCAAAACGAAAATTTAAGAAAAATAGGTCCGCTCTTTAATGTTTCAAATTCATCGTGCAATCCACATGGAATCGAACAAAAAAAAAATCAAATAAAAAGAAAATAAAAAATAAAGAGAGAAATATAATAAGATTGTATGTATAAATCCATTTACATTGCCTTGTTTATATATATAATATAGTAATTATAATGATTACTCTTTTATTTATTGATTATTATATTCATTCAATTTTATAACTAATATTATTAGTTCTTTATTTTTATTTTTATTATAATTATTTATTTATTTTTCACTCATAATATTAAAATAAATAATAAAAAATATAATTAAAAAGAAAATATGTATTTGACATTAATGTTAAGGTAAGATCTAACAATCTACTTTAATATTTTTATTTATTTTAATACTATAAATAAATAAATAATTATAATAAAAATAAAAATAAGAGACTAATAGTGTTAATTATAAAATTTAAGAAATTTAATAATTATCACCTTTGTAAATGAAGAATTAATTGTTATATTTACTTTATAATATAATATAATTTATTATTACACATAAAATTTTCATTATTATATTATATTATATTATATTATATTATATTATTTATTTATAGACGAAGGTAGAAAGAAGAAAAAAACATTAGTAGGAGAAGACCATTTTTGGTCTGGGCGAGATAATGGAAAAGGAAGGGATGCTGCGTGATAAGCGTCAAAGAGAAATGGATAAAATATTTCAATTTAATATATACATACAAAATCAATAATGACTTTCTCTAATATAATGCGACGAAGTCTAAGCAACATTCTATTTTGTTCTTAAAGTAAACAATATTTTTATTTCAGTAAAGACATATAAAATATAAGGCAGTTTTATATTTGTAAGACTTACTTATATTTTATTTTTAAGTTTATATTTATCGCTCTCTTTGTAATATGACAAAAAATTATTGCTCCAGAAATACGTTAGAAATTCTTCCAATGTTGGGTTATAATTTCTCTAAGCTTGGCCCGAGAGAAGATTGGGAGACAAAAGAGAGGGAACGATTCTAGAAAGAAATGTTTACGTTAGATCTTTGAAGTTAATAGATGGAGGGAGAAATTTTGATGTGTTATTAGTTTAAATTGTTAAATTTTATTTATTTTGTATAATATTATACAAATAAATAAATTTAATGGTTTAAATTTATGATACACCATAATCATTATTTAACCATTATTTAAAGTGTGGCATAAGATAAAATAAATCTTCTTCTCAAAGTGGATATGGAAATTTCAAATTGTTCAACAAAGAATGTGAAGTCCAGCATAAGACTAATTGATGTTTAGTGTAATATATAAGTTCAATTATGTAACTGTTATCTAAATGTCGTATAAGATAGAATAAATCTTTTTCTTATATTCAAATGTGAACGTGGAAATATCAAATCATTGAATATGGAATATAAAGTCCAACATAAGACTAGATAGATGTTTGCCATAACATATAAGTTAAATTCTATTTTATTAATTTGTTCAATAATAAGTAAATTTCTATGTATCTTTGATGCATTAGCTTATTAAAAAGAACAAAATTTTATTTAATATATAGTTTATAGTTTATAAAGTAATATTTTTTTAAAAAAAATTAAATTTATCATTTTACTTTTAATTAAATGATAAACTATATCCTAATTATATAAATAAATATTTGATATATTATTGTTAATTTAATATTAATAAATAAATAAAGTAAGTAAGTAAATAAATATGTGATGTCATAAAATATAATTAATTAAATTTTAGATCATCATATTATTATTTTGAATAATTAATAAATATATAGAATCATAAATATAATTAATTAAATTTTGGATAATCATATTCTTATTTTGAATATTTTCATTATATTAATATAATGTAGTTTCAAAATAAATATAAATTAACTTAATTTATATATTTATTTATATTAACATGTCTTTTTGTATTAATTTATATTTTTCAACTAATTTAATGGATACTTTTAACAAACATTTCAAATACAAACAGTTAATTTTTAGTTTGATTAGTATCTTAAAAATTAGGCATTCAAAATTTTTTTTATCATTAATATACCAAAAAAATGTGTTATGAGTCAAATACGTCTCAAATGATAAAGTACATCATAGCCGTTTGTGTACAATACAGGAAATGTATTAATTCATATATGATGTAATTTCATAAAAATAATTATTAAACTAAAATAAATATAAAGTGATACATATCTTTTGTAAACTTCAATGCTTAATGTTGTTTTATTAATGGCCAAGACTTCCATGCCCCGTTTTTTTTTTTATAGAATCTGGACATCCTATTTGATACTTTTATTAAATTATATTATGTGTTACTAAAAATTTAATTTCAGCACTTATTAAACTTTGTTTACCTATTCATAATTTCATTCCATTGAAATTAATTATTTTAACAATATTCTAATCTTTTATGCATTTTAAATTTATTACCCAAATCATTTTAATCATAAAGAAAAATATATTGCCCTCCTCTCTAGTTTAATGAAATTACATAGATATCTTCTCTAGTTTCCAATCTTAACATTAGTCCATTTAATAGAAAAACATTAAGAATATTTCATTATTGATTCTTTTATACTTTTTATTATAATTTTTAATATAAATTAATTATAAAATGACTACATTATCCTTTATTTTATTTCATTTTTTTCCTTCTTCATCTTTTTTGTTTTCCTTTCTTACCCTGTTGAAAAATCCAAATCCCATTACCCTTTTTATGTAAATTAACAATAAAGAAATAAAGAAATAGATTATTGGAGCAAAGGTCAAGTGATGTTTGCTCTAACCCTAAAAATATCAAGTGTGTTCTGGAGGATCACTTATTGATAGAGATTAAGAAGGGATGGTAATAGACTAGCAACATTGGAGAACGTCGAAGACAATGAATTGTCAAAAATTGGGGATCTTAAGAAGGAGAACTAGCTTGGTTCAAAGAATTGAGTTTTGGAGAAATTCTTCGCAAATGGAAATAAAAAGGGAGTTGAATAATAAATTACAATCATGGCTTTGATCTTGTATGCATTAGCGCAATTGCTTTTATAATTCAATAGATATCAACCATACTACAAGTTCGAATAAGGGTAAATTAAGAAGTGTGATTATTACAAATTTTATTCTATTTTTGCATCAGTGTATATTTTCATCATTATTATGGATAAACTTGAATGAATTTTAGAAGAAATATTTATAATATTTGGAAATTTTGTCATTGCTTCAATTTAATGTATTGCCTAGAACTGAAAAATATTTTTTTATATAAAATGGGTCCCCTACACAAACCAAATGTTTGTAATTTTTTTTCCTAATTTTCCTCACCTAAAATTGAAAATTGATGGAAAGTTTATTCTAATGAATTAATGAAAATTATTCCAACATTAATTATGAATTAATAGTGATTATTTCACATCAATTTGTCTTTTATACTTGAAATGAGTATCATTTCCAAAATCTTCAAAAAAAAAAAAGAGTAAAATATGATACAATTCAACTAAAATTAATTTGCAAATTAGTTCTTACAAACATTTTATTTTCTTTAAAACATGTTTAAATCATTCATGAAAGATTCTTAATAGAGAAATATTCATGGAAAAAATATGAGAGAGTGCAAAAAATTTCATTTGGAAGATAATGAGTATAATATAATTTGATAATATTCTCATCTCTCGACTTGAAAGCTCATATAAAGGTTTTGACATATATCTATGTGGTCAAATAAAGTGAGTGAGTGCTTAAATATATAATACAGTAAGGAGAAAGTGTCCAGTTATATTGATAAAAAGAGTGTTGTTAGTATGCTAAAAAAAATATTGAGTGAACAATAAGATTTTTAAGAGAGATTATTTCATGTGAAAGAGTAAATATAATTAGTGTGTGCGAATGATCTTATTATTATTAAAAATTAATTAATTTATTAAATGTGTATGTGTCATTTTTCTTAACAATATATCATAAAATCTATAATTATGATTTTAGATTGCCAAACTTCTTCACATTAATCAATTAATTAACCAAATATTATAATTATATCATATAATTACTCACTTTCATATCGAATTATTAATAGGTGGGTATCATAAGTATGACCTGATTATTATTTGAGTTGATACCTATTAGTAACATTAGACACCTCATAATATTAAATATTACTTTAAACATCTTAAATGTTATACTCGTAAAATTAGTGTTAAAACAACTTAATGATAAAAGCCTTACTAATTTATTAAACTAATTTGCAACTATTTTTCCTTGAAAACCTTATCAATCATCTCTAATTTGATCATGTTATCATTTATCGACTTAAAAGTTCATATAAAGACTTTGATATGTGCTTATGTGATCAAGTAAAGTGGGTAATTGCTCAAGTGTGTGATATAATGAGGAGAAAAGTGTATTAGTGAAGAGAATGTTGTCAATACACTAATAAAAATATTGAATGTAATAGTGAGATGTTCAAGAGAAATTGCTTAGTGTGAGAAAGTAAATATAATTAGTATATGAAAATGACCTTATTGTTAATAAAAATTAATTTATTTATCATTTTTGTCCATGCTAAGGTATCTCAATAATTGCAAAATTTTTATTTGTTCAATTAAAAAAATTAGTTAATTACAATGAAAATATCATATTATTTTAATTAAAAGCTCTTGAGTTCTTTTGTTTAAAGTAATATATATTTTATTTTTAAATATTTTTGTCAAGTTTTTACTAAAAATGATATTAAATTGCTTCATTTCTTTAGCACAGCCTACTCTTTGTTTCAATTTTTTTGAATAACAAGTTAATTAAGCCTATTTATTTTCTGAATGTGTTGCCATAAATTACCTAAAAAAAGGAATTAAAATTTAAAGTAATATTAAATATTTAACAAAATAGATAGTTTAATTTTTGTAACTTGTGGTCTTCACTTTTTTTAAGATATGAGTTAATTAAACTAATTTTTAATTATATAGGTAAGAAATTATTTTTAGCATTAAAAAAATAATAAAATAAGATTGATAAATTTAATATAACATTAATTAAGTAGATTAAAGATAGAATATAACAATTTTAATCAGAATAATGAAAGAGAGTTAATTAATTTAGTATGAAATAAAATATTTAGATTTTAAATGGTATATAATAAATAATTAATTAACAAGAAAAAATTTTAACAAATAATTTAACATGTAATTAAATACTTAATTTAGAAATTATATATAACAAATGATTAATAAATAATATGATTTTAATAATTAATTTAGCAAGAAATCAGATAGTTAGATTAAATTACAGAAATTTAGTAAACAAAACTATAGAAATTTCTAATTTCCTAATTACTTTCACAGTAAGTTTTAATTGGATTGAAATTTTGTATTTTCATAAAAAAATCAATAGAGAAGGGAAGAAGTAGTTTTCTCAAAATGTTGTCAATTTTGCATCCATTTTACTAGATTATTTATGTATGTAATTGCAATAAAATAAGATGGTAATAAAAATTTGATTCAAAGAAGAATGCACAATTTTTGTGATAGTTTAGAAAATGATATAACTTCAAATGAGACTTTTTATATTCTATAGAATTTCAAGCATTCATTTTAAAATGAAATGGTAATAAAAGCTTGGTCAGTTATCTTATTGACATAGAGTGGAAGCTAACTAGTAAGATTATTGCTTTTTATGATCAACAACTTCCACATTCAAGGTTTAAATTAGGTAGAAAGGTAATGAGAATCTTAAATGAGTAGGGGATAAAGCATAGAATTTTTCCTATGACATTATATAATGCTTCCTGTAATGATACCATACAATTTAATGTAATAGAATAACTTTGTTTGGAAAATGCCTTGCTTTGCAAGGATAAGTTCTTTCCTATTAAATGTTATGCTTTTATCTTAAATTTGATTGTTCAAGAAGGATTAAAAGTAACTTCCACTGCTAATAAAAAAGTTAGAGAAAGCATTAGATCTGTGAAGGCATCCAAGGCTGAGATAAAGTATTTTGAATTAGCATTGAGAAAGATAATCTTGGCACACATGCATATTTATTCTTAGATATGCCTATTAGAAGGAACTCTATTTATTTAATGCTTGAAAGTACTTTTAAGGTATAAGCGTGCATTCTCTATGCTTGATTCACTTGATACAAATTACAAGCTTTATTCATCGAGTAAAACATGCAATAAGGGAGAGAAAATATGTGAATTTTTGAAACTATTTTATAATATGACAAACTTAATATTTGATTCAAATTACCTAACCATCAACTTGTATTTTACCTAAATTTGGAAAAAGTTAAGTTGTTTGTCTTTGATCATTTGAATGAAGAAGATGATATGCTACAATGCATGGCATCTCATGTGAAGAAAAATTTGAGAATTATTATAATGAGCATAATATTCTACTTGCAGTAATGATCATTCTTAATCTACATATGAAGTCCTTAATGTTGAAGCATTGTTATTTAAAGGTTGATTCTCATGATTTTGAAAAGAGGTTGAATGTGGTGAATAATGAATTATTTTTGCATTATGAAGAATATGCAAAAAATTCATTAATTTAATCAAATGCTCAATCATCAAAGCTTAATTTCTATAAGGTCTTTAATACTAATGGGTTCTAATTCAAATACATATATAAGTTTAAAACTTTACATCTTCTAACCTATATTTCAAAATGTGTTATTCTTAACATTAATTTTTATACTTATTTAAGGTTTGTTTTATTACATGAAATGTGTAAATAGGTGTGTGCTTTTTTGATGAATAATTTTATCACAAATTCCAAGTCCCAATTTGAAGCATACATTGAATATGCCAAACCTTGAATTTTCTATTAATAAAAATTTGGATGTCTTGAAATGGTGGAAGGATCATAATGATAGATGGCCTATTTTAGCTAATATGGCTTCTAATTTGATTAATGTACCTATAATTATTATGGCTTCTTAATAAACTTTTAGTATTGTAGAATGTTTATTGAACAAGTATAAGAGTGATATACTAATTAAAAAGTTAAGGCTTTTATATGCACATATAGTTGGCTTTATGATTTTGCACCTTGTGGTAATGTTTTTAAATTCAAAAGCATTGTTTGTTACTTCATCTTAATGATATATAGTATATTGGAAACTTATAATGATATCTAGTATATTGGAAACTTATGAATCTTATTATTGATTTGTAGGTTGGGAGTATGATAAAGAAGTTAAAAATGATTTAATAAAAGATTCAAATAATGCTTATGTAATAAAAAGACAAGAACTTGGGCATACTAGAATTCAATTAAAGAGGCAAGTATGCTCCTAATCTATAGCATATGAAAACTATTAGATTTGAATTTTAACTTCTAGGAACTCTGGTTTTAAGTTTAACAACATATAATAATAAGGAAGAAGGGAAACATTTTAAATAAGTAATAAGGTAAGTATGTTCCTAATCTATAGCATCTGAAAACTATTAGGTTTGAATTTTAACTTCTAGGAAATTAGGTTTTAAGTTTAACAACATATAATAATAAGGAAGAAGAAAAAATAATTTAAAATAAGTAAAGTAGTTAAGTGATTGTGTTCTAAACAATTAGAAGTTAAAATAATTTGTTACATTAAGAGAATGATAGTATTGTTCAAGTTTTAATAATTTATTATAGGTTTTCCAAATTTAATTCAACATTAGGTTCTAATTGCTCAAAGTAATTACATCCATCTTGTGGAACATATATTTCATATGAATTCTATGAATGTGGTAAATTTGTTACAAAATGTTTTTGTTAATTATTTGGCATGAATGGATAATTATCTAGCATTTGTGTAATCCTTCCTATAATTATATTCTTTTCCATGAAAATTTTTTATTTTGTTGTCAAAATGTGTGCTCGGGCAATTTTCATTCAATTATCTCTATGACACCGGAACCTTTTTTAGGCAGTTTTCTAAATTTAAGTTTTAAAGTGCTTATTTCTAATTAATTTCTTTTCATGCATTATTATATTTTAATGATTTCTTTAAATTTTAAAGTTTCAAAGTACTTATTTTAATTAGTTTATATCATTAAATTATCCCATTTTAGCAATTTTAAAAAATAAAATAATCATTATATATCTAGTTATCTAATTACTATTCAATTTATCTTATGATAAAATTTGGTTATTAAATTTTATCAAGAGATATTATAATTTTATTTATTTATTTGCCAATATGTCTTCTAGAGTTTCTTTAAATGACTTTTATAATGTTTCTCTTATAGAATTAAGAATATCTAAAACTTGCAAATGTGAAGATTTATAAAAGTATTTGCATAGGCTGTAGTAAATGATTCTATTTCAAAATTTATAAATTCTAGGACACTTATTTTAAGCTCAATTTTATGGAATCATTTTGGTAATTATGAAAGAAGAAGAAAAAGGAAAAAATAATGAAATTAAATATGAGTGACTAAGGTTTAATAAAGAAAAGGGATTTCTATGAAAGATGAGTGGTTTAGATTTGTCTTCATTCTTGGTTATCTTATGCCTATCTCACCCTATGTTTTCCTTATTAATTTTATTTCAAATAAATGGTTGAGATTGAATAAACTTTGGGATAAGTTACAACCAATGCACCCAACACTTTCCCTCTCTTTTTTTTTTAAAAAATTCCTTTTCCTTTTCTTAGGCTTTTTCCTTCTCTCGCCTCTTTTCTTCATTTTTCTTTTTCACTCTCAATTCTTTTCTCTTTCTTTCACCATCTTTGGTATCTACCTCTAATGGCTATATGCCTTTTCCCTTAGTATGCTTCTTTGGCCAACTATAAGTCATCAACTTTAAGAGGAGCTACCAAATTATGATTAGGAAAAATACAAGCAAATAAGGCCATTCGACCACCTTCTTTTGCTAGAAAATGCCATATTTCAACTATCATTGAACTAAAGGTAACCTCTTCGAAAGGAGATAAGTTGACTTAAATCATAAAATCCATTTTTTATGTCTGTTTTGAGGTTTAACACCTTAACCTTAATGTAAACTTTAGATTTTGAAAATAATTTCAGTAAAATAAAGGAACTTTAGTTTATTAAAGTTAAATACTAGGTATTTAGATGAAGGATTATAAGAAAAGGAATAAGTAGTTGGTAATTATTCATGATTTATTCTTATATATTGATAAGTGACTAATAAAGTTAGCAAATTTGGATATTTTGGAATTCTAAGAAAGAAAATGACATTTAGAGATAAGTGTATATCCCATTTAAGTTTAATATCTTTATATTTTTAGATGAATGTATGTGTGTGTATATATATATTTATATATATTTGTGTATCCATATGTATATACTTGCTTATGAATATACACTTGCTTTATATTTACCTGATGGTTTTACATTTAATGTAATGGAATTGTTTTACATAACATATATCATAGGAAATATATATATATATATATATATATATATATATATATATATATATATATATATATATATATATATATATATATATATATTTATGTGTGTGTGTGTGTGTGTGTGTGTGTGTGTGTGTGATATAAATTATTATTGAAAAGTCTTTAAGGCCATGCAATTAAGGCATGAAAATGCTATTAAATATTCTATAATGCTAATTTATAGTGCTTTTATAACTAGGATAATTGTTGTTAATTAGTTATTCAAGGTCATACAATAAAGGATTGATATCGTTATTATCTGATAATATTATGTTTGGAAATGAATTATTACGATGCACATATAAGATTACTAGTATTAAGAGGACATGTATGGATGATAATAAATTATGAGATGTGATGAACATATAAGATCATTAATATTAAGAAGATGTGCATTTTAATATGTGAATTGTGATGGGGTGATGTAATATGTGAACATTGAATCTTGTAATAGTTTATGAAAGATATAAAACTAACCTTAAAAGGATAAGGATTAACTTTTGATAGGTATAAGGTTAACCAAGAGTCACAAAAAAGTTCATTGCATTCTTTACATTATTAAACATTCCTTCTATGTTATATTAATATGTTGCATCCTCATGGAAATGACTGGATGTATAAAAATATGCAAAGAAACTTACAAGTATGTTGAGTGTACCATGTGATTTTTATGTCCATTTATTTCTTTTCATGCATCATGCATGATCTTAGGTGATTTGTCTTTTGAGTCATAGGTTTCTCATTTTAAGGTGTGTGATTGTCTATAAGTATCAGAAAATAAAGGAAATTTTGTCCAGTTTACTTTAAAAAGAGTAACGAATGCTAATTTTTATAGAAATAAAGAAATTTTTATTAAGTTAATTTTGCATTATTAGAATGTAAAGGTGGTGAAAAGTCATATGTGACCTATGCTAGTCATATACCTAAGTTAGGATGTGACAGGATTTGTACTAAGGGATGAAATTGTCTCTATAGATTATTATTCAGGAAAAAATTGTAATTTTATATAATTTAAGGACAATTTTGATAATGCCTTATAATTTTAGGGATAAAATCAATAATTTTGCCTTATGTATAATTAAAATTTGATTTAATGATTTTTACCTCACAAATTGCAATCAATAAGGACAAAAAAAAGTATTTATGAATGCTTAAATTTTCATGTGAAAAATAAGTAGATTCTTAAAGAAGCCTTTGATAATAAATTAAATTACATCTTGCAAGTGTTATGACATAAGTGAACTAATTGATTGAAATCTATGTAAGTATGATGTCATTCAAATAAAAAAGAAATCATCATATGTTACAATACATTATCTTAATCAATGAGAAAACTTTTAAATAATTATCTTTTTAATAAATTAAAAATTGATAAACATTAAAAAAATCTTGTCCATAAACAATCTCTTGATAACTTTATAAATAAATAACTCATTTGTGTTATTCGAAATAACAAGTTGATAGAGAAAGAAATGTGAAATTTTGAACCTTTTCTAAAGTTCTACTAACAAAAATCTAAGTAGTCAAAGTCTTAAACCTCAATCAATAACATTTGCTTCTAGTTGAAGATTTCAACCATATTTAAATTCAAGTTCTTAAATCTTAACTTTCTTCATTCTATTCTATCTATTCTATAGGCTCTATAGGCCTTTCCATGGCACCGAATGTCGTCTTTCTTCTTTCTTTCTTTCATAGACAAGATATCTATGCAGACAGCTTGATTATTGCTTTTAAATTAACGTTTAAGGAGGAATATGGAGAATCTTCCTAATGAGGTATGAAGTCACTCATATTGCTATATGAGGATAGTCAGTCTCTCGACCGTTAGGGAGAGGAGCAAGAATCAATTGCCTAGGTTTAAGCTCACGACGTAAATAGTAAATAATTGACTATTTTATGTGGAGATTTGACATTTGATAGCCAAAATTCACCACTCAACCTAAGATCAAGTTTCATTGAAGTCTTCCATAAATTAAAAAGTTAATTATTTAATTTGAGATCAAATTTTTTGAAACCTTAAATCAAAGTTATTTTGAAAATAAGAATTGAGGGATTTCTCATATTTTTCTCAAGAATTTAAAGTTAGATATTGAACTTTTCATATTTTCAAAAATTAATAAAATTCATTTATTTCATAATTTTCTCATTATTAACTTTTATTGAAATATTTTTGTGAACAATATGTATTTTAATTTTATTAAAAAATTTAAAGTAGTGCGCGTGTATTCATGGACCTAAATAGTAATGATCTCGATTCCATTTTGTATAAATAATTGATAAATTAATTGATAGCTGATAAGTTAATTAGTAGTTAATGAGCTAGTTAATAATTGATCAACTTATAACTGATAAGTTATTTAATTATTTAACAAGTGTTTCACAAAATTAGCTATTGAACTATTTAAAATTGTAAAATGACATAAATAGATATATTAATAGAAAAAGATATCTAATTAAAATAATTTATATTTATCTAAAAATTAAATTATATTAACATAATTAAAAAGTTTAAAATAAAAGTATAATATTTAATATTTAATTAATTATATTTTATAAATTTATATATTTATTTTTGTACATAATTTTTATTTTATTATTATTTATAATAAAATTATAATTACTTAAGATATAATTAATTATATTTTATAACATTATTTATTTATTTACATACATATTTTTATATATTTACAATTTAAAATTAAGATATAATCATGTTAAAATTAAGTTAATTATATTTTATGAAAAAATATTTATATTTATATTATAAAGGGCATGAATTGTAAATTAATAAAAAAATAAAGATAGATTTAAAAAAATTTGAAGAGGCAGTAACTTATAATTTATAAGTTATTTTAGGTAATTTATTAAATTAAGATTTATTTTTTTCAATAAATTAATGCAAGAAACATATTTAAAAGTTAGCTTATAATTTATTGATTAGGGTAATAAGTTTTAAATTAATTTATTTGTTACACAAAATAAAACTTGGTAATTTAGTAAGATGTATGTACTACATGATAAAGGCCCCTCACTCCCTTGTAAAATTAAGTCCTCTTAAGAAATATTATTTATTAATTAACAAATTCATTAGTCATTAGTTCTATATTGAAAAATCATCTAATTGAAGTAAGCAAACCTTTGATTATCGTTGAAATTGAAAAATTGGCCCACACTCCAAATTTTTCTTCATAATTATGGGTGAATTTTTAACCTATGCTTCATCTAAAGATATTTGAAACAAATTGTCGCAAGTCAAGACATTAAACCACTAAAAATTGTTATTTAAAATATGTTTTAATTAAATAAATTTTTATTATAAAAAATAGTTTGAATTTGATTTTTCAAATTAATCTTAGAACCTTTTTTTTATAGATTATGAATAAATTTATTTACAAAAAAATAATTTGAGAAGAAAATTTTTGTTAAAATCTCATGAAATTCTTGTGGACGATGATTTATATAATTGTTTTAAGCTATAATAAATGGATGTTAACCAATAGTACCATAGGGATATATTAATACTCAATATTATTTTAGAAATTATACATCTTGTCATATTTAAGTTTTGAATTCAAATTTTTATTTATATAAATTAAATGAATTACTACTTTTATTATTAAAAAAATAAAAATGAACGGCTCTGTTTACTTTGTACCATAACTATATTATTTAATGATTTTAGTGACCAACTGGTGTTGACATGATGTGTAATAATAAATAAAAAAATAATTTTTAAATTTATAATTATTCATTCTTTTTGTCATTTTTGATAATGTAATTTACCTTTTAAAATACACAAAACATGCCTTAGAAAACCCAAATCCTCTTCCTTGTACGTGTTCGATGGTTCAAAAACTTTGATCAATCAACTTTTAAAGTCTTGGTCATTTTACAGCTCTTAAAGTCTCGGTGATGCATGCTTTCCAAGTCTTGCTGCTTAATTGTTGAAAATTTTCATGTCTTGGTGAAGACGTTCAAACTTACCTTTCCATATAACCTACTTCGGACAAAAAATTCCAGTTCCTGTCGCTGGCAAACTTTTCTTGCCATTTCCCTTTATTTTTCCATTCAAATGCCATAATGTAAGCGAAATTCTAATACAAGAAGTATCGAAGAAGCCATTGTCACCAGTTCATGTTGACAGAAAGATGATGTCACTGAAATTTAAAAAGATGAACATTCTTAATTGTTTTTTATGCATGTCGATTATATTAAAATTAATTACTGAACTTATTTAAATAGGGCGAGTCCAAAGACGTTTATGTACTGAAATTTAAAAAGAGTATTCTTCCTTGTACGTGTTGGATGGTTCAAAGACTTTGATCAATCAACTTTTATAGCTTTTAAAGTCTCGGTGATGCATGCTTTTCCAAGTCTTGCTGCTTAATTGTTGAAGTTTTTTATGTCTTGGTGAAGACGTTCAAACTTACCTTTCCATATATCCTACTTTGGACAAAAAATTCCAGTTCATGTCGCTTGCATACTTTTCTTGTCGTTTCTCTTCGTTTTTCCATTCAAATGCCATAATGTAAGCGAAAATCTAATATTAGATGCATCGAGGAGGCCATTGCTTCTGGTTCATGTTGACAGAAAGATGATGTCACTAAAATTTAAAAAAGATGAATATTTCTAATTTTTCTTACATCAAAATTAATTGCTAAATTTATTTAAGTACATAGTAAGGACAAGTCCAAATCATACTTAGAAAATATTAGTCAATGGATGAAAATAGAATTAAACATATAAAATAGATAGGACAAACTTATACGGGCCTAGCCCGCGCCCACATAAGCTTGTATAATAGTAAAAAAATCACCTACATTGCCTTATATGCAGTGTGGGCATGCCTACAGGTAGTTTATATTTTTTATTTTATAATTTATAAATTATATTTTAATTTTTTAATTTTTTTGGGTAGGTAAGGTAGGCTTATGTGGGCCTAACCCGCACCCACATAAGCCCGTATATAAAAACAAACAAAAAAAATTGCTTGCATCACTCTATATGCAGTGTAGGTATGCTTGCGGGCAGTCTGCATTTTTTATTTTATAATTTATAAATTATATTTTAATATTTTAATTTTTATTAGATTATTTGAACAAGAAAACTTAAATTGAAATATAAAAATTGGGTTGGGTTTGTTAGGAATTAATTAGATTGAATTTTTTTCCATGAATTAGACTTAGGTGTGCGAAACAAAAATAACTAAAAAAAAATTATTTTTTACCCATAGTTAAACCCGCGACTGCATGGGCTTAACTATGCGGGCTTTTGCCCATATAAGCTTATCTGCATAAACTTGCATTAAATATAAACTTTATATTAAAATGCCTACACCACTCTACAACTGCGGGCTGCCTGCATTATCTATGATCACGAGATTTGTTTTACATGCCTAAATAGAATGTAAAATAAGAGAGGGTTTTCAATACAATTTTAAATGAAATAATTGAAAGTAAAATTAAAATGAAGCACTACAAAAAAATATAGTGATTTAGCAATAGAAATTAACAAGAGAAATTGTTTCCCTACTATTTTATTACAAGATTGAATCATTTCTCACAATATTTTTGGTGGATTTTCAGCCCATTTAGCAAAGATTGGGTTAGGAATCTGGGCCTCACTATTTTAAAGCAAGGGACATGTCTTTTGCTAATCCCTCACAAAATATTTTTAAAAAAATTAAATTGGTTCTTGCAATTCAACTCATCATTTAGGGAAAAAAAAAAAAACTCAAATCGCAGCTTGTTTTGCCTGGGGGGTTCCGCATTATGCAATGGTGAAATCCACTGTTTGAAGCTAATTCCTTGCTCTGCTTTTCTGATACCTTAGGTTGCTGCGTTTACATTGATGTAATTTGGTATTTGTAATAAACTATTTTAGGATTGTTTTACTGTTTTTTTCATCTATTTTGTTTGTGTGGTGGAATTTCTAAACAAAGGCATTGGATTATGTTTGATGATGCCCAGGTCAAATGTGCTTTCTCTATTCTTGGTGATTGAGGCATTATTTTATCAATTTTTGTCGTCTTCAAGACCCGAAATTGCTTGTAGTCTCTTGCCACATTGTAGTTCCTGAAGCTCAGTTCAAAAGCCAAGTCTCAAATACTTCAAATTACAGGTATGCATCTGATTTTATATCTCATTGGCTTGACTTCTTGACTAACAAGTTATTGCTTTGTTGACTGTTTCTTTTCTTCTTTCCATAATGTTATTATAGTTTTTCAGAGTCCAGTATATAATAATTTTCCATAATGTGGATACATCATAAGTGCAAAGTATCAGGAAATATGGATGCCTAGCTATGTTAGACATTTCTTTTCCTGTGATTTGAATTTTGTCCACTTAATCTATATAGTTGTAAACTTAATTTTGGCGTTCATTTGATCATCAAATTTGTTCATTCCATAAGAATGACTACTGTATTTGGCATCAATATGCAATTAGGTCTGCGCTTCTTAACTTTCCATTGATTTATTACTAGGATCTGTCAGTGCCTATGCTTGTGCAATATTTTGCATACTTGCTCTTTTTAGTAGATAATATAAAAATTTTCACTATACATTTGCAGTTAATGAACTTGTTTAGTTCCTTAAAGGGATAAACAATTAAAATATATGAACGTGTATGACGTTATATAGATTAATTCATTCCTTTAAAATTAAGTTTCTTCATTGTATGATTCAAAAGAACCCTGCACTAGGAAATCCTTTCAAGGGCTAAGAACAGTACACTAGGAAATTATCTTTACAAGTTTTTCTTTAATTTCAAGATAATTTCCTAGTGCAAGTTCTTTTCAATAACACATCCACTTTACAAAATTATTTTCTTAGTTCAATATTTGATAAGTAGGGGACTCATGGAGTTTAAATTTGAACTTATCCACGGACTAACAAGCAGAAAAACTCCCACATTTTGACGTTAAATATTGTGGAGAATTCTCTTAAGCCACAAATGCTTAATGAAACTTTTCCTGGATCTTCTTGGATTCTGCATATATGTACACAGAGATCTCTCATATAATAACTTCAGCATTGGAAACGGACTTATGCTTAATGCCATCCAATTCTCTGCCCCAAAGCCTATTAGTTACTCTCTATGTCTATTTGCTTTTCCTTTCTCTTATTTGCTTTAATCAAAATTTTGATCCTTTTGCTTCCCTCTTTACATATTTATATACGTTTTGTATATATTGGATCACAAATGTTAGCCTTGATGTAGTTATGCAAAACATAGCTAAAGTATTAGTTTAGTGAGAGCATACATAGCAAAGTATTTATTGAATATACAAAATCAAATTAATGTACCCTATATTCAAATTCACACTTAAAAGTGAGAGTACTAGTTAATCTTAACTTTTATTATTCTAATAGTTAATTGATAAATGGAAATGACAAAAAACTTAGATTAAAATAACAAATGAAAATAAAACTATAGAAGACATGAAAATGAAACAACCCGACATAAATAATCGGTCTATCTGTTATTTTCTTATAGTAAAGCATGTTTTTCAAGAGCTTCTGGATGCTCTGCAATTGTAGTCAAACATTCCACCGGAAATGGGGTTTACAATATATATATATATATATATATATATATATATATATAAACATCTTATAGCATTATATTAAAATGCCGATAATTAAGCATTAAAAATTCAGGGGTTGAGTCTTTAAACCATGTGCTATAGAAGACTATGATTATGACTAATAACGAAATCCACTTTTAATTCCCTAATCAAACTCTATCAAAAGTATGGTTTTTAGGCTAATATGATCGTCATAGTACTGCATGGTTTGTAATTATTAGATTTCTCTACATATGTGAATTGCCTTTTTTGGAAACGTGCACCCCATGCTACTCAAAATTATAGGAACCATCTTCTTTGCACCTTTGAAATAGATATAGTGAAAGTTATACTTAAAACAATAACAAATGCTATATTAACTTTTCTCTTTGATAAAATGTGCTCAATGGTGTAAATTTGCAGTGGGTTTGAATCTTATATGGAATCTTATAGGTTTGAATCTTGTCACTTATAAAAGGATCATGATATGTTTGTTTCTTGAAGAATTTCATAGATTCTTTACTCTGCCACTTGAATTACATTCTTAGATGCTCTGCATTTGGAGGCCCTTCTAAATGTCTTTGCTTCTTTATATCTAATTGTGTTTGTTTCTTTTCCTTTTGTTTTCCCAAGCAGAAAATTTTTGTGTGGTGGTGAAAATCCTTGTTTTTGTACCAAGTATCATTCTTTTCAAGTAAATCAATAAATAATTACCCAACTCTATCTCTATCTATTTGATTTTGTATAAATTGTTTATATTTACCTTTGGAGTTGTTTGTTTAGGTATAAAATGTGTTATTTGTTTGGCTTCTCTAAAAATGTAGTCATTATAGTTAAAATTCATTAAAATAGTAGGAAATTAAAGACAAATTGGTTAAAACTTCATCTATACTACATAAAATATCTTAAGACATAGCAAAATTTCATCTAAACATTACCCATTTTTCCTAGTTTGGAAAAACATTAGTCATGAAAAACTATAAACTTAGGTTTCAAATTAGTTATGTTAATCTATATATATAATGTAGGCATGGAGAGGTCAAAGTATGCTTGGATTTACATATGACAACATTTAAGAGAAAAATGTTTGACTCTTAATTTTATAAATAGTGTTGAAACATTTGTAAAATTTGCTCAGTCACAACTAACTTTTTTATCTTGTAAGAATATTAGATGTCTTTGCCTCAAGTGTGAAAATAGGGGATTTCTAGATATAAATAAGGAAAATAAACATTTTTATAAGTGGGGTTTTATAGCTAACTATAATAATTGGATCTCTTATAGGGAGCCCTTCCAAAATGATGATGGTCCTTCTAATAACCACATTTTTCCTACCACAACAAATCATGCAGACTTACACACAAATGAAAGACCTTATAATCCTTATCATGCTATGATGATTGAAGCTATTGGACTTGATTTCAACCCTAACTTTGATTAAAGTATGGATGTATGTCAATATGGTGAACTTGGCCAAGTTTTTGTGATGATTAGCCAAATATAGATGCTTAAAAGTTTTATGATTTGTTAAGAACTACAGAAAAGGCATTATATGAAGGTTGTAAAACTCCTATTCCCTTATCAGTTGAGTCAAGGTTGTTAAACATCAAAATCAAATTCAACTTAAGTATAAATTATTTCAATTTTATCCTAGAAGCACTAAATGAGTTTTTACCCAAGGATGCTAATTTACCTAATGATTTCTACAAGACCAAGTAAATGGTTAATAAACTTGGCTTAGAATATGAGAAGATAGATGTTTGTGAGAATGGTTGCAAAATCTACTATGAAGAGAATAAAAAATAAAACTAAGTGTCAAACTTGTCACCATTCTTGATACAAACTATATAAAAATAATGTTAGGAAACAAAAGGGCATACTATATAAGGTTTTGCAATACCTCCCTTTAATCCTAAGGTTGTAAAGACTACTATGTCTTCAAAAATTGCAAAACATATGACATGGTATAATGACACTCATCGAGAACCAAGGATTATATGCCTTCTATGTGATGAAGAGGCATGGAAATCTTTTGACAAGAGATATCCATCTTTTACTATAAGACCTTAGAATGTTAGGCTTGAACTCTTATTAAATGATTTTACTTTGTATCGACAATCTACACTTCCTTATTCATGTTAGCCTATCATTGTCACCCTTTACAACTTGCTATCTTGGCTGTGTATGAAAAATGAATTCATGTTTCTAATTCTAATAACTTTTAAGTTATGGACAACATATTGACTTAAACTTACAACTTCTAGTTGATGAGTTGAAAGGCTTTGGGAAAATTAGAGTTCATTCCTCTGATGCATTTAGAAAATAATGTAAATAGAGGACTTGCATTCTATTTTATGTCTAGGTAACATAGATATTCTATTTTTAACAAATTGCTCTAGTTAACAGAGCTAACCATTTGCAAGGGAATTTGTGAAAGATAAATCCTTTGCTAAATTATTAATGAGGAAATAGGTTGTTACTAATATTTTAGCAAGGTATTTAGTTAAAGAATCCCTTTTGCTAAAATAAGGTAAGTGACTTACAAAAGCATGGGTTCTTTAGATCAAATTGATTAGTAAGGAACTCAACAAGAGAAGTTGTATCTTACTAAAACATTAGTGAGGGTCACTTCCCTTGTTATTCTCTTGCCAAAATGCTGCATAGTGTTATCAATGTCCATAAATTAGTGATAACATTTTTAAATTTAATGAGTAACATCTCTCACTAAAATTAGCAAAGGAATTAGGTAAACATCGCAATCAATTAGCAAAAAGATGTCTAGCTAGATTAGTGAAGGAAATTACCCCTTGCTAATTATATTTTAATGACAAAAAAGACCATTTAATAAGGGATTCATTTTTCACTAAATGTCTTTTTTCTTGTACTGAAACTAGCAAAATATAGAAATTTAATTTAAGGGAAATCACACTTCAATTTTTAAATTTATCATTAATACTTAATGAATTTACAAATAAATTGATTACTTAACCTATGAATATTCTAAAGCCAACAATAAACATGAAAATTCTAATGTAGAATAATCAAAACAAGCACTTAATTATCCTTTTTTACTAATTAAATTAAGAATAAGTGACTAAATCTAATTAATAATGATTTTAAACATTTAGAACTAGGTTAAGGTTGAATTTAACAATTCTACAAGTGCCAATTATAAAATTCATTCTCTATTTTTCAATTACATAATAAATTTTACAATATTAGGTATCTAGTTGCTACTAATTTATAATCAATCATTGTGATTCTACAATTAAGAATTAACAATAATCAATCATATATCATTAAATTAGCAAAACTAATTAACTAATGGGTCCTTATTAGCTAATTATCAAAGCAATTATAATCAATGAAGAGCATAAAAATAAAAGATAATCAAATTATAAATAAATTGAAGAGAAAATTTTTAACATCAAAATGAAATTGGAATGATAATTCCTTGAACTGTTAAAAGAAACCAGCCACTAATGATGGTTTAGAATAGAAAACTAGAAAAAGAAAGAATATTGTCTAAAGAGAATTTGCTATCTTTAGAGACACAAAACCTGATTATATTGGACCTCTTAAGAAGGAAAACTTAATGGGCCAAGTTATGGAACTTCTTAAGTTTATAATGAAAGAGGTCTTGCTTAATTTGGAAGTCTAAAACTTAATGCATAAACAAAATTATTGTAGTAAAATCTCGTAGGTTAACTATTAGCTCATATTTAGCTAAAATAGCATAATATCCCTAATTCTAAAACACAAAAGTTTTTAAGCTGGATCTAAGTTGACTTTTGGCACTTGTTTGAACTCATTTTAACTTTTTGAGTTCTAGAAAGGCTTAAAACTTAAGATTAGGTTAAATTGTATAATAACACTAGATCTTCTTCTTGGTGAAATATGAACCTCCAAATGCCCAAAAAGGGTTCTAACCAAGATATAAACATTATTGATAAAGAGGTATATTTGTGCAATACCAAATCTAATACACATTAGGCTTACTTGTACCTAGAGCACATCACATGATAATATATCGATAGTTAAATTTAGTGATATACCAGTGTATCACTATGTCAATGTTGCACTATTGTCATTTCCTAACATTTAATTTGTGAAATCATGAATGTATAGTTCCAATAGTCATTTTTTTTGAAAAATGTTGCCATATATTATGATTGAGACTCTTATCTCTTATGGTAGGATCAAAACTAATCTTTAGTTTGAGATCATAAAAAATACAAATATATAAAATGAATAAATTCTTGTAAAAAAGTTACAATTTTGTAATATAATTTTTTATAGAAAATAAAATAATACTTTTACAATTTTAAACTAAGGCTAAACTTATATACTTTTCAACTTTGAGAGATATGCATACCATAGTTTTTATTTCATTTGAATAATGTTAATGTGTGATAAATGATTTTATTAACTATGATGGAAAGTGATAAAATTTTGTCTTTTATTTGACATTTTAATATGAATTCAAATAGAAGAGTTAGTTAGTATTATATTATCCCATATCCATAAAAGTTTTTAATATACACCATATCATAGGACATATTTTGGATTTTTGTGTTATTGATTGGACAAGGAATAAGCAAAGCAAGAATGTACACCAAGAATCAAGAATTCACCTTAATATCTTAATAGATTTTCTTTTGGGAAAATTATATTATATTCTTTTGGGAAAATTAACTCATTGGACTCATGCATAAATCTAATCTAAAATAAATTAAATTTTCATTTATTAAAAGAAAATTTTGCTTTACTCTCCTTTGGTTTCACTTTCACTTAACACATTTGTGGTTTTATTGGTTATAATTTATCTACCTATGTTTTCAATCATTAACATTTTTAATCAAGAAATCTACGATGGGTTATCCTAAAATTTTTTCAATCAAACTAAAAACATACAAACATTCATGCCATACTCCATATTAGAAAGAAAAAAAAAAGAAAGAGATAAATAATAAAGAATCACATCATGATGATGAAATCCTTTGAAAAGTGAAGGTAAATGCCATAAAGATTGAATTCGTGTGATAAGTCTAAAGGTTTATTGATAATTGTCAAAGTTAATCAAAATTAAAATTTACTAATTTGGAAAAAACTTACAATATAAGGTAATAAATTAGGTCAAATCCATAGTGATCCACTTAATAAGTCCTATCACATTATACTAATTGTATTTACAAAATTATTTAAACTTTTTATGTAAGAAAAATAGAGGAAATGAATGTAAATATTTATGAAATTTAATCTTACATAGCAAAGCAATTATACAAACAACAGGAAAAATGTAGGAATTTAAATAGAATTAAAGTGAAGGGGTTTATTTCTAAAATTAAACAAAATTTCATATTAAAAATAGGATTATCACAAAAAATACAATTGATTCAAGGAAATAAAGATCTTTTTAGCATATTAATTATAGATTAGTTCAAATTTAATAATTGCAATTAATTTCTTAGCCTATAATCATCTAAAATTGAATGTGCACATTGCAACACACCAAAATTGATTATAACTAGTTTGCTTAAAATTATATAATATAGGCTGACAAACTAGGTCATACATTTACTAATCTCTTAATATATCATTTCTTAATTATTTACTAACAATGATTATACAATAATTTAAGATTTTATGCACTAAAAATGGAAGAAGGAAAACTAAACAGAAATGAAATAGGAGTGCAAACAAAAATGCAAATAGAATGCAGAATGCAAAATAGAATTTAAACATTATGCAAAATAGAATTCAAACAAAATGCAAAATCAAATTGGATGGTTTTGATTTGAAATTAAGATAAATGCACTAAACAAAACAAAACAAAGAAAGAAAATCAATATAGAAAAGTAGTCAATCTAAAAATTCAAGAGTTTTTAGTGTAGATTAATCATAGATCATAAGATATTTACCATTCCAAATGATTTTCAATGTTGTATTATTTGAGACACCTACAATAATTTATGAATCGTATGTTAGATGATCATTTAGAATTTGATCAATTAAGATTAGTTAGATTAAGAAACTATTATAATTCATAAAAAAGCCAGATTAAAATTGATTTAAAGATAGAATTCAACTGAATTGAGGGATTAAACTAGAAACCTATAATTTAATCTCTCAACCCTCTATCCCTAAATGAAAAATCATGATTAACTAAAACAATTTAAAATAAAAATAGCTAAAGATCAGAAATCATAAGGTTGAATACAAAATATACCAAATTAGCCTTTAATATATGCAAATTCAAGTAATTAGCACATAGAATTAGAAAAAGAGAAAAATTAATTAGAAAAGGTTAACATTTCAAATTAGGATTTTATAATTCATATAGGGATGAGCCTCACAATTTTTGAATCAATTAGAAGTTTAGCCTTCCATGGTTGAAGAATAAAAAATTGGTGAAAAAGATAGAAGTTATCTTTGTTGAAGTGTGTAATGTTAAGTATTCTCATCTTTGGAGGCACAAAATTTTATTTCTGACTTGCCAACCACTAAAACCCTATTGGACTTGAATCATATACCTATTAGGGTTATGAAGAATAGAGCCTTGTTAATTTTAGATGCCTAAAGCCTATTTTACAAAACAATGAACTATAAAAGCCATAGTAATGAAATTTCACAGGTTTGACTTCCATCTATTGTAAGACTATTAAAACCTTATAGTTTTAGTAAACTACAAACAAAATTTGTAGGATCAGGTTTAACAAAGTTTTATGTGCTAATTTCATATTAATTGGACTTTTTGAACTCTAGATATAATCTAAAAATCAAAGTTAGCTTAGTTAGGATAGAAATAGGGCTTCAACTTCTTAACTAAATAAGACCTATAAAAGTTCAAATGGAGCTTTGACCAAACATTAAAGTTATATAACTTTCTTTAAACTTTCCAATGATATAAAACTAGCTAAATTTAATATCTGAAACTCAAGATATAGCTAAAAATTAAAAATAGTGTAAAAATTTAGCATTAATTGAATGATTTCAAATAATTATAAAACCAATCTTAAATTATATAACAAGGTCAATTCTATAAAATTAAGCAATATGTAATACATTGAGAGATATGAAATAGGAGAAAATAATATAGATAAAATATTACATATTAAAAACCTCTACAATGATTCATAAATTCTATACTTTATCATCATTTAAGATTTGATCAATTCATATTAACATAATTAAGAAATCATTATAATCCATAAAGCTATATTTGAATCAATTTAAAAGTAGAATTTAGCTTAATTAAAGGATTAAACTAGAAACTTCTAATTCAATCATTCAATATTTTATTCTCATATGAAAAATAATGACTAACCAATTAAAATTCAATATAAATCTACATTAAAATCATAAATCATACAATTGAACATATATTATGCCAAATTTATCTCCAATTCATGCAAAACTAGAAAATTGAATAAAAGAATTAGAGAAAGAGGAATATCAATTAACAACAATTAATATTACAGATCATGATCTCATAATGTAAATTGAATTGAGTCTTAAATTTTCTAAATCAATTCAAAAATTAGTTTTTCTTTGTTGAAAAAAGAGAAAAACTCTAAGAAAAGTTCTAGAGAATGTTCAAAGCTAGAAAACTTTGTCTAAATTCCTTTTTAGAGAAATAATTACATTTTGGAGAACTAATGAAACACAGACTTGATTCTTAGTATTCTAACCTTAAAATTTCGCCCCATTTGGACAATTATAACTCAAGATATAACCTAAATACTATAGGCAATTTAATCCAGTTCGAACTCAACTAATAGCAACTAATTAGCCTTTTTTGACCTTCAAAACTACGTAGTGTCACTCAAGTGCCTTCATGAAGGTTTAGCTCTAGCTCTTAGTGAACTTTCGGGCCTAACTTTACATGATTTGACCATTTAGAGCTTGAGTTATGCCTTAAATATTGAGATAAGGTCGGAACCTGATAAGAGAACAACTCTTTTTCATCTTCATGCGAACTTCAGACCTCCAAGGTGCTTGAACTAGGTCTTTCAATCAACATGAAACTTATATAACTTTCTCTTAACTTTCCAATAATATAAAGATTACCTAATTTTAATGTTTAAACCCAAGTTATGAGTAAAAATTGAAATAGTGCCAAGAATCTAGCATTTACCAAATAATTCAATTGGTTTCGAGATAATGAAATTTATCTCAAAACAAGGTAAAATTGATTCTATTAAGCATTATCACATTCTAAGAGACCTAAGTATGAAGAAAAATATATATTAAATATTATACACATCAAATTATCCTATACTTAACTTTTAGATGACCTTAAGGAAAGTATAACTTTATTCAAAATTAAAACAAAATATTTACTTTCCAAAGATTTCAAAATTATAAAATTCATGAGCAAGAAACAATCAAAGATATCAAGAAGCATAACAATTTATGAATAAAAATATTAACAAACTCATAACTAATTAACATAGCAACTTCATTCAAAATAGATAGATCAAATCGGTGGATTCTCATATAATTAACTTTCTAACTCTTAAGTGTTTAGGTATTTTACTCAAATTCCTTTCATAAAATTATCTACCATAAGCTTACTTATCATGTAATTTTTATTGATCAAATCACATGCATAACATCAATTAAAAGGATTTTATTCAAGGTTATAATGGGCCTAAGGAAAATTGAAGATATGATGGATAAAAAAATTAAAGAAATTAATATAGCATTTGAACCATAAATATATGGATAAACTATGAACAATTATAATTCATCACAATAAATTAAATTTAAATTCAAACACTCATCAACTTCTTTTTTTCTTTTCTTTTTCCCTTTTTTCTTTCTTTCCCAATTCTTTTTATCTTATTCTTCTTCTTTTTTTTTTAACTTTTTTACCTTTTTTTTCATTTTTATTCTTTTTTCATCATTTTTTATTTTCTTATTTTATTTATTTTTTCTTCTTTTTTCCATTTTTCTCTTTTTTTTTTCTCAACTAATCCTTGAACTTGAAGTTAATGAATTCTTATAATATCCACACACACACCCTTCTGCACTTATTCAAAAATCCATCATACAAAAATAAAAATCCATCATTTTTCTCTTTTTTTATTCTTTTTTCATCATTTTTTATTTTCTTATTTTCTTTATTTTTTTCTTCTTTTTTCCATTTTTCTATTTTTTTTTCTCAACTAATCCTTGAACTTGAAGTTAATGAATTCTTATAACATCCACACACACACCCTTCTGCACTTATTCAAAAATCCGTCATACAAAAATAAAAATATTCTACTAATTCCTAAGGTTAGATAAAGATACTTAATTTTTATTAAAAAGAATATCCATAGGCCAATTAACAAAGAAATGGCAATTAGGCTCAAGGGGAGCTCAAGATAAAAATTTAAGGTTAGCTATTTGGCATTAGTTTAAGCAAAGAAAGAATGCCTTTATTATTTTTGTGCATGTATGTGTAAATGTAATCTCAAAAAAATTAAAGCAAGTTCTAGAAAAAATAAATTATGAAAGAACATCACACATAAAAAAGAAAGAGAATAGTATAAATACTCAATATAAGGCTCAAAATCTCATTAGAAAAATCATGCTATCAAATTCAACTAACTAATTCAAAATCTATCATTACACCAATCAATTTCAAGAAGCAAAATAATTTATTTAACCATGTTATGAATTCTATTCAACTTTAATTGAATCTTACTTATGAAAAATGCAAAATCTCCATTAATGAAAAGCAATTAAAATAACTCAAAAAGATTAAAAAATAAGTGAGAAAATACATTTTTTTAAAAAAAATTGAACTAAAAAAGACCAAAGAAAATATGAAAACTTAAGAATAAAACATAAAAGAAATTGAAAAATCCCCTCCCCACACTTAAATTTTTATTGTCTTTAATGTAAAGTATATCAATTTTAAAAAAGATAAAAAAATAAAATAAAAAAGAAAGGAAAGATGAAATAAATTTGAAAAACTTGGTTTGCTTGTGAAGAAGTGCATTTTTTTAACATCTTTAATTAAACTCAAAGTCCTTTATTATGAGTAAATTAGTGCCTTTAACTTTATTGCTTCCACCACTTACTCTTGAAAATTTTCATAAAATGGCTTAAGCCTATGCCTATTGACTTTAAACACCTTGTTGGTTTCTAAACTCTTAATTTCAATTGCACCATAAGGATAAACATTAATAACAATAAAAAGTCCATTCCAATTGGAATGGAGTTTGCATGGCATCAATTTAAATCTTGAATTATACAATAAAACTTTTTAAGCAATTTAAATTTTTTAATAAAAATGATCTTATCATTGAATGCTTTTGTTTTCTCCTTGTAAACCTTAAAATTCTCATGAAGTTCAAGTCTATGTTCCTTTAATTCTTGCAATTACATTTTCCTTTCCTCTCTAACTGCATTCAAGTCCATGTTACACCTTTTACTAGCCTAAAATGCCTTATATTTTAACTTTAATAGGAGTTTGCTATCTTGTAAGGTCAAAGTGCATTATCTACTCTCAAGCTCCAATCTTTTCAATTTGGTTTCATAATTTTTTCTAAAATTGATTTGACTTCTCTACTAGAAACTTATGCTTGCTTATTTCACTAAGGATGGTATAGTGTAGAAACTCTATAATAAATCCTATATTTGTCAATAAAGCCTTAAATGCTTATTGCAAAAATGACTTCCTTGATCACCTGTTAAAGTATGTGGAATGCCAAATTTGCTAACAATGTAGGACTTAACAAAATTTATAACAACTTTTGAAACATCAATTCTAATGGTTTTTGTTTCCATGCACTTAAAAAACATAATTAACAATTAAAAGAATGTAAACAAAACTAAAATATGAGGGAAATGGACCTATAAAATTATGCCTTATACATAAAAAAAAAACCTCACAAAACATGGAAATTTGTGAGATCTCATATCTTTGAGTTAAATTCCCTATTCTTTGACATTGTTCATGATTTTTACAAAAGATGTAAGCATCTTAGAATAAAATAACCTAATAAAAACTAAAATCAAGAACTTTCCTTACTATTCTCTTAGGTTTGAAGCATAAGTATAATAGAATACAAGTATGGAATGAAACTTAGAATCATGTATACATTACCTAATGATTTGACTAGAACAAAATCTCGATAAACAATAGTCATCCTATACATAATATTTAGCCTCAATCTTCAACTTATAAATTTGAGCTCTCTTAACATATGCAAACAACTCATTAGCAACTAAATAATTCACTAAATCATCAAACCAAGGATCCTTACTTAGTAACTAGAAAAGTTACTTATTTAAGAAGGTGTTAATAGCTCATAGAATCCTACTCAAATGAACTACAACTAAGTTCTTAGAACTACTTTTATCTTTAACCTAAAGGTCAAACTCTTATAAAAATAAGAACCATTTAATCAAATGTGACTTTACCTTAGATTTCTTCAATAGGAATTTCAAAGTTGCATGATTAGAAAATACAACCATTTTAAAACCAACCAAGTATTATTTGAATTTTCTAAAGAAAAAATAATAGGTAAAAGTTCTTTTTTTTATAGTGGTGTAATTGGTTTGTACAACATCTAACGTTTTGGAAGCATAATAAATCATATGAGGTTGTTTGCTAACTTTTTGTTCAAGAACAACACTAATTACATAATTAGATGTATTACACATTAACTCAAATGGTAAATTTCAAGTTGATGGTTGAATGATAGGAGTAATGGTAAAAACTAGATTTAGCTTGTCAAAATCCTCTTTGCAAAGTTGGTCTAAATCAAACTTCACATTTTTTTAAGCAACTTGGATAATGAAAGGGTAATCTTGCTAAAATCTCTAATGAAACATGTATAGAAACTAGCATGTACAACAAAAGAATACACTTCCTATACACAAGCAAGGTAAGGTAAATTAGTAATCATATCAATCTTAGCATGATCTATTTCAATGCCTTGCTATTCATTACATGTCTTAAAACCATCCCATGCTTTAACAAGAAATGACATTTTTCAAAATTCAATAAAAGATCAAGATATTGTATGTCTAAAGGATGGTAACTGACATCAAGAGCAATTAATTCCTTAAGTGTCCTATCAGCCATGTTTTCAAAATTATCAACAAAGTCAGAATAGGGGATATGGACACTATAATTAGGTATTTTTCTAATCCTACTAAGCAAATAAATATTCTTTCTATTTAAGATTAAAATTAAGTAGTTTCCCTAATCATGCACTAAACTACACTATATAGAGGCATAGAAATACCAAAATACAAATGCAATAGTAAAAATCACTCAAAATAAATATAATTAACCTATCTACACATTATTAAAAATTATAAAACCACTATACAATGAAAGTTACAACTACACAGAACCTAAAAATACAATAATTTTTTTTTTTTAAAAAAAATTGGTCCAAATGATGAAATTCGGCTAAAAAATGAAGGAAATCATGAATAGTAAAGCTATTGATGAGCCTTGAAGAGGAAATTATGTTTAACCACCACGAAAAATTTCAACTCAATCAAAGATAGTTACCCTTAGAGTGGTACAAGAGGTAAAAGTAAGTGTGTGCATAGCTTAGAAAGATTAGCCAAAAATTTCCACTAAGATGTAAAATCAAGTAATATATGATATAAAAGGATGAATTCAAGTGTAGGAATATGCAATGGATAAGTAATGGAATAAAATGTAAAAAAAATGATAGATATCATAAAATGCTAGAAAGCACTAATAATACAAAATTGAGTAGAATGTTTGAACATATATACAAATCACAACTAGTAAATGATATTAAGGGATGAATTAAAATGGATCTTTGACAATAGCACTAAAATTTTGACATTTGTTGAAGTCAATCAAAATTAAAATTCACTAATTTAAAGAAAACTTATAGTACAAAGCAAAATCTAGGTCAAATCCTTAGTAATCCACTTAATAAATCCTATCCCATTGATTTACTAACTATATTAGAATTATTTAAGTTTTTTATGCAAGAAAATAAAGGAAGTGAATGTAAGTAGTTATGAAATTTAAGGACTCTTTAGTAGATTAATCATAAATTAGTTTAAATTTAATAATTGCAATTAATTTCTTAGCTTAGAATTATTCAAAACCCTTACAATGATTTATAAATCACCATTTAGGATTTGATCAATTCATATTAATAGAATTAAGTAGTTGTTATATTCCATAAATCTAGATTGAAATTAATTTAAAAGTAGAATTTAGCTAAATTAAAGGATTAAACTAGAAATCTCTAATTTAATCCTTGAATCCTTTATTCTCATATTAAAAATGATAATTAACTAACCAAAATTCAATATAAATCGAATTTAATATCATAGATCACACAATTAAACATAAATTATACTAAATCAATACCCAATTCTTGCAAATTCAAAAAATTAGATAAAAAAATTAGAGAAAGAGGAAGATCTATTAATAATAATTAACATTACAAATTAAAATTCATAATCCAAACTAAGTAGAGCCTAAAATTCCTTAAATCAATTAAAAAATTAGCCATTTATTGATGAAAAAAAGAGAAAACTTCTAAGAAAAGTGTTAAAAAAGTTCTAGAAAAAAGTTCAAACTTAGAAAACTTTGTCTAAACTCCCCTTTAGAGAATTAATTACATTCTAGACCTAATTAATGAAATGTGAGCCTACCTTTTAGGATTCTAACTCTAAAATTTCACCTTATTTGGATGATTATAGCTAATGATATGGCATAAATACTAAAGGCAATTTAATCCAGTCCAAACTTAACTAATAGCCATTAATCACCCTTCTTTGACATCTAAAACTATATAATTTCACTTAAATGCTTAAATGGAGGTTTAACTTTAGGTCTTAATGAACTTTTGGGCCTAACTTTGCATGATATGGTACTTGGAGCTTAAGTTATATCTTAAACATTAAGTTAAGGTTGAAACTGTTAGTGTATGTCCTAGGAATTAATCATATAGATGATTGAAGTAATACACAATGTATTATATTTTATTTTAAGTAATTTAATTATTATATTTTATTTTTATAATTTTATTATTATTCTGTATAATTTATAACTTAATATAATAATTATCCTTGGATTAGCTTCGTTATTCCTAAAATGTTCCTAGTTAAGTATTATTATGAAAAGGATAGTAATAATATATCGAGACTAACATGTGTAATGACTGATGATTACGAATCATGATATGTGATATCAAGTTAATACATGAGTACATTATTAGTGAACAATGTACTGGACTGACCCACTATGAGAATATTGCATAGATAAATGTGTCATAAGTTATTCTTATATGATCACAAATACACATAAACTTTTAACCTGAAGTTATTACAGTTTTCTACATGAAGAATTACTCACTTTAATATTGTCTTATGTCACCTTTAATCAGGATGACGAATAGGGCATTGATTGGGTGTGTCATAAATCATGCAAAAGGAAGTGAGTGATGTAGATGGAATTTTGTTACTCTTGTATAAAAGAGAAATATCCTTAGGCCCTTTGATTGAGTGAGACTTAGAAATGCATGGTCATGCTCAATTATATTAATATGTGATATTAATCATTTATTTTAAGTCTACTCAGTATCAAGAAATATAAATTGAATATTGACGAGGATGACACATTCCATACCTCTAGTTCAATTTGGATATTATTACAAAAGGATTATGATGCAAAACGTTAATCATGTATTAGGTGGATATCAAATCACAGACATTCTTACTACTTGAGTGGCATTGATGTATTGCTAGATACCGCTTACTATCTATGACTCAATAATGAGTCATTGTCAACGTAGTAAGAACCTACAGGATCACACAAAAGGAGTAGGAATAAGATAATAATTAATTAAATTTTAATTATATTAATATCTAATTAATTGAACTTATTTTTATGCATATATATTATTATTAAAAATAATAATATGTTATTCACGTAATATACATACATACATATATATATATATATATATAATATTATGTGATATTATTTGATATTAAAGTAATATCAAATAATTACATTATCAGATATTGGATAAATATATTATAAGATAATATTATTTTAATATTTAATAACTATATGTAATTATCTAATAATTAAGATATTTATATTATGAGATAATATTATTATCTAATATTAGATAATTAATAGATAAGTCCTATCTCTCCCCATTATCTCTAGGATAAGGATAAGATGAGTTGTTAAGTGTAATTAGGATTTTGGAAGCATTATCCTAGTAGGAATAGGATTATGGCTTGCCTAAGTTCTATAAAAAGGGACTTGAGGGCAGTACTTTTACAACACGCTCAAAACTTCCATACAAATCCTAAATCATTTAGAAAACATCCAATTCTAATTCCTAGAGAGAAAAATGCATCATAGCAAATTCGTGGAGGGTGAGAGGTCGTTGTTCACTCCGTGTGGATATCATAGAGATGCTGTATCTTCCGACTAGTATTTGATTCATCCGCTCTCAAGTTTTGATTAGTAGAAATACAAGTGCTCAATAGGTAAAATCCTAATAATTGATTTATGCTTTTTGCATGGATCCTAGGTAGAATTCGAATCAAATTTTAAATTTTCGCTGCATATGATAATCCGAATTCCCAACAGAAACTAGATTGGATAACAACTCTGCTTCATATTCACACCAACTTTAGACCTCTAAGATGCTTGAACTAGTTTTTTTTACCATTACAAAAGTTATAGAATTTTTTCTTAACTTTCTAAGGATATAAAGATCAATAAATTTTGATGTCTGATACTTAAGTTATGATAAAAAAATCTAAAATAGTATCAAGAATCCAACATTCACTAAGGCTCTATTTATTTCATTGGAAAGTATTTTTTATAAAATATAGTTATAAAATATTAAAATAAAAGAAAAACATTTTACTTGTTTAATATTAAATATGAAGAATTTGGAGAAAATAACTTCTTTTGTTCTAAAAAGAAATTTGCTTTATTCCATTTCTAAGTTTTGAGGTATCATTTTTTCTTTAGTTATCAATATAAATGATATATCATCCCTTCATTAATATATATGTAAATAATATTTTCCTACGAAAAATAGTTTCTGATGCAATAACTAAAACCTAAATGATTCAAGTAATTCTAAACTAATGTGATCTATCTTAAAATAAGGTAAAATTAATTCAATTAAGCATTATTACATCCTATAAGACCTAAGTATAAATGAGAATATTTATGAAATATTGTGCATATCATTCCTTTAAGAACTAAAGAGAGATTACCTCTTAATGAAAGCATCAATCATTCTTAAAATTACTAAATATGAGTTTCATAAGGACCCTCTTCATATTAGCTAAAAAGTGAAAAAGTTAGACTAATTGGGCTCACTTAGACTCAAATGGCCTAACACATGTTAACCTTAAAGTTTTATATGATGAGTTTGATTGATAACAAGTAAGTGATTGCAATAAAATTGCGTGTCTTTATACTAAAGTATTATAAAATCTTCAATAGATATACTAGATTTAGTTACAATAGCAATACTTGATTATATACTAAAAGAATTATATTTTATATAAGCACCATTAAGTATATAATTGGTTAAGATACGTGATATGAAGATTATATATGTTCTTGTTCTAATTTGTTATATATATGAATCTTGCATATTAATATCTTGACATGTTAGATTGGACTAACTATGTAGATGATTTGCAAAGCTTATATCTATTATATAGGAAAGTCTTAAATGAAGAAAAGTAAGCATTGAAGTAAAACAATCAAAAATTTTATCATGATCAACTCAAGAACAAGGAAGAAAAGTAAGAAAGAAGATGCTATCTAAGTATTAAAGGATGAAAGATTCAAGTTTTGAAAGCTTGGAAGTGCGAAGAAATGCCTAAAGACTTTATTAGTATAATTTTTTAGTTTAAGCTTAGCCTTTCTTGTAAAATAGAGTTTTTCATGATATGGAGATTAAACATATTTTTATAATTTTAACTTGATCAAAATATTTTGAAAAGATAGCCTACAATCATATTTTTACAATATAACTTATAGGAATACTCTAAAAACAAATAAGATTTGAGATTTTTTATTTTTTCAATTTTAACTTTTAGTCATTCTTTTAATCATATCTCACAAAATACTTGTGATTTGATTGTTAAGCTTTTTATATATGAAAATAGACTCAAATAACTTTTCATAGATGTATCACTTGCTGAAAATGATCAACATATGAAAGAATTATGATTTTTTTCAAATTGAATATAGTAATCAATTTTCTACATACTAGTCCTTTATGATCTTTACTCTTTTTTTTAATTATATCTCAAAAAATACAAATGATATGAGCATGAAATTATTTTTAAATGAAAATACAATCAAAGGGCTTTTCATGAATAGATCATTTGCTTTAAATAATCAAGATATAAGAGAGTTATAAATTTTGCAATTTGAATTTCAAAACTAGATTTTTACAATTCATTATTTTTTACCTTTGCTAATTATTTCAATCATATCTCAAAAATTACATTAAATATGAGTAGGAAACTTGTTATTTGATGGTAAACTTAAATAGTTTTCCAACAGTAGGTCATTTGCTTAAAATGAATTTAAAATAAAGAAGTTATGAAATTTTAAAATTGAGTCTGCAATTTTGTCTTGATGAATTAATTGATCAATCGATTTTGGATAGTTAGAGACGAAAACTTTCATCTAAATCGATTAATTAATCAATTTTAATTGTTCTGGTGCACAGATAATAGTTATAAATGGCTAGTTTTCATTCCTAACTATCCCAAACAATTATAATACTCTATAAACTTCCTATATAAGCTTAGAAACATTAAATACAATCAAGAAAGAGCCTAAACTTCATCTTTTAACATCATTTCACTTATTCTTTCATTGAAATCATGAATTAAGCTCTACATTTGAAATTTCTCTATTTTAGAAGCTTTATTTGTTTCATTTATTCTATAAAAGAGTTTGTATGAGTTGATATTCATCTTTTATCACTTTCTAATTGTAAAGGGTGAGGTATCCTTTAGAAAACCTTATAGAGGGTGATGTATCTCTTGTAAAAGGAATATTTACTCAAGGAAGAGCAAGAGCTTTGTAAGGATTCCTCAAGTACAGGTTAAAGCTTAAATGGATAGTGGATCAAAACACAAGTTTGGAAAGCTTGAAAAGTAGATGTACAACTTGGAAAGGATATTAAGGAAGGAACCATTATAAATCTTTGTGTTTGATCTTTCCACCCTATCTCCTTATTTTTTTTCTACATATGCTCTAGTTTTTATTTTGTTTTATTGTTGTCATTTGTTGAATATATTGTGTTTAAGTTTTTGTATTGATACTTTGATAATTAAATTCTTAAAAACGGTATATATTTGTGCATATGCTTCTTGATGATTTATCTATACATAGTTGATGAAATTGTTGAATACATTATGCTTCAATGTTGATCTTGATGCTTGGATAAATAAATGGTTGAAAGAGAAATCTATTTATACATGTGCTTCTTGATTCTTTATTTATGCATAATTATATGAGTTGCTTTGCATAAGTGCATTGAATTGTAATATGTTGTCTGCAAACCTTTTCATTAAACTATCTTGGATTTGTTTCTTGATAATTTATTTATGCATAATTGAATGAATTAATTGGTACTAATTCATTGAATTATCATATCTTGAGTGTAAGCATTTTCATAAAGAACTTTTGTAATTATTTGAATTAAAATTATTCTTATGGCTTCCCAAAATCAAAAGTGTTTCAAAAAGAATTTTAAAAATGAGGGAAGTATTAAAAATATCTAATTCATATCCTTCTTGGGTATGGGTTGTCAAGGCTTACAATTAATATTAAAGTTGTGGGCTCTTGTTTAGAAGATTTACTTGTCTTAAGAAGATCTGTGGCAACCTTTGATGGTAACTCATTAAAAGAAAATTTTGATGCTCTAGATGTTCCAATGTTTGAATATGTTGATATTTCTAAACCTCCATTTTTTAATGGTTCATATTTTAAGGTTTGGAAAGGAAAAATGGAATATTATATACAAGCTTTTGATTTTGATTTATGGGATATTATTGAGGATGGTTTTCCTTTAAAACTAAGAAGTGAATGAGATGATGATTACAAAAGGAAGTTTGCTCTAAACATCAAAGTTATGAAAATTTTGTATAGTAGTTTGAATAGTGATGCTTATACTAAAGTGTCTAAACGTTCTAGTGCTAAAGAAATTTGGAATACTCTTATTGCTTTCTATCTTGATAGCCATATGTCTATTAATAAGAGTGTTTGTGTTAAGTAAGAAAAAGAAAAGGAACAAGAGAAAGTTATCTCCAAGGAGACTCTTAAAGAGGATATGCAAAAGTGTGAAGTATATTCAACACCCCTTCGTGAAGAATTCAAAGATGAAAGGAAGTGATAAGTAAAATATTTACATATTTATTTTCCTTTATATGATGTATTTTTGGATGTTATCTAAGCTTAATTTAATAATTTTGGTTGCATTTTTTGGATAAGTTATGATTTTGAGAAGAAATTAGATTTTTCAAATAATGTTGGATTTTAACCTTCTTTCAGGTTTTAAGTCATATTTAAAGCTTTAGATATTGGATTCGATCATTCTTTCTATGGATCAAAAGTTAAGAAAAAAACCCTATAACTTTCATGTTTCAAGAAAAGCCCAGTTCAACCTTTAAAGATCTTAAATTTTGATTAGAAGTTGAAATAATGGTTCTGGTCGAATCTGACCTTTGCTCACTAATTTGACCATAACTAGAGCTACAAATTTTAAATTTGGGAGTTCTTTAATGCATTTTAAAGTTAAGATTCAGCTCTATAACTCATGTTGACTGAAAAATGTGAATAAACCATTTTGATTGTTAAAAGTTAGCAACAATCTAAAAGAATGATTGTTGCAAGAATTAAGATTGGTAGCTAATGGTTATGGTTTGGCAAGTTGAAATCCTTGTACCCGTTCATTTATAAATAGCAAGGAGTAGAAGACACATAAAGACATTATCTTAGAGGGTAGTGTAGTTTAAGCATTTGTAGTTCTTCTTGCATGCCTCTTTGATGGAAAGTTAGGTAGTCCTTTTATATAGATGATTTTATCTCCTATATGGATGGCTAGAATTTCTATCTTCATACATTTGTAATTATATCTTTATGTTTTAATCACAAATATTATGATATTTTCACTTTATTTTGAGTTTATTTTTAATTTCATTATGTACTAAATCTTTATTTTCCTAAGGTGATGATGTAGCTTAATAATGACGGATTAAATTCTAATATATTGCAACTAATTTCAATTTTCTTCTCTTTGATTAAGTTTTAATTATTGTTCTTGATGCTTTGAATTGATTGGCCACCTTTTGAATGATCTTAATATGCATGTTAAGACCAAAATGAGATACATGTGTATGGATTATACAATTACAATCATAAATGGCATATGGAATAGGAATATATTCATATGGTTTGTGTAGCCATAATGAGTTCCATAAATATTAATACATGATTAGTTATTTTAATTCACATAGGAATATAATGAATTAGGAATTAATGATAAAATTATTTGACCTTAGAAGAAACTAGTAATTAATTTAGGAGAACTTGACTATCAATTAGAAAAATTAAAATTGGATTAGAGTAGATAGATAATTTAATCCGAAATTGTTAAGTGAAATTTGATCCCTAGGGCTTTATTTATATTTGTTTTTACTCCAATTTCATTCATATTCATTTTAAATATTTTTGCATAAATATTTATTTAGTTACTTTAATTCTTGACTAATTGATTTGCCAAATAGTGTTAAGATTATCAATTTTGGTACTTAGTGAAACAATCATCATGGGAATGATACTCTACTCATTACTTTATTACTTGTTTACAATAGTATACACTTGCACTAATTGACAAACCATTTTACATGTAAGAGGAAGGATGATTCTAATGATGAGCACATAAAGCTTCAAATGGAAAATTCATGCTCTAAGATTCAAAAGGAATTAAAAGTATATGATTCTAATTTTAATATTATTCCTTGTGATAATGACTTATTTGCTTTCAAAGAATTGCATAATGATAGAATATCTATAAAACTTGATTACTTAACATCTTATAACTTTGAAATTAAGAATAATTTATCCAAAAAGGAAGTTAAACACTTAACTTGTGCATTTTCCAAGTTTTTAAGTAAAGATATAAATTTTACTCTTGGAAAGTCAAGAAAACCTTTTAGCAAGTTTAATTCAAAATGTAATTTCTATAAAAAGCCAATGTTTTCTAATTATGTTTTTTTTAAATATTCTTCTTCTAAAAAGCCTATTATTTTTAATTATTATAGTTATGAAGGTTATATTTCTTTCTTAGGTCCTATTAGAAGAAATTCCTGTATGAGAAACAAGGAAATTTGCATTCCTAAGGTATCTAAATGCTTGAATACTAACATTCAAGGGCCCAAAATGAAATGGGTACTAAAATGTCCTTTTAATGATTTAGTTATGCAAAAAATTTCTTACAAATGGACACAATTTGGTCAAGGAAAGAAGTAATCCTTAATAGAAGCTTCTCCAAAGCAAATAGATAGAAAAAGAAAGTTTGGAATAACTAAAGCCTCTTAAACTCACAGTGATGCTATTTCAAAGTTCAAACTATTTAGAGAGAAGCAATAGGTAAGAAAAAGTAATCCTTTCATTGTAAAGGATAAGGGATCAACTCCTCAAACCTCTTGTATTACTTTATTTAATATTTATTGAAAAAGAGGTTATTGATTTCTAAGCATTAGCGTTGCTTTAAGGTTATGGTTTAACTTGTATGCATATAAGTTATCTTTTAATGATTACAAATAGTCAGGAGCTTAAAGATTTATGTTATAGATCACTTGAATTTGAAAATGTTAAATTGACACCTTTTGGGAAGAAAAGAATCAAATGATCAATCAATTCAGTAGTGATTGAATCAAATGACCAATTGATTTTGGGATGCATGCCCACATGATCTAAATTAAGTTACCAATCAATTTAGTGAAACATGTTTAGATGGTTAAAATTGAGTGGCCAATTGATTTTGAGAAAGTGGGGATCACTTCTAGAAGTTTAAAATTGATTCATCAATTAACTTGTTACATATAGAGAGAAATCAAATAATTTAAAATTATGGGATGTGAATCGAGTGACCAATCGATTCATATATACACATGAATTGATTGACAACTAAAATCTAAATGCATGATTTATTTTATATACCCATAGCCATTTGATGATATTACTTAATATAAAGGTATGCAATGCTTAGTATATTTTCCATTGAGTTTCCTTGTCCATTGCTTAATAAAGAAGATATACAAATGCTTTGAAAATAATTTTCAAGAGTATGATCATTATGCTTACTTTTTTGAATTAATTAATCTTTCATAAGAATATTAGTTTAATATTCATCTAACCCCCGTGGACCTAAATCTTGGTTGGATACCAAAGAAGTTGTCTATAACTTTGTGTAGGAAGGAACTGTAATACTATCTCAAGCAAAGTATGAAAATGGAAGACAAGTTCAACTTGAGACTAGATTATCCTAACTTTCAAAATAAATTTAACTTCTACAAAAATGAGTGAAAACTCAAAAGATTGGTAGAATCTATCCTATCTTTATACTTAATATGCCTTATATCATTTTAAATTTGGATAGTTGAGGATTAAACATATCGATATATTTAACTTTACCTTTAAGGTGATATGTGTTCTTTTTGCTAAATAAATGTTATTTTTTACATTAAAGCAAATATGTCATTAATGAAACTTGAAGATTTATATACTTTTGTTTAAATTTGGAAACATAACTAGCTCTATGTTTTCTAATAGTTTTACTTGTAAAAGTTTAAAAGGAGTTTATTTCATTAAAATAGCTTATTATTTTTTATTATATATATATATATATATATATATATATATATATATATATATATATATATATATTCTTAATGGTTAGTCATATTATTTACTTTTATGTGCTTGTTCCCTCAAAATGGTTTTATGAGTTTTGATGGTTTTGTGTACTTTCTAAAATCATGGATCACTTTTTGAGTTTTTAAAAAATCCTTATTAGTTTGAAAATGATTTTATTTAGATTTCCCTTATCTCTTTAAAAATTCAAAGTTATATAATTAATGATATAGTACTTACTAGATATTTTCTATCAATCATGTATATGTTCCAAGATGTGTTACAATGATGCTTATACCTAACCATTCATTGAAGAATATTTAGAATTTGTTTGGTATATCCTAATCTCCTATCTTGAGTTATTATGTTCAAAAGTTTGATATGATTTTAATGATTTGAAAGAATTTTAAGGATCAATTTCAAAAGTATGAAAAATCAAAAGGGTTGGAAATTAAATCTTGACATGGGGATCAATGGCTTCCAATCCTTCTTTAAAGGTAAGCACATTAAGGAAAATTAATCTCTCATCAAGATCAATGATATTCACCTCACAACTGATGAAAAGGAAGATGATTACAACCAAAAAGCACCATATATTACTGCAATCAATGAGTATCTTTATCCTTATTCTTTTCTTATGGATCATAAATGTTTGGATTGCATGATTCTCTTTATTTACTTGTTCTTGGTTAGTTAGGATATAATCATGAAAAATATGCTTGGTTGTGATGAAAAAGTGCTTAATTATTGTTACATGATCATTATTATCACTATAGGGAAAGCTTAATAGTTTTTATCTTTAATATCCACGTTGCATATTCTTTTATGATATGCTTAAGTTAAGTCTTTTGATTACTTGGAACATGTATTAATCATACTCTTTCATAAAGGAAACTTATTAAGGAGATATGTATGAATTAGATTATTTCAAATGATTCCTTTTAATCATTTTCAAATTAGTTTGGAAACAAAAAGTCATTGATTTCAAATTGCTTAAATCTTTTATGATTCAAATGACCATGTTTAAAAGATTTGGCTTTAACAAAGTATTTTGAGAAAGGGAGTAATTCAAATGCATTCTTGTTAGATTAAAAAGGCTTATATTTGCCATGTTTTTATAATGGTTATATATTTCAGTAAACATATATGTCTTGATCCTTTACGCTCTTTATATTTCAATCCATTTTGTTGTTTTTGAAAGGGGATCATATTTTTTAAAACCATAAGAAAATCAATATCATTTCATTGAGGAGGAGCTTAGATAAAATTAATAGCATGATTTGAAGGGAAGCTTTGCTTATATTTAATCTATATTATAGCTCAAAATTTTTTAAAACATGAAAAGTTTCAAATGTTTACACACATTACATGTTTATTCATGTTTCCTTAACGAAAGAAGGTGAAATGCTATATCCTTTTAACTAATTTATTTGATGAATATTTTTTCATATGATCATAATAAATATACTTGATAATCTCGTTAAGATCATATGACATGAATATGCCTTTACTTGCAAAAGATGAATAGTATGGCTTCCAATGATGTTTATCTTTTAACCTACTTTCATCTTCTTAAAAAGAAAAAGAAAAAGAAAAATACTATAATAAAAAATAGGGGAGAATATAATGACATCAATTAATTTAATATATTTGGTTATCCTTTTTATTGATGTCAACTAGAGGGAAAATATAAAGATATCACTTGTATGGCATCACTTGTTTCAATATGATTGCTTATCCTTTTTGTAGATGTCAAATAGGGGGAGAAAAAGAAGAAAAGAAAAATATGCTATGTTCTTAATGTTTGATATCGTCTTATGCTTATAACATTAAATTATTGTCTTGAACATATTTTTGCCTAGTGATTTTTTATCATAAAAAAGGGGAGAATGTTAACCCCAAAGTTTTATATGATGAGTTTTACTAATGACAAATAAGTGATTTCAATAGAATTCTATGTCTTTAGACCAAAGTATTATAAAATCTTCAATAAACATGTTAGATTATGGTTACAATAGTAATGCTTAATTATGTGTTAAAAGAATTATATTTTGTACAAGCATCACTAAGTATATGATTGGCTAAGATATATAATGTGATGATTATGCATGTTCTTGTACTAATTTGTTATATATATGAGTCTTGCATATTAATATCTTGACATATTAGATTAGACTAACTATATATAAGGTTTGCTAAGTTTATGTCTATTATATAGGAAAGTCTAAAATGAAGAAGAGTGAGCATTGAAGTAAAGTAATCAAAGATCTTTTCATACTCAACTCAAGAACAAAGAAGAAAAGCAAGAAAGAAGATGCAATCAAAGTATTGAAGGATGAAAGATTCAAGTTTTAAATCCTTGGAAGCATCAAGAAAGATCTAAAGATTTCATTGGTATAATTTTTCATTTTATACTTAGACTTTCTTATAAAATAGAGTTTTTCATGATATAGAATTCAAACATATTTTTATAATCTTAGCTTGATTAAATTTTTTTGAAAAGATAGCCTATAATCATATTTTTACAAGATAGCCTATGTGAATATTTCAAAAACTAATAAGATATGAAGTTTTTTATCTTTTTAATTTTGACATTTAGTCACTCTTTTAATCATATCTCACAAAACACTTGTGACTTTATTATTAAACCTTTCCTATACGAAAATGTACTTAGATAGCTTTCTGTAGACATATCATTTGCTTAAAATGATCAATATATAAAAGAGTTATGATTTTTTCGAGTTAAGTCTAGTAATTAGTTTTTTGTATACCGGTCCTTTCTGATATTTGCTAATTGTTTTGATTATATCTTAAAAAACTATAAATGATATAAGCATGAAATTATTTTTACATGAAAATAGACTCAAAAAGATTTTCTTGGATAGGTTGTTTGCTTAAAATGACTAAGATATGAAAGATTATGAACTTTATAAATTGAGTCTCAAAATTAAATTTTTACAATTCACTATTTCTAACCTTTGCCTATTATTTCAATCATATCTTAAAAGTTATACTAGATATGAGCATGAAACTAGTCATTTGAAAGTAGGCTCAAATAGCATTCCAATAATAGGTCATTTACTCAAAATAGATTTAAAATAAAGAAGTTATAATATTTTAAAAATCGAGTCTACAATTCTATCCTAATGAATTAATTGACTAATCGATTTTAGACAAGTAGAGAAAAAAACTTTCATCTGAATAAATTGACTAGTCAATTTTGATTGTTCTAGTACACATGTAATAGCTATAAATAGCTATTTTTCATTCTTAGCTATCCCAAATGGCTATAAAACTTTATGAGCTTCCTATATAAGTTAAAAAATATCAAATACAATCAAAAGAGAGCTTAAACTTCATGTTTTAACATCATTTCACTTCTTTTTTCATCAAAATCATGAATTGAGTTTCACATTTGAAATTTATCTATTTTGGAAGCTTCATTTGTTTCATTAATTCTATAAAAGAGTTTGTATGAATTGATATTCATCTTTTATCACTTCCTAATTGTAAAAGGTGATGTTTCCCTTAGAAAATCTTAAGGAGGGTGAGATATCCTATGTAAAAAGAAGATTTACTCAAGAAAGAGCAAGAGCTTTGTAAGGATTCTTCAAGTGCCAATTGAAACTTGAAGGGATCATGAATTGAAACACAAGCTTGGAAAGCTTAGAGAGTATATGTACACCTTGGAGAGGATATTCAAGGGACAAATCACTATAAATCTTTGTGTTTGATTTCTCCACCTTATCTCTTCATTTTTTTTTGCATATGCTTTAGTTTTTACTCTATTTTTTGTTGTCACTTGTTGAATATATTGTGTTTGAATGCTTATGTTAGTGTTTTAATGATTAAATGCTTAAAAGTGGTACATATCTATGCATATGCTTATTAATGATTTGTTTGTGCATAGTTGATGAAATTATTGAATACATTATGCTTTAATATTGATCTTGATACTTAGATAAGTAAATGGTTTAAAGAGAAACCTATCTATGTATGTGCTTTTTGATTCTTTATCTATGCATAATTGTATGAATTGCTTTGCACAAGTGGATTAAATTATTATATGTTGTGCGTAAATATTTTCATTAAACTATCTTGGATTTGTTTCTTAATAATTTGTTTATGCATAATTGAATGAATTAATTGGTACTAATTTATTGAATTATCATATCTTCAATGCAAGCATTTTCATAAAGCTCTTTTGGAATTTTTTGAATTAAAATTGTCCTCATATCTTTCCAAAATAAAAAATGATTAAAAAAAAATTTCAAAAATGGGAAAAGTTTTAAAAACATCTGATTCACTCCTTCTTGGGTGTGGGTTGCCAGGGCCTACAACATTAATATAGTAAATAAACCTAATCAACATTTAAATGTACTAAAGTAGCTAAGGTAAATAACTCAAAGAAAACTAGCAAACTAATAAGCTAAATGATGGCTAATATAGGTCTTAAAACATAAGAAATTATAAATTAAAGCCCAACATAACCAAATAGGCATGTACCAATTCAAGAGTATTTGATTATGCTATTCAAATAGCATGGGAAAATAATGCAATATTTAAATATTGTATTCGATTATTGACAAGAAGAAACAAACTCTAAAAGTAGTAATCAAATATAATATTTAACTACTAATCCTCCTTGGGCGAAATACATATTCTCCATTTGTTATGCCCTTCTAAACTCTCTTCTTTATGCATTTAAGCCTTTTGAAATGTTTTGAAGCCTATTCTTGATCCTTTTAGCTTTATTTTTAATGCTTGCCCTTCTTAATCACATCATGCCCTCTCTCTTTGAAAAGATTCATCTTCAAAATTTTAAAACCTACATTAAAAAGGTAAAAATTAAAAACATCAAAAGAGGCACTCACCCTGAAGTTCCAACTTGTAAGCATTACAATTAATTCTTACAAAAACTTCGAAAGCAAGTAGCCTTGGAATTAACACTTCGAAATGCTAATAGCACTTTAGTTGAAGAAGCACTTGGAATGCAAATAGTTCTTAGGATGGTTCCTCTTCTCTTGGATATAACTTGATTTCTTTTAGAACTCATTTTTCATTATGTACAACTAAATCCAAATACTAGGATTAAACATAAAACAAGCATCAACAATTTCATGAAGGTACACATGTTTACTAATAATAACAAATTTATCAAAGAAGGCACAAATAACATGTCTCTTTCCACCAAAGTTAGATAAACTATGAAAATTCTTATCTTCAATAGCAAATTTAAGAGGAAACTATTTTTTAATTGCTTTCACTTTATCGTCATTGACTTTTATTGCTTTATCACGCATAACATATCCTAAAAATGTAATTCTTTTTATGCAAAATAAGCATCTTTCAAAATTATCATGCAACTTTTCATTTTTTAAAATTTACAAAACATATTTTAAAGGTTCAACATGCTTATCTACATCTTTGCCATGCACAAGAATATCATCAAGATGTGGCGAGTAATTTTTCCAATTCTTTAAGATCTTAAACAATAATAAAATCCATCTTTTAAGCTCATGAAAGTAATAAAAATAAACAATAACAAATTTATTAATGAAAATATAGAAAACATGATTCATTAAGTTCATGGAAGTATTTAGTGCATTAGACAAACAAGTATCAAAACTAATGATTTATATAATCCATGCTTCATGTTGAAATTTTTTTTTTCATGCATTCCTTTTTCTTATGCAAAATGTGATATTCATTTTCCAAGTCAATTTTAGAAAATATATAAGGATTATGCAATTCATCAATCATATTTTTTAAAGTCTCCTTAACATCAAAATATTTTATCAAATCATATTTTTTTCATTAAAGAACTTTTAGAAAACATAGAAGAACTAGGTAAATTATTAAGCAAATCTTTTAAAGTTTTCCTAGCTCCAACATATTGTAACAATCCACTATCATAGGTTTCTCCAACAAGTAAGTCACTTAGAAAATTTTTAGACATACACAATTTAATTTCCTTAAACAAAATTTTATCATGTCTAAAAATGTTTCCAAAGAACATTTCCTTCCAAACATCAATTTGTGAAGTATAATCAACATGTGGAGGCACAATAAAGTCATATGAAAAAGTATTAAAATCAAAATCATTCACAAACAAATCCTTAATGCTTTGAAAACTAAACAATATTGTATGCAAAGTATTATTATTATTTTTAAAACCTAACAATTTATCATTTAAAGCAAAAGCGAAAGTATACTCTCAAGCTAATATGTCAATTATCACAATATTTTTACCTTACTTTTCTTGATGTTCTTTCCCTCTCCAATGCGATAATCCTCTTAGAAATTCTCTTGGAGGAACATCCTAAAATTTCAATAAAATAAATCAAAAGCACTTGGCAACACAAATTCAACTTTGTTAATATTTTCATAAGTTTTCTTCTACAAGATAATTGGCCTAGTAGCATATGAAGCACTCCTCACATCATTTGTTTTTATCATCATACTCAATTTTTCTTTCTTTTGTTTTGACACTTTTAACTTTATTTCTTTATCTTTTTCTTCACCAATACCATCTTTCTTTTTATGGCTTTCACTTTCTTCTACTCACTTATCTTTTCTATTTTTCCTATCCTCTCTTTTCTTTTCTTTTTCTTTAACCATCTCTTATTCTCTTTTCTTTGCTTTCTCCTTATTTTTCTCATTTTCTTCTTTTCTTTCTCTCTCCTTTTCCCATTATCTTTTTTTCTTTTTTTTTTCTTTCCTTCTTCTTCTCTTTTAGATCTTGAAAAGAATTTGAACATGTATTTAACTTATTTTTCTTCTTTCTTTTTAACCTTTTCCTCTTAATGTTTCCATGAAAAATTAGAATGGTGGTCATTCCTAAAAGAGCTAGAAATGAATCTTTTCCTTATAATAGCCTTCATTTCTTCCTAAGTAGTAATAGGTCTTTTACCATTTCTTCTTTTAGATTACTTAAGTTGATCCCACCAACTATTAGCATAATTTATAAATTTATAAATGCAAGCCTCACTCTTTTCTCTTCAGAATAATAATTACATTTAAAGATTAACTTTATCTTTTTCTCCTACCTTAAGTAAGTATCTAGATTATTTATCTTTTGGAATAAAGGAATCTTCCTCCTTATGTTGTCAAGATTAGAATCCATTTTATATCTTCTATGCATATCACCTTTCTTCTTGCTTCCATTTGTTCACCTATTCCTTTTTTACCCCTTTCAAATATATAAGATCTTTCATTTCCTCTATCATTATTATAAACATTTTCCTCCTTAAAATTTCTACCATTTTGTCTCATTTCCCTCCTATCTTTTTTGCCATATTGATCTCTTTATGGTTGCCTACTTTTAACTTTTCTAAGTCTATCCTCCATGATACCAAATCTTACATTTATTCCTTTAAGTTATTGTTGTATGGTTCTTAGTATATATGTCACAATGCATTAAAATTAAATTAAAATTAGTTTGCTAAAACAATATAGTATAGTGACACAAATTTGGTCATACCCCTAATGATCCCTTAATATTATCCTTTACTATGATTTACTAGTAGAATGCAAAAATGGAATGCACAATTTGATATGAAAATAGAATGAAAAATTAAGGGGGTTGTTTGGATAAAATTAAAATAATAGCAATAAACTAAATAAATACAAAATAGAAGCAACATAGAAAGTAAACAAAAAAGAACTCAATGTAGTAAAGTAATTGATTCAAGAAAATTAAGAGATCTAATTAATTCTTAAACCTTGAATTACTCAAAATCTTTGCAATAATTCAAGAATCCTATGATAGATAGTTATCTAGGATTTAATCAATTAAGATTAGTTGAATTAAGTAATCATTATAATCCCTAAGCTAGACTAAAATTAATTTATAAATAGAATTCGATTGATTTGAGAAATTAAATTAGAAGTCTTCAAATTAATCCTTCAACCCTCTTTCTTTATGTATAAAACCATGATTTATTAACTACAATTTTATATCAAAGCAATAAAGAATTAAAAATCATAAGGATGAACATCCATTATATCAAAACAACATCCAACATAAGTAATTTCAAGAATTTAGTACAAGTAAATAAGGAAAGAGGAGAATTAATTAATAAAAGTTAACATTACAAATTATAATCTCATAATTCAGTGGAAAAGAGCATCAAACTCCTTGAATCAATTTTAAAAATTAGCTTTCTATAGTTAGGAAAACACATGCTTGAAGAAGAAGGAAGAGAGCTATTTATTGGGTATGTGTGAAGTTTGAATGGTCTAATGAGTTTTCTTTATTTATTTGACCTAATTAGCCTAAAGTCTTATTAGGGTTGGATTGTATGTCTTTTAAGATTACAATAATAAGGCCTTTTTAGTTTTTAAAAGCCCAAACCTATTTTTAATAAGACAATTAACTTTAATTGTTATATTAGTGAATTCCTATAGGTTTGATTTCCAGCTAGTTAAAGATCACTAAAACATAGTAATTTGGAAAACCCATAAACATAAAATTGTAGGCCTATGTTTTAGCAAAATTTAGGCATTGATTTCACAATAATCGGACCTTTATAACTCTAGATATGGCCTAAAAACAAAGGTAGACTCAATTAGGATAGAAACATGACTTCAAATTTTCAGCCACATATGGCTTCCAAAACATTTGAATTGGGCTTGATCCAAAACATAAACATTATAGATTTCTCTTTAAGCTTTCTAATAATTTAAATATCGCATCAATTTGTCATCTAGAACCTAAGATATAGTTGAAAAATAGAAACAATATTAAAATCCAGCATTTACTGAATAAATCTAGACTATTGTAAAATCAACCAGAAGTTATAAATCAAGGTCAATTCTATGAAATTAAGCAAATGTAACTCACTAAGAGATATAAAATAGAAAAAAAATAAAATAGTAAATATTTTTCTCATCAGTTCTCAATGTGGAGCCAATATTATTATTTATATTATCTTTTGACATCTTTGAAAGATTTGTCTTCAAAAAATGGTTAGATAAGAAAAAAAGGATCTTAAAAGAGCACACTTCTCACTTAAGTTAAAGGTACTTACACTTTTATTTTCATTCTAATAAAAAAATTTTACCTTCAAATTATCTTTTACACTCTTACCTTTTTTTCACTTTTATCTTTCCTTTTTATGTTTCTTTAGGAACAAAAGAAGATACTATAAATAAGATTCAATAATTATAGCCAATGTTCTAAAAACCCATCCTAACCATTAACTTAGTGAGGTATGCGAGTACATGTTAGACCAGTGCAATTAGTCGAACTAGGTAGTCAAATTAATTGCTGTATTTTTATATATAATAAATTATATATTGCATATATACATATACTTTATTATTGTATTTTTAAAATAATACATAAATATTAATTTTACTACAATTACATTAATCATTAAATACAATTTTGGTTCAAATAAAAAGCAAATGACAATTTTTTTCTTTAATTCATATTACTTTCACATAATTCTTAATTCTTTTCATTTAATAGTCATTGTAAATGACAAATATATTAATTTATAACAAAAACTATTCATCATGATGTTTATAGTTTATCAAGAATGAAAAAAGATTTTTTTTCCTTTTAAAATTCTTTAATTTAAATTCAAGAATTTTAAAACTTTGTTAATCCATTTTTATAAGAAAATTTTTAAAATTTTCAAAAAGGACAACTATGATTACTGACATTTTAAATTCAATATCTTAAAGTATGTATTTTATTTATCGTGCTATACATATAAAATAAATTAATTTTCAATAGTTTTTTTTCTTTCTATATTATACTTTTTTACTTAAGGCTTCCTTATTTTTTTTTTCTCTTTTTTTCATTGGGCTTTCAAATCAAATTAAAGTTGGACTTTATTATTTTGTAAAGAAAAATCACAAACTAGGTGGATGAGTTAATTAGGTCACCTGTTCAACCTCAGGTTTTGCTGAGTTAGAGTAGCCTAACCCAAGTTTTTAATAAAATTGGGTTTTTAGGTTGAATTAGCCTATTTTTAAGCCCAAATACCAATTCAACTAGTTGAATTGGTTGAGCCAGTCTGGGTTTCAAAACCATGATTGTAATAATCAATGTCACTAATTAAAGGACTAAATAACAAATTGAACAATGAATGGGCACTTGGAATTCAAGATAGGAAAATAAGAAAAGACTTAAAAACTTAATTAGAAACATGAGCAATAAAACTAGGAACTAAGGATTATGATTGAAAGCTTTAAATGAAAGATGCAATGAATAATTTAATTAAAAAAGGCAAGTTCAAGGAATGATATAAAGCATTCAATGTATAAGTAGCTTTTTTTTGTTAAATAACTTATTCTTTTGTTCTTTTCTTTCTATACACTATTCTTCTTTTTATTTTTTTCACTTTTGTTTTCAGCTTTTCGTTCTTTATTTTTTTATTCATTTTTTAATTCACTTTGTTTCTTTTCTTTTCACTTTTACTTTTGTTTTCTTATATCACCTTTGATTTGAACACAAGAATGATTGCATAACACTTTCGTTTTGTTTGAGTAGGGTATTAGGCTACCATAATCAAGTACCTCAAGTGGATAGCGAGGGAATTTAAATACAATAATCAAATATCTCAAATTATGTCACCTCTACCTTGCACTATTTAAGTATAAGAATCGAGCACCTCAATTTGGAACATTAGTATTCAACTACTATATCTATTGGCAAACTTATTCAACTTTCTAACAAGGTAATTGAATAGGGTATTCGAATATCATAAAATCTTTTGCTTTTTACTTTTAACTACTTAGCTATTGTATTTGACTATTAAAAGATTTTCTTCACTACTCGGGTACAATACTCAACTACTCAAAACTAAATTTCATAATTTTGAACTTTAATGAAATAGTTTCAAAGCAACTTTCATCCCAAACAAAAGTTAGCAAAATTCAAATGAATTTGCACATAAATTCAACATAAATTTGTTGCAAACAACACAAAATGATGATCAAAGTAAGACATGACAAAGATTAACAAGAAATTTGGATTTGAACAATAAAAAATATAAACTAGAAAATGAAATTATGCAAAAATAGGAGTAAATTAACATATTTCAGCATAAAAATGAAAAATAGTACAAACCAAACTAAATTAGAACACAAAAATTGATAAGGATAGTAATTATAACACAAAATCAAGAAAAATAAGGATAAAAACAATAGAAGAACAACAACAAAACTAGATTAGAAAAATAGAATTGAAAATTAATAAAACAAAATAGCCAAGAAATGAAGAACACAATTTGAAAATTGGGAAACCTTTGTTTTGCTACCAATAATGAAGAAATTTATGATGGATCGTCGTAAAATTTAGTCAATCAAATCGAAAACAAAAGAATATCCATGCTATACTCTAGATTATATTATTAACTAATCAAATTAGTTAATATAACTAATTATTAGTTAATAACTAATATAATCAGCTGATTACCAAATAGACCCTATGTATCAAATCTCCACACAAATATGATATTTTTTAAATATAAAATAATGTTAAAATGTTACTTTCAAAAGGACTTTAAGTGTAATATTATATTATTGCAATTTATAATTTTTAGATTTTCCCTTATTATATATTTTCAAACTAATATTATAAAAAATTTTAAAAAATTTCATTTAGTAATATTATATTATTGAAATTTATGTCATTACTAAAATTAACTCGATTCGATCTAATCAACTTTTCATATTTAATTTGTAAAAGTATTATGATATTTCAAATCATATATTATTTAAATAGTAATTATAAAATTAGGAATTTAATAATAAATTAAAATATTTTTTGTATTGATAAATCTTATTGGTATAAAATATATTAATTATTAAAAATTAAAATTACTTATTATCAATGAGAGTGAATAAACCATTTAGTCCTTGATATATAAATTTTGTGTGTATTATATTTCTTAAGTTTTATGATTAGCACTATTAGTCTTTTATTTTTATATTTATTATAATTATTTGTCACTTTCTTCACTCATATCACTAAAATAAATGATGAAAATTAATAATATAATTAAAAATAAGTATGTATTTAATATTTTTTAAAATAGAATTTAACAATATGCTATAATATTTTTTTATTAATTTTAACAATGCAAGTAATATGAGGGTCAAATAATTACAAAAAAAAAAGTAAAAATAAGGAACTAATTGTGTTAGCTAGTGGTAGAGCCATGTAAAGGTGAGTGTGGATAAGTGAAGACACTAAAATTCTAAATTAGAAGATTTATATGTTTTTACAAATGTTTGTCATCAAATTTATAATTTAGCATGTAAAATTCTTTATTTTCTTTTGTAAAACTTACATTTCATATGAATTTTGTGTATAATGATTACTTAAATGATTACAATTTTAGCAACTATAGTTGCATAGAAATATTTTTATGATATTCTTTTATATAAAAATTATAACACTGGAGTAAAAAAAGGTGTGAAAAATATAAAAAAATTTCACAAAAGTTACAATTGTTCATATTGACATATATAATTTTAAATTTAAAAATTAAACACTTAAATTTAGAACCATTAAGTTGAGGTTCTTAGCTCTATCATTAATTTAGTTATAAATTTTAAAGAATATAATAGCTATCACCTTTGTCATGAACAATCTGGTTAAACTAGTGTGGGGCCTATTTCTTAGTTTTCACTAGCCTAAACTAACCACGAGCTCGATATCACTACACCTTTATCATGATTAATCTGGTTATGACTAGAATGGAACCTAATTGATTGCAAGATTTACATAATTCCTTCCCTAATTTTAGCGAGAAATATTATCCCTCACTAAATTTGAAAATGTCATTGCTAATTTGTGGATATTGATGGCACTATGTAGCATTTTGGCAAGAAAATAGTGAAAGGAATGTTTTAGCAAATGATAACATTTCTGGTTAAGTTCCTTACTAATCAATTTGATCTAGAGAGCCTATGGTTCTATAACTCACTTACCCTATTTTGGTAAGGGCGATTCCCTAGCTAAATCCCTCATTAAAATATTAGCAATTGTTTATTCCCTCACTAATAATTTAGCAAGGGATTCATCCTTCATGAATTCCTTCACTGACGATTCGCTTTGTTAATTTAAGCAATCAGTGAACCCTTGTATTACCTAGATATAAAATAGAATTCAAGTCCCTTGTTTACATCAATTCAAAAAGGAGCCATAGTTAACCTTGGTTGCACAATTTCCATACCCTATATAATAGCAAAAAACACACCAAAAAAGAGCACTTAAACTCTCATTCAATTAAAAGTAAATATATATTTATGTGAAAGTTAATATTCATGTGCAATAAAGTTAACATATGATAAATAATCTACTATATCCAAAATGCCTAAGAATAATGAAACATACCCTACAAAAGTTCTTAAACATGAAATCTGTAATTAACATCATTACTACAAAATGGTTGATAAACACTAAGTGTTTAGGGGATTAGACATAAGTTTATGACTAACAATTAATCGAGTGTCATTGTAAATGATATTGCATGTTAATTTCAAAAATAATTGTAAAATATGAAAATAACATCAATTTTCTTATATAATAATTAACATTTTTTAAGTAGAGATGTCAATAGTGACATTCAATACTAATTATTTATCAATAAACAATGTCTAATTTTAATATATTACTTTGATTTATATTAATAATTGATATGGTATATTGTACACCCTACCTAATCTACTCCACTCACTTTTACCTTAATTTCTCCCTCCAAGCACCTTTGCCAATTACTCTTCCTACATCCTCCTTATTTCCTATGTATTCAACCTTCTAGAATATTATACCCAAAAATAGAAGACAATATTCCATATGAGACTATAGAATTACAATGACAAAAATTTTAAATGATAAATCTTGTAACAAAAGTTTGGAAATTAAAAGATTATATTGATTACCCCAATTATAGATGGGTGTTGTGCTAAATACTATCTTCATGCTTATTGCTCAATATATGAGATTGGCATTCCTTATAGAAAAGCATGATTGAATCCAATCCTTGTAAATACAATAAGCATTTATTGAATTTTGAGAAAATGATGGTACACATATCATATAAATAGATAGTAGATAATATGACCAAAAGCAAAAAATGATGAATGAAATCAAATTTCCTACCTGCATAAACTTATAAAAATTGCATCATAATGAAAGGTAATAAGTTATAACAGATTATGAAACCAAAAACTAAATTGTAAAAATAAAAAGAAAAACAAGATACATCCTTACCTTTAAATCCTTCATTTTTCTAGTGAATGTACAACCCCATAGATTTAGTAATGAGCTAATAGAGATTCATTCCTATAAAAAAAATAGTTGGCAAAAACATTAAAATCGAAGAAAATTATCATTAGGTTGAAAGGAAAATATATCTCTTAAAGAAAGAATCAATTTAAGGTTAGAAAAAGTTTGAGATGAAATTTATAAGTGGCATTATTATTCCATTCCTTTTATTTTCAACTCGTGCCAGTATGCTGTGTTTCAATGTTAATTATATGAAAATAACCAATATGTAAAGTACAATGATGTTTTCCCACTAATAGATAATAGATGTCAGTTGTTGTATAAAAATTGACATCTTTTTGCACACCAAATTTTTTTTAAAAAAAGGCACAAAACTAATTGACACATAAAAATAATAAATTAACAACTATAGAAACATTAATAATAATTACAAAATAAGATAAACATTGACAACAAGATAACCAATTGTAGGTACTTTTATATAAAGTGACTAAAGTCTAGTTTACACATCAAAATACAAGTTACAATATGTCATTTACAACCAAGCCAACTATCAGTAACTAATTTATAACAATATAATTAATTACAACCATTAGTAATATTCAAGAACATTCAAAGACATTCATCAAGATTTAGCTCTAGTCCTAAAGAAATATTTTGCCTAAAGATCTCTAACATCATCATGTTGTTCTTTAGTGTATGCTTGGGATTTTTCCAAAAGTGGTACAATTTTGTACATAGTAAACATATTATCATTAAAACCATTTTAGTTAATTAATTTAGCATGTGATGAGTTGTAAATAAGCAAGTGATTGCCCTAGTAGGGAGTTTATGAGTAAACAAAAAATCAAACATACAGCATATGATATAGTAGTCACACTCCATATTTTTAGATTATTTTGGGCACTATAATAAAATAAAAAGTTAGTTTGATCTCATTAATGCATAATCTTTCAACACAAACATGATATAATATTGTTATTAATAATATACCTTCACTTTTACCCATTTGAAAGCTTTGCCTAACCTAGCTTTCAAGCCCCACTTATAAGCTTTAGTTAGAGCTTTTTCCATGATATTATGAAAAATGGATCACACTTCTCTTAATAAAGGATCTTTCTAGTAGATAATCTTGCTTTTCAACACCACTAGGAAAAGCATCTAATAGTAACTATAATATAATGTAACTATCAAAATTTGTTCAAGAAAAAAATAACATAACCAAAGTATAAGTAAAACTTATCATTAATGGTATAATGGAAACTAAATTTTTTTTTCTTGGGCTCATGTAGTAAAGCCTTGATAATGTAGTTTTACATTTTATCCTTTTCTAACATTAATTGTGCATCGAGTTGATATGGATCTAAGAATCTATATGCAACATTTGTTAATGCCAATGTGTCAAAGCAACACCTATTGAAGGATTGACATGAGCTAAACTTAAATTTAAATAATAGTTCAATTAATTTATCTTTAGTTAATGAAGACAACATAAATTTATATGATTTAAAGCTGGATACAAGTCACATTGAGCTTCTTAAACTTAAATAGTTACCCAATAGAAGCATTTTAATTGAAAATAAAAAATTTCCATTCCTACCACATCCTTTTTAATTAATAGTAGAGCTTGAGAACTCTAATCCTAGTACCTATCGAGGTGTTCTTGTAGCTCATTTCAAGTTAGGCTATGAAGTTGTTGAAAGATAAAGAACAACAATTAGTAGTTTTACACAAAAATACTAAAATCATTTCATAAAATATATAAAAAATTTATTAATGAGGGGATACATAATGATATCTCAATTGGTATTGAATAAGTGTTGTCAACTATGTGATGAAGGTCTTGTGGGCTTCATTTATTGCTTGAACCATATTGTTTAGCACCAACACCTTAACTTTATGAACTAAGAGCTTATTGACCACCATCTTAACTTGATTATAGGCAATGGTTGATGCTGTAGTTGATGGCTTACTAAAATTTATCCTTTTATAACCTTTTGTTAAGGTAGTCTCACCACCATCAAAGAATATCGGCCTTCACCTCATGTAATATGAAATCTACCATGTGAAATTCAATTCATACATAGATATATATATATGAAAATTTTAAGGTTCAATGACATTTACCTTAAGTATGATCTTCAATATTTCTTCTATTGTAGCAAGTGGTGCTTTAAGTGCTAGGGTGTCCTTTCAACTAGTCATAAGAAAGGTCAACATACCTTTCTAATAAAAAATTCACTTCACTAGCAAGGCAATGGGAGCTACCTCATTGATAGGAGCAATGGGCCACTAGACAAATGCTATGAAACTTAGAGTTATAATATGTTAGCTAGCTACTTGCACCTTCAAGATACACAGCATCTCGTGCTATTACTTTAACTATGTTGCACCTATAGAAGTTACAACACCACCTATTACAACTTTGCCTTAAAGTTTCCATTACATTTTCATATGACTTCATTAGTGAGCCCTATTTCTATTTATGCTAAATTGATTGATAATTACATCATTGGATTGCAACTGGCTCAATTGAAACCTTTTTATAGCTAACACCATTTTTAGCAACTTGTACATGGCTAGGATGCTTTTTAATTCTCAAAGCTACTGTTAGGATGCCGTACTTCCAAATCAATTAAAACTCATCTTAGGAGGCTTGCTACATGAGAGCATCATGTGGCATTTAATGAAGGTAATTAGATGATTAGAAACAACTAGATTGAAAAGAAGGGTTCAAAATCAAACAACACATTTTGGTGCGAATTTGAATATTTGTAATTCTTTCTATAATGGCTTGACTCTTTGAGATTATGTATTACCTTAACTTATTTACTCTTTTTCACTTCCATAAATGTATGTAAGAAATAAAAGATGTCTCATCAACATCTTCACTTTCTCAACTTTGATATGTTTCTCAGTAAATAAATTTTTCTCTAACTTCTTATAGCCTTCTTAAGAGAGCTTATATAGATATGTATTTTTTTTTCACTTCTTCTAGTTAACCTTACTTAACTCCCATTGACTAAAGGACATATTAGTTCATAAGTACAAATTATATACAAACAAAACATTAAAATGAACTAGATGGTAGAAAGTAAAAAAATTTACTTTGAAACATTTGTTCACGAATTCTTTCTAAAAATTTTCCCACGATTCTTGGTTAAGGTAGTTCCATCATTGCATTGGGTTAGTTTTTATCTCAATCTCAAGATTGATGTATTTCCACCTTAAAGTTAACTTGAAGTCCTTTCAAAGAGTTGCCATATGCTGTGGTACTTTATTCCACATGAATGTGTCACCTAGAATATTAGAGAATTTTTACAAGAAAAAAAACACAAAAGAAAAATAAAATTATATATGAATATGTTACAAATATAATTTTTCATATAAATAGCACAAATCTATCCATATCAAATGTACATGCTAAAATCTTTTCCCAAATGTTATCCCTTAATCTCTTAAGTACTTCCTTCCAATGAAAAATAGTTATTGATACTTTGGATTATACAATCACTCCAACATAACTGACAAATTGGTCGATATTTTTTCCATCTAGTTAGCATCCCTTATTGAACTTAATAAGTAATTTCTTATCCCTAATTCATGATGCAGTAATGCATTTCAAAGTAGTGAGATTCCTTATGTTTCTTTTGGTGAGGGTAGCTTCCTCTTGAAAATGATTCATATTTTGGATTTATTAAAAAAATAGTATTAGTCATGTATATATAATAAAGTTTTAGTTAACATTGCTAAATGATGAATAAAATAACAGATATAAGATTGGTCTTCATAATAAATGTAGCTCTAAATTGAATGACAAAATACATATCTTGCATGACAAGTAACCAAATTAAGATTACATTAGTCATCATAAACTCCTCCATTAATTTATGAACTATGGAGCAAACTAGAATTATTGAAATATATAATAAACCTAACACCCTAAAAAGATACAGTAGCATACAATGGCAAAGGTAGCAAGTAAAAAATGGCAGGGACATTACCACTAAATAAAACATACCATAACCATATATTTTAAGTGCAATTAAACCCTAAATGCATAAAAAACATAGCATATAATATAGTTTTAAATTTGGTGGTCAACAAAGCTATCATAATGTCATATATAGATACATAAAAATTAAAACCAGATAAAACTAGATTTAATCACTTCATATGCAAAAATATAATGAAAATAAGAGAGGAAAATGTACTTAAAAATTTTGTTGATATCTAGAATGACCACGAATCAAATTCCAAGTGTAAAAGTGATGTGATAACAGTTTAGGACTTGCTAAAGAAATTTTGATGATAATTGTAATGCTAGAAAAGTGGGTTTCACAAAGCAAAAATGATTGAAAATGGATAAATGAATGCAAGTTATACAAATAAAACAATTACACATTAGTTTCTTACTAGAAAATTGATGTTTTAATAAAAATGTTGGATTGACAAAAAATAAACATATAAATTTAACATGATATTTACATTCACTTACATTCACTTATGACAAAAAATAAGCCTTTTTCCACTTTTAAACTTAATGGTTCACATTCACTTATGACATTAGTTATAAATGTGACCAATGTTATAATATTTATTTTATTTTCAAACATTTTGACCATCATAAAATAACATTAGATTTTTATTCAACTATCATCTTAAGTTTACATGGAAATTTTAAAAATATCATCATGTAATTATAAATATCAATTGTTAAATTAAATATCATCCTATGTTTCCATGGAAATTTCCATAATGTCTTCACATAAATATAGATATTGATTATTTTAGAAATCCTTATCTTATTTATCTCAATAATTATAAAAATGCCATTATATTAATATAAATGTTAGTTTTTCTTAAGATTGATATCTATTAACTATTATAAAATTGCAATTCTATAGAAATATATACATTTCCTAAATATTAATTTGTTCTAAGTCATTTTGAGAATCATTGTTAGAAAAGGGATTATTGGAAGCTAGTGAAACTTATACATTTAAGTTTTAGGAGCCAAGAACTATCAACATTACCTAAAATTGAGAAATTTACTTTTATAATTGGGTTATTTGTTGCTTAGATTAAACTTGATGCTTAGTAACTAGGCCTACTCATGTCATATTCTTCAATTGGGGAGCTATAACAATATCCTTAACTTTACTATGAAGTTGGCTTGATTGTGGCGTAATAGATACTCCTAAATGTTTTATAACCAAAATTATATCCTTTGATCCAAGCCTATCAAATATCCTTTTTTTATACTACTAAGTGCCTTGTAAAATAGTGTTGCATCATTTTTTTCAATTATTTCTAATAGTGTATACTCACCTCCATCACCTTTTTCTTGCTTATCAACTGTAGTAGTTGATAAGAATTCTCTATATTTCTCCTTACATAACTCATTATACATCTCCTTTCAATCAAACATAACCAAAATATTACAAGACAAGATTATTTATAAAAAAACTATTTAATAGGACATCAATGCCATATATAAACACATTTAACTAGGAAAATAGGTAACCATTAATGAAGTTAACTTCACAAAATACATAGCTACACATATGTTAATGAATTAGTTAAACCAATTAGGACATATAAGAATAATCCACACCCCATTATTAGCATATAATATGTCTCTATGTTACTCCACTTTAACAAGAACTTTTTAGCAAAGTCACTCTAAGTAAAGTTGTAAAATGGCCTTATATTCTTAAAAACTAGCAAATAGGCAACTCAACTTACTGAACAACATTAAAAATAAGCCATACTATAATGGCATGCTTCATAATTGTTGGCTACAACATATACTATAATGTACTAATTGAACACAAAATGAAGAAATAAAATTGAATACATAAATGATAGAATGCATGAACAAAATTATATAGCATATATGATCAACCATTTTGCATTATTTTCAAAGATGGAGTAGATAATTTATATAATTGAAAAAATCCAAGTGAATATGATGATAATACAAAGGATAAATTACTAACACAAGTCATTTAAGACTTCTTATAGATAAATTGCTTTCTATCTCAATAGATTTCCAAAAATAGCTGTGAAGATGGGAGCCTTATCCCAATTAGCCTTTCCTATAACACATTATAAAAAAAATCATCTAGATTACATATATTCCAATTAAGGACATAAAAATATAATTAATGCTTCTTGCAACACATTACATGATTTCTTTTATGTTTAATCATAGGGATTGTAAGGACGGACCTAGGTCACCACAATTAGAATTTTTATTCTTAGTGTTTTGCTCAAATAATATTTTAAAGGTCATGTTTATCTACCATATATTAAGCATTGCTTCCCAGGTTAGATCACTTGTCCATTTAGGGACCTATTGTTTCTTTCTCTGTGCTTTCCTTATCTTATATATAAGCTTAGATAACTATTCAACATATTATATCTCTCATACTCTTTGCATTTCAAGCTCTTGACTAGCATCCAACTGGTGCTTTTTCTACAAGATTAATGACACTAAAAATCCAATCATGAATAGCATAAGTTTATAAATAGTAACATAAAAATAGTTTTTATAAATTACAAAAACTTAATGAATTAAACCTTGAAGGTTGTAAACCATCCATCCTTTTGCTCATCGAGCACTTTTAACCATGTGATCCAACAACCATGGAAAGAACTTTTAATTATTTTCACAAAAGCAAATAAATATCAATTATTGAATTAGAACATATTACTTGCATAAAATTAAAATTGTTTAATACATATGTTTATCATTCTATTGCAAAGTTTATGACTTAGAGGTATGTACAATAAAGGTCCTTATCTAGTTAAGCATTCTCTATAAAGATGGCTATATATTTGCATTACTTGTTCCCCTAATATGCACAAGATTATCATTTACCTCTTCAATTAGGCCACCACTTCCTTTCCTTATAAACCTAATAAACTCATGTTTCATCTAGATCCGTTCCTAGATTTTACACCTCTTCCTTGAAGCATGATTAATTTCTTGTAAGTCATTGAACAAAGAATTAGAATTTAGTTTTTAGGTTCACAAATAAAATTAGCATACTTTATAAAAATAAGAAGTATATACAAACATTGAATATGAAATAAGAAGCAAAAAATCAATAGAAGGAAATGAGTTAACAAAAAGCATAATTCAAAGTTGTAATAGCATAATTTATGTCTAAAGCAACAACAAGTTCAATCAAAATGCATATAACCTTACACAATCATTCAATGTTGAAATTATTTTTATCAATGTTGTAATAGCATAATTAATGTTTTAAGCATCTTAAAGTCAAATCGAAACACATACAACCTTACATAATCATTTAATATTGAAATTATTTTTTTATCAAAGTTGTAATAGCATAATTTGTGTCTAAAACATTAATAAGTAAACTTGAAATGCATACTTAATCAATGAATGTCATTAACAACAATTGATCATCATTCTTATCTTCGGCATTAACATTATCATCCTTTATGGTATCTTTTAATTTAGGTATTGCCTCATTTTCTTCTAAGTTATCATCTCTAAATGAAGAAATAAAATCAAATTCATCACCATTTTCCCTTTCCATAATCTTATTAATATTAGACAAATCACTTGGTTATATCTCTTAGCTTTCATTAGTGTTATGTGCTAAGTTGTTAAGGTTGTCATCTAAGTTTATGATAGAAGAATGAGTAACTTTCTCTTCCTAATAATTTATGTTTAAAGCATTAATGGTGTTTCTATCTTTAACTTTACAAATAACCCACTAACTAACTTTCTCATTCTTTTTGGACTTAGGTCATTAACTAGGATCTTTTACATAATATACTTGTTAAAACTAGTGTGTTAAAATGAATGGCTCATACTTTTGAAACCTTCTTTTGTTATGGAATTCAACTATACCATATTGATTATGAATATGATATCCTCGACCTAATTGAAGATGAGACTATTAACATCTGAACAAAATAACTATAATGCATTTTGCACTTGGATTATGGTACTTCAACTCAATAATTTCTTTTCAGATAGCATAGTAGTTGCTCTCAAGATTGTTATAATTAATACTTTTTATACAAACTCCACTACTCATTGCAGCTTTGTTTGTCCCATTAGCAATTATGTGAAATCCTTATCCATTGATATAATATTAAGGCCATATATGTGAACCTCTTAACATAGACCAAGCACTAAATCTTGTAATAAACTATTGATAACATTGTTATCCAAATCAAGTATCTAAGTAAAAGAAAAAGTGTATTGTAGTTAATTAATATGAACATTAAATTATTTTACCAATTTGAACATGAGTTAGTGCTTATGTAGCTTTGTAACTAGGATGCAAATTCATTGATGATCTTTGCTTCTATCCCTTCTAATTGAATATAAGGGCATTTTTTATGCAATTAATTTTCAAAAATCTTACATCATATACCAAAGTTAAAGGTAGGTTGAGAACTACTTTAAAAGGTAATCATATCATTAACCATAAAAAATCACCTACATAACACACTCAATAAAAGGTTCAATCTCTTCACAATTCAATAGGACATATATGATTATTGTATTGAGCTCTACATTTATCAAGAATCATTTTTTTGTTTTACACTGCTCACTTTAGGTGAGAAAGATGATAAGAGCTTTATTTAGACCATTAACTTTACCTCCATTATTATTTCATCATGTTGTATTAAACTTCATTCGAGCATAAGATTCAAAGTAAAAAAAATAAAATGTTAAGATCTCCTTAATTATATAGGCTTCATAAATGGATAACTTCATTCGAGCATGGATTCTTCCACTCTATCATTGGTCTTCTTCTTTAAATAATATAAAAACCAAGTAAACTAGAAGCTAATATTTCATTAACCATACAATGTGGCAAGGATAAAAGTCAAAAAATAGTTCTTGTTTACCTTTCAAAAGGATGCATCCGCCTATATTGCACTAACATACTAACTTTTGCCTCATTTAGTAAGTACATTGTCAAATGCTCCATCAAGTCAAAAAAACCATATGGAAATATCTTTTTCAATTTGCATAATGTCATAATAACATTACCTTCCATTTCTTCACTTAATCAACCTTTAAAACAAAAAAGTATATATCTTTAAAAAATAAGCTTATTTCAATCAAGGCATTCCAAATAAGCTCAGGTAACAGTTCCCTCAATACTGTTGGGAAGAGTCTCTCCATTAATACATAGCAATCATGGCTCTTCACTTTTTACAATTTGTATTCTTATATATTAACACATTTAGATAAGTTTAAGCATATCCATCAAGAAGGTATAAGTTTTTAACCTATTCATGTACTAGTCTCCTTTGTTCTCTTATCAAGGTGAATGTAGCCATAGGTTTCAAAATCTTATCAGTATCCGACACTTTAACTTTAAATTAGGACGGACACAATGTAATGCCATATTTTTCCTTACTTTTAAATTATCTTTTTTTTTCATTCACATTCATCATAATGTTGTTTAACAAGTGTTGCTTATGTCAAAAATAAAATGTAATACTCTAAAACTATTACCTATTTAAGTTTTAGGCAATAGTTTTTAATTGTTGCTAATTTTAGCATTGTTGTAAACTAAAAATGTTATAGTGATGTTATTAAACACAATCTTTTCAATGTGTATCACATCAAGATTGTGCCTTATTGGATTTGTATCCTAATAAGGTAAGTTACAGAATATAGAGATGTAAAATCAGCTTAATACTCATGAGTTTGACAGGTAGATCGTGGGTACAGGGCAGGGTGGAAGGAAAAAATTGAGCCTATTTAATTTACTGGTTTAAAAGGCCAACCTACGTAAAAGACAATATGTGATCATAGACCTTGTGGTCATTGATTAATCACAAGCTTTAAATTTTTTTTAAATTAGTTATGGCAACCCAATCTAAGCCTAATTAAAAAAAATTATTAAATGCCAAATTGCCAATTAAAAATGCAATTAGTACTCAATGGTGAGCAACCCAACTAAATTTAACAAACAATCACAATGAAACAAAGAAAAATAACCCAATTTCACTTTTAAAATCAAACAAAAATTCAAATTATAAAAATACCAATCTAAAGAAACTAATAATTGTAAAACATTTCATCTTGGACTAATAAACATTAAATAATAGAGTGATAGACTCTTAAAGATTCTTCCTCTCATTTTTTGCTCTCTTTCCTGTCTTTCTATGATTGTATGTGTGCTATGTTTTGCACTTTTTTTTCTCTGTGTTTGAGCTAGTTATGGCTTGTGAGCTAAAAATGAATAGAGACATTGCTAGTGGTGGGTAGATTTGTGATGGTATAAGCTCTGATTAAACATTATGAGCTATACTGAGGACTAAGCACTTTGAGCTACACCAAACATCGTGAAGAGAAGAAGCAGTGAACATGATGTAACACCAACTACAATCTACTAGTCCAGTGTTGATTAGTCGATCAAGTGGCATTTTTTATCATCCTAATATAGCAATAAAAGCAATATTGATTGTTTTTACTTTTATTATGGATTTCGATTGCTATTTGCCAAGTGGTAAAAAATGTTTACAACATGGCATTGTCATTTATTGCAATCTCAAAAGTGTAGATTTGAAACCTTAATTAATCGAGCATCACTAACATATAAAGCAAATACATTTTCAATGATTCCTTTATTCATCCATATTCTTGCAAGATTGATATGGATGAAGCATTTTGCTACTACAATGAGTTAACCTTCTTATCCGTTAGTGCCACTAACCCTTGAAAAGCCAATGGTTGCTATATATGTAAAAAAAAATAGTTGGTATTCCATTTACGTGATTATGAGTTTGCACTCTCAAAACCATTTAGAATGTGGGTTAAATAGGCTAGGCCTATGTAGGCTTTGGCTTACATGGACCTAGCCCATTTAGCCCACCTTGCCTCATGTTACTTCCTTACTAAAATTTCTTGTCCAATTGTGTTCCTTTTAAAACCCAAGTAACTTGTCCATACCTTTATTACTAACCTTTGACAAGTTGAAAACTCTCTCCTAAATATCTATTTAAATCAACCTTGGTAGAAGAATAGATTTCTTAATTTTTCCTTTCTTAAAAGATTTCCTATCCTTTTGAAAAGGATGATCTTCATCCAAACTATGACTATGATACCTAAATAATATAAGTTTTTTCCTTTCCTTCAAGTAGAATGCTTTAGTCCACTCTATACAAATACAACAATAACAATAATAACAATAACAACAAAGCTCTTTCCCACTAAGTGGGGTCGGCTACATGGATTGCACGATGCCATTGGGTTCCATCAGATACCAAATTTTCAATGATATTATTTATCAATAGATCCCTTTTTATAACTTCTTCTAATGTTCTTTTTAGTCTCCCTTTACATTTTTTCATAAGGTTAAAGACCATATGCTTAACTCTTTTCACTTGTACCTCCAATAGCCTTCTTTGCACATGACCAAACCACCTTAACTGATTTTCTGTCATCTTCTCCTCAATAGGTGCCACGCTAATATGCCCTCGTATACATTCATTTCGTATCCTGTCTTTTCTTGTATGACCACACATCCATCTTAACATTCTTGGGTACTCCACCCAAATAACACACTATAGGAAAAAAATCATTTATTATCCATATTTAAGTAATTTACATTCAAAAGTTTCATCTCTCAAAGGCATCATAAATGTGAACTCTATTTTCTCATAAGTCCTTCAACTCATTAACTAGAGATTACAAGTATAAGTCAATATTTTGTCTATGACTTTTTAAGCTAAAAATTATAAGAGTTAGAAACTTATATTCATTTTTTCATGCACAGCCAAGATGGCAAGTTGTAAAGGGTGACAATGAAAAGTTAACATGAATAAAGATATGTAAATTGCCCATATAAAGTAAAACCATCTAATAAAAGTCTAAGCCTAACATTTTAAGGTTTTGTAGCAAAAAAAAAAGGGGGGGGGATAGTTCTCATTAAAAGATTTCCATACCTCCCTAATCCCTAGCTCCTGATAAGTGTCATTATACCATGTTATATGTTTTACAATTCTTAAGGATATATATAGTCTTTGCAAGCTTGGAGGGTTAAAAGGAGGTCTCATAGAACCTTGTATGGCATATCCTTTTATTTCCTACCATTATTCTTACTTGGTTTGTATTAGGAGAGGTGATAAGTTGAACACTTAATTTTTTCTCTATTCTCTTTATAGTAAATCATGCATCCATTCTCACAAACATTTATCTTCTCATATCCTAAGCTAAGTTTATTAGCCATTTGCTTAGTCTTGTAGAAATCATTGGATAGATTAGCATCCTTAAGTAGAAACTCATCTAATGCTTCTAGGATATGGTGAAAAATATTTATACTCAAATTGAATTCAACTTTGATATTTAACTATCTTGACATAATTAACAAGGGAATGTAAGTTTTGCAACCTTCATATAATGTTAGGAAAGTCATGGTTACTAAAAGGACCATCATTATCTCCAAAGAGTTCTCCATGAGAGGTCCAATTATGATAGTTGTTTATAAAACCTTGCCTACAAAGATGTTCCTTCATTTCTTTTATATCTAGGAATCCCTTATTTTCACACTTAAGGCCTGGACATCTAACCTTCTGACAAGACATAAAAGTTAGTTGTAATTGAGCAAATTCTATGAATGTTTCAACATCACTTATGAAAACAAGATTCAAACATTTTTCTCTTGGATGTCATCTAGTGTACATCCTAGCATGCTCTGACCTCTCCATGCCTAGATTACATATACAAATTGACATAACTAATTCGAAACCTAAGTTTGTAGTTCTCCATGACTAAGTTTACAATTTTCCATGACTATGTTTTTCCAAACTAAAAAAGATGGGTAATGTTTATATGAATTTTTGCTATTTCTTAAGATATTTTATCCAGAATAGATGAAATTTTAACAATTTTATATTTGACTTTTCTACTATTTTAATGAATTTTAAACATAATGAGTACATTTTTAGAGAAGCTAAAGAAATAGCATAGTCTCTACCCAAACAAACAACACCAAAGGAAAATATAAACATTATGCAAAATCAGATAGAGAGACAAAGTTGGGCAAGCATTTACTTGAAATGAACAATACTTGATACAAAAACAAGGATTTTTACCATTATACAAAAATTTGCTCTGGGAAAAGGCAAAAAAAAAAAAAAAAGAAAAAGAAAAAGAAAAAGAAACAAAATCATTTAGAAGGGCCTCCAAAAGCAAAGCATCCAAGAATGTAATTCAAGTGGCAAAAAAGAACATCTAAGAAATTCATGGAGAAACAAACATGTCATGATCCTCTTGTAGGTGACAAGATTCAAACCTGTAACATTGCATATAGCATTCAAACCCACTGCAAATTTACACCATTGAACATATTTTATCGAAGTAAAGTGAATACAACATTTGCTATTGTTTTAAGTATAACTTTCACTGTATCTATTTCAAAGGTGCAAAGAAGATGGTTCCTATAATTTTGAATGGTATGGGGTGCGTGTTTCCAAAAGCCAATTCACACGTGTAGAGAGATCCAATAATTACAACCCATGCAGTACTATGACCATCATATTAGCTTAAATAACTGTATTTCAATAGAGTTTGATTAGAGAATTAATAGTGGAATTTGTTACTGCTCATAATCATAATCTTCGATAGCACGTGGTTTTAGGACCCAGCCCCTAAATCTTTAATGCTTAATTACCGGCATTTTAATATGGTACGATATGATTTTGATATATATTGTAAACCCCACTTCTGGTGGAATGTTTGACTGCAATTGCTGCAATTGCAGAGCATCCAGAAGCTTTTGAAAAACATGCTTTACTGTAAGAAAATGACACATATACTGGTTATTTATGTCGAGTTGTTTCATTTTATATCTTCTGTTGTTCTATTTTCATTTGTTATTTTAGTCTGAATTTTGTGTCATTTCCATTTATCAATTTAACTGTTGGAATAATAAAAGTTCAAATAAACTAATTCTCTCACTTTTAATTGTACATTTAGTAAATACTTTTGCTAAGTATGCCCTCACTAAACTAATGCTTTTGCTATGTTTTGCATACCTACACCAAAGTTGACATTTGTGATCCAATTTTATGCAAAACGTATATATACACGTAGAAAGGAGGCAAAAGGATCAAAATTTTCATCGAAACGGATAAGAGAAAGGAAAAGTAAATAGACATACAGGGAAATTAGAGGGTTTTGGGGCAAAAAATTTGATGGCATTAAGCATACGGTTGTTTCCAATGCTGAAGCTATTACATGAGGGATCTCTGTGCACATATAGCAGAATCCAAGATCTAAGAAAGGCTTCATGATGCATTTGGTGGCTCAAGAGAATTCTCAACAATATTTAACATCAAATATGTAAGTTTTTTCATTTTTGTTATTCCATGGATAACTTCAAATTCGAACTCCATAAATCTAAGGCTGCTTATCAACTATTAAACCGAGAAAATCGTCCTGTAAAGTGGATTGTGATTGAAAGGAACCCTGCAGTAGAAAATTATCTTGAAATTAAAAACCAAGTTGTAAAGATAATTTCCTAGTGCAGGGTTCTTTTCAATCATACAATGAAGAAACTTCATATTAAAGGAATGAATTATCCTATATAACATCACATACATTCATATATTTTAAATTCTTTATCCCTTTAAGGAACTAAGCAAGTTCATTAACTGTAAATGTATAATGAAAACTTTTACATTATCTACTTTAAAAGAACAGGTATGCAAAATATTGTACAAGCACAGGCACCGATAGATCATAGCAATAAATTAATGGAAAGTTAAAAAGTGCAGACCTAATGACATATTGATGCCAAATATAATAGTCTTTCTTGTGAAATGTACAAATTTGATGGTCAAATGAACACCAAAATTAATTTTACAACTATAAAGATTAAGTGGAAAAAATTCAAATGACAAGAAAAGAAATGTCTAACATCGCTAAGCATCCATATTTTCTAATACTCTGCACCTATGGCGTATTCACATTATGGAAAATTACTGTATATTGAACTCTGAAAAACCTTGATAACATTATGGAAAGAAGAAAAGAAATGATCAAGCAAGCAATAACTTGTTACTCATGAAATCAAGCCAACGAGATATAAAATCAGATTCTTACCTGTAAAATGTGGCAAGAGACTACAAGCAATTTCGGTTCTAGGAGCCCATAAAAATTGATAAAACAATATCTCAACCACTAAGAACAGAGGAAGCATATTTGACTTGTGCATCCTCAAATATAATCAATCCAATGCCTTTACTCAGAAATTCCACCACACAAATAAAATAGATGAAAAAAATAGTAAAACAATCCAAAAATAGTCCATCACAGATACCAAATTCCAACAATGTAATCATAGCAACCAGGGTATCAGAAAAATAAAGCAATGAAACTAAGACAAGAGAATGTGGCCTTGCCGACGTGCAATTGCCACCAATCCACTCCTCCCGCCGCTGCGATGTCCCAGAATTAGCTTCAAATGGTGGATTTCACCACTACACAACACAAAAGCCTCCTAGTGAAAACAAGTTGTAATTTGGGCTTTCCCCCCCTTCTGAATGACAAGTTGAAACACAAGAACCAGTTCATATATTTTTTTCAATATTTTGCAAAGGACTAACAAAGAACATGTCCCTTACTGAAAAAATAGTAAGGCCCAAGTCTCTGATCCAACCTTCACAAAACAGGCCGAAAAGCTGCAAAAAAACGAAGGAAAGTCGTTCAATCCTGCAATAAAATAGTGACACATGTAGCAAGGGATATATCCGTTGCTAAATTTGACGATGGATATATTCCTCGTTAAATGCTTTGTAAATAAATTTAAAAATTAGAAATGGATTTATTTTATTTTTCCTCTCAAATTCCTAGCAAATCCCTTGCTAAATGCTTAAATTAGTGAGGGAAACAGTTTTCCTCGTTAATTTCCCTCGCTTAATCACTACTTTTTTTTTTGGTAGTATTTCAATTTAATTCTACTTTCAATTTTCTTATTCAAAATTGTGTTAAAACCCTTCCTTGTTTTACATTCTATTTTTATCCATTGACTATTATTCCCTTAGATATGACTTAGACTCACCTTTATCACCTATTTGAATAAATTCAGTAATTAATTTTGGTACATGTGACATGGATCAGAAACAATTTAGAATATTCATCTTTCTAAATTTCAGTGACATCATCTTGCTGTCAAAATGAACCGAAAACAATGGCCTCCTCGATGCTTCTTTTATTAGAATTTCACTTACATTTGAATGGAAAAACAAAGAGAAATGGCAACAAAAGCATGCAAACGACATGAATTGCAGTTTTTTGTCTGAAGCATGGCATATGGAAAGGTAAGTTTGAACGTCTTCACCAAGACATGAAAAACTTCAACAATTAAGCAGCAAGACTTCGAAAGCATGCATCACCAAGTGATCAAAGTCTTTGAATCATCCAACACGTACAAGGAAAAATACTCAGAAAAATACTCTTTTTAAATTTCGGTACATCAAAGTCTTTGAATTCACCCTTACTACGTATTTGAATAAGTTCAATAATTAATTTTAATAAAAGTGACATGCATAAAAATAATTAAGAATATTCATCTTTTCAAATTTCAGTGACATCATCTTGCTGTCAACTTGAACCGGAAACAACGTCCTCGTCGATACTTCTTGTATTAGAATTTCACTTACATTATGCTATTTGAATGGAAAAACAAAGAGAAATGGCAAGAAAAGTTTGCAAGCGACAAGAACTGGAATTTTTTGTCCGAAGTAGGGGAAATGGAAAGGTAAGTTTGTACGTCTTCACCGGGACATGAAAATTTTCAACAATAAATAAGCAGCAAGACTTAAAAAGCATGCATCACCAAGACTTTAAAAGCTATAAAAGTTGATTGATCAAAGTCTTTGAACCATCCAATACGTACAAGGAAGAATACTGTTTAAATTTCAGTACATCAATGTCTTTGGATTCGCCCTACATATTTGAGTAAGTTTAGTAATTAATTTTAATACAACCAACATGCATAAAAAATAATTAAGAATATTCATCTTTTTAAATTTCAGTGACATCATCATGCTGTCAACATGAATCGGAAACAATGGCTTCCTCCATACTTCTTGTATTAGAATTTCGCTTACATTATGGCATTTCAATGGAAAAACAAAAGAGAAATGGCAAGAAAAGTTTGCAAGCGACATGAACTGGAATGTTTTGTCCGAAGTAGGGTATACGGAAAGCTAAGTTTGAACGTCTTCACCAGGACATGAAAAATTTCAACAATAAATAAGCAGCAAGACTTAGAAAGCATGCATCATCGAGATTTTAAAAGCTATATAATGACCAAGACTTTAAAAGTTGATTGATCGAAGTCTTTGAACCATCCAACACGTACAAGGAAGAATACTCTTTTTAAAATTCAGTATATCAATGTCCACAATGTCATTCTATTGAACTTTCTTTTTTTTATTGATTATTGCAGAAAAAATAAATGATACATTTGAATGATATTCTCGATATCTAAAATGATGCATTTATGCATTCTTGTAGTGACCCATTAAAATTTCCTTTTTACGCAAAGTTTTTCTTCTTTCCGTTTTTGTCCGTTAATAATCTTGGCATTTTACTTGCATATTTATAGCCCATCAAAAATATGAAATGGAATTAATAATTATTCGTAAAGATGAGATCATCCATTTTCTCATTTGACTATTATGTATTAGAATTCTATTTGGCGTAGAGGTTAAGCTATTGGCTATTTTATTATAGCCAAGTATTAAATAAAATTAATTGTTGATTTAACTCATAAATATAAAATGATCTAAAAGATTGTGTTATAAGCTAGTTAAAGTATTTCACAAAATTAATTGTTAAATTAACTGAAATTGTAAAATGATATAAAATGATATATTAATAAAAATAGATATATAATTAAAATGATTTATATTTATTTAAAAATTAAATTATATTAACACAATTAAAAATTTTAAAATAAAAATATAATATTTAAAATTTAATTAATCATATTTTATAAACTTATGTATTTATTTACTTGCATAATTTTTATTTTATTATTTATTATAAAATTATAATTACTTAAAATATAATTAATTATATTTTATGATATTATTTATTTACATATATATTTTTATATATTTATAATTTAAAATTAAATTAATTATATTTTATAAAAAATATTTAAGTTTATATCACAAAGGGCATATGTTATAAATTAATAAAAAGAATAAGGATAAATTTAGAAAAAAATTTAAAGAGATAATAGTTTATATGCTATAAGTTACTATATATAACTTATTATATTAGCACTTACTTTTTTCAATAAATTAATATAAAAAATACCACTAAAAGCTAATTTATACTTTATTGACTAAGTTAATAAGTTATTAGTTAATTATTTGTTATGCAAAATGAAGCCACTATCCGTAATTTTATGAAGTACATTAATTCATATTTATTTAAAATTAAATTATATTAATATAATTAAAATACTTAAAATTATAATATATGTTTACTTAAAAATTATTTAATTATATTTTATTTGATACACATACTTATATATTGAAATTATTTATATTGTAATTGGATGGATAGGCTAACTATGAAATGATATGTGTAAGTTAGGGAAAGGAAACAGGATAGGATTTTCAAATTAAGATACTAGTTGTCAATTAGTCAAAATAAGAAGGGCAAATTGGAAAATTTCTGAAAACACTCTTTGAAGAAGCTATACCATTAAACTTCTCAAAACAAATTCTTAAAACATTTTTTTTTCTCAAAAAATTAGTTCACCAAACACTTTGATATATAGAAAGAGTTATCTGACTAGGTCAATAATTTTTTTATATGCTAGACACACTCTGACATGTGGAAAACACTGAACTATCTTCGAACACCAAAAACTTTAGTGACGTCATCCCGCTGTGAACATGAAACGGAAACAATGGCATTCTCGAAACTTGTTCAATTAAAATTTCCGACATTGTGGGATTTAATTAATGGGAAAGTAAAGAGAAATAGTATGAAAAATATGCGGGCAATATTGAATGGAATTTTTTGTGCAAGTAGAATATATGGAAAAAGAAGTTTGAACAAGGAAATCTAAAACATTAATTGTAATGTTATGATCTGAACTCGATTGTGACCGATGTGAATCTCATTACCCGATTTCTACCAACTTTAACCTTATTTATCATAATTCTACTTAAAAGAAATCTGTTTATTTCTATATAACTCACATCAATTTCAAATTCTTATGAGAAAACAGATAAAATTTCTACTATTTTTAAATACTTTCCAAGAATTACATGCTCTAAATCACAAATCTTGTATCCATTACGGATACGATTACATTATCAACATACAAAATACTACACATCTTCAATATACATACGTAGATAAATAATTCAATACATTAAGTATTGAATCAACCTAATTTCTATATGTATACCCTAATCTTATTCCAACTATTAGAATCTCTCAACCAAGTTATCTTTGATTCTCCATGCATACAACAAAACTCAAATACTTTTATCTTAATTTGAAAATATTGAAAATAGAAAGAAATGAGTTATTAGAATTCAATGAGCATATATCTATCCCTTTTAAATCTAAATTCAATTATATTAAATGGTCATATATTGATTAGATATTTAATTAAAAAAGTAATTGCAATCCAAATTCCTTAAGTTATTGAAACATACAAAATTAAGCCTCGAGTTACGTATTCACCTGCATACAACTTAGATCTCATAATCATATCACACACATCCATTTCAAGTGGTTATCACATTCACAAATAGTCATGAAGACTTAATTACAATTGAATTATCACAATCACATCAGGTTTTTACAATTATATCAAGTCATAATATTCAATCACAGCTAAATATTCAATATAACATCATCAAATAACTATTCATAATTAACATATATGCACTTACCTTTTGTCTCCTAGGTCAACCTTATACTCTCTATAAACTATCCGTTCTTATCCTTTTAAGGTTTGCCTTATACCCTTCATAAGTTGTCGCTAAGAATTTCCCATCTAGCTTCCACATTATTGCTTCATCACATTTTTCATTTCAAATGTCACTCATGACATATTTTGCATCATAATATGCATAATAAAGCTTAGTTTTACAATCATAAGATTTAATGCAATATTAATGCAAGGCAATTATTCTATCATCAGGGGGCAAATCAGAGTACGTAAAATAATATATATATGTATATATATATACATATATATATAGCAACACCATGCCTTCTTGCATGACCATAATATTCATTCATATTTCAATGTAAATCACACCACACTTTTCATTATATCAATAATGACATAAGTTCAATTACATTACAAATATCACTTATCCTCACATTTCAATCATAATCAATCAATATTAAGTAGTATTTTCACCATGCCTCACAAGCCTGTTCCAATAGCTGTAGCATTTCCAAATTTCTCATACATAACTATACAACTTGTTTCGCAATACATATATTATAATTCACAATTTACCTTATTTAAGACTCATAGATGAACGAGTATGTGATTTATAACATTGATAAGAGAGATTATAATTTATAGCATTTAAACACTTTAATATTAGAATATTAGATTAGAGTGGGATATATATACTCACCTAATGATATCTAGTCTCCTTTAGACGTTCCAATACATCTATGATTACTTTTGCTCCCTTCGCTTTTCAACATTTACAATGATAAATTATAAACAAAAGACCATTACTTATCTTATCTCTAAATATTCTAATTCCACATTCAAATCTTAATATAATAAATTATTCTAGGTCATCGACTTCTTATATTTCTTCAATGTTAGCTTTAAAACCAAATTTTTGTCTTTACATAATAATTTGTTTGGAATCAAGCTTATACAAATAAAATACTAAAATATGATGCCTTCAATCAAACTTTATTCATATCACTCTACCATCTTATAATATCGTTCTCTTATATTTTCAAAGAAATTATTATAAAGAAATTGGAGATTTTCATAAATGAGGACTTTTTGAATCTAGCGTAAAATAATCAAAATATTAAAACTTTATTATCTAAGAAGGCATAAATCATATTATATTATAAAACTAGATACTTGGTTCTAAATAATTTAAACATTATTTTAAAGAAATCAAATAACGTAATTTAAGTATTTGCTTGAATCAAGCTTTAAGTATTGAAAATATTAGGTTTTTAAAATACTGATTTACTCTAAGGATACTAGTATATCATTCTAGAGCATCCATTTTTAATCTTATTAGTTCTATATCCGGTAAAAAGAATATGATAATAAAATAATATTCTCTCTTTCTAAATCCATCATAAGATAATTAAATTATTAGAACTTTATACTAAGAAAATAATCTATTCACATTATTTTATAAAGTTATAATATTTTTACCTATACCTTGATAAAATCACTTGATCACAATTCTCATATCTAACTCCAAACTATTTTTATCACATTAATACTATTTATATAATAGGAGTACGAACTAGATTACATTACCATACACAAACACACACATATCACATAAGTTTCATACCTCATAGTATCTCGAGTACCATAACTTCAAATCCATTCATGTTTGGATATAAGCACACCTAATTGTCGAGTGGTAGTTCTACACTTTTCATGTGTAATCACAAGTCAAGCATAATCAAATTACAATCTCAATTGAAACATATATTAGTGATAACCAAGGAATAGCCCATATGATACCATCATCATATCATGTGCAAAAGGTTAATCAATAGTAATTAACAAGAAACAAATAATGCTTTAGAAGCACTATTACACACCAAAATCTTTATTATAATAGGAAGCAACCAAGATTATAAGTTTTTCATATTCATTTTATACTGAGGTATATGATTACACACATTTAGTCTCTTAGTCTTACAACGTATTATCCTAATGTATAGAACAAGCCATGTGTAACCACACACTTCTCATGTGTAATCGCAAGCCGAGCACAATCACAATTACAATCTCAATTAAAGCATATATTAGTCACAACCAAGGAATAGCCCATATGATACCATCATTATATCATTTGCAAAAAGTCAATCAATAGTAATTAACAAGAAACAAATGGTGCTTTGGAAGCACCATTACATACCACAATCTTTATCATAATAGGAAACAACCAAGATCACAAGTTTTTCATACTCATTCATACTGAAGTATACAACTACACACATTCTGTCTCTTGGTCTTACAATGTATTGTCCTAGTGTATAGAATAAATAGAATATAGGGAAATTACCTAAGGTAGATATACACTCACTTGGGAATGTCCATTTACTCCAATGATCCTTAAGTATTCCACTTTCATCTCTTTTTCTTTCTTGATAATTCATGAAGATAATTTATAAACACTAATATTACTCATTTCATGTTCTATTATGTGCTTATCATACAAATATCATAAAGTACTTATCTTTGATGTTTAAAAATCAAACACCCCATGTTGGACCCTTATAAGTCATGAAAACACAAAACAAGATGGGTAGACTAACTATAGGGTCACTATAGTTGTGATCTTTGAATGATGGCCCATGAATGATTCAAAAATCATGGATAGATTATTTATAAATCTTATTTCATGTGAAAGTTGATTTAATTAGCTTCCTATATACTACTTACTCATTCAAATCAATTAAAATTTGAAGATGTTACACCTTTTAGAAGATAGACATGAAAAATTCATTTTTTTGAAATCTTGGGTTTCTGACCTTTATCCATTATTTTGATGATATATTATAATATACATGAGATTTTGATTTGAAACAAGTTGCATTTGAAAGTAGACTCAATTACCTTTAAAATGGTAGGTATTTTGTTTAAAATAAATATAAGATGAAAGAGTTATAACCCTTCAAAGTTAACATAAAATTCTGTAATCAATAAATCAATTCACCCATCTAGTTTTTACTTTTAGACCTTTAGAATCAATTCACACATCCCTAAACCTTCAAAATCAATTGGTTACTCAATTCTAAAGCATAGTTTCACCTCTAGACTTTTTGGAATTGATTCACTAATCGATGCACACTTGAAAATCTCAATTTTCTATGAAAAATTCACTGTTCATCCAATTTAAACATCCTTTAAACACATGTATTAAATACCAAACCTTAATATAATTATTAATATGCTTATCTAACATATCATATTACCTTTTTCCAACATATAAGCTAAGATCCAAGCAAAATCATAAAAACAACCTATATTTCACCAATATCACTATATAATCATGAAATCCATAAATTTAGATAGATTATCCACTCACCTTGTATAGAAGAAGATGTTAGAAAGTTAGTTTAAAGATCTTTCAACCCTAATCATGTTAAAATGCATGGGTTCTAGAATTAGGACTTAAAATACCCAACAAAATTGAATAAATCCCAAATTATTCATCAACTAAGAAGAAATATGAGAGATTCTTGTTGAAAGCATTATTCTTACCTCAATTAGATAAAAAAATCAAGAAGATTTGAAGTCCCTTTGCTTGATTGGAGAGATTGTGTAAAAAGAAAGTTGAGAGAGATGAGAGAACTAGAGAGGTGAAGAGAAATGAGGGAAATGAGGCTTGGGCCTAAAATGAGGGATAATATGGCCTCAGGGGCATTTTTGAAAAACTATTCCTAAACCTTTTCCATATTTACACACTCACTCATATTAGTATATAACTTTATACTTTATTATTCCAATAAATTTTTTCCATCAAAATTTCATCTAATTCATATTCCCACATTCTAATTTTTTTATTAACTCTATTTTATTCTATATCTTATACATAAGATTTCTCACTCCACCAAATTTATCGATTATTTCAAGTATTCTTTCTCACAAAATAATTTTTAATTCACTATAATTTAAGGAGGGTGGAGCCATGGTATTTTTGAACCATCTGACAAGTAGTTTAAAGTTACACTTGTAGTTTTGATTTCTAAGAGTGATGTTCTTAGAAGGAATTTGATTGCTCGTGAATCTTATTCTTTCATTCGACTATTACTCTTACTTGATTTTAATGGGGAGTAATTATTCTCGTAACTAATTTATAGATCGAATTAATGTCAACAAGAAATAATTTATATAAAACATATTCTCATTTTCATTTATTTAACACTCATATTATTTTTCTCCTCCAATCTTAGCATTACATAACGTTTGTGGCTATCATTATAAAAGTAATGGAGCCATAGATTTATTTGTCCGAAAAGTTATTGTCTTAGTTGCCATTTATAGCTCTAATTTATTCTTATTAGAAGTATGATATCCACAAAACGCTGGTATCATTTATAGCTAGTTAATTACATATTCCTATGTGAGGTACAAATCCTCAATTAATTTTACTGACGTGTTCTTAGGCTCCATTAGCATGCATGGTCTTAACACCTCAAAGAAGTGATGCAAGATAGAAAGTGTGCTAGTGAAAAACTAAATGTGTAGCCCACGAGAAATAAGTAATAATATTTTATCAAATTTTTAAGTGAATATTGGAAGAATAAAATTCTTTAATGGGATATATATATATATATATATATATATATATATATATATATATATATATATATATATATATATGTATGTATGTATGTATATGTACTAATCTTAGAAAAATAACTCACTAAATTTAATTAAACAATGTGAGACTTCTAAACTTAAAATTTTTACTTTATCCATTGTGGGACTTCATAAAAATAAAAGACAATATACATAAACAACTAAAATTTAAATAAAAAAATAATTCTAAAATTAAACCAAAAATAATAATTATTAATTCTTTATCATGTTTCGTAGGGTTGAATTTTCCACATGAACTTTTAGTTTTTTTCCTTGCATCATTTCTCTTCACTTGAAAAGAACTTGATTTTAAGTTCATATATGGAATTTGAATTCTTCCATACCACCAAAATAAATATTGGAAATATTTTTGTAATTGCAACTTCTTGAAGTAGTGAAAGTTTCCAAAATGAATCTTCATTAAAAATGTTTGAGTATTAAACTTCAATTTATTCACAAGATTGATCAAGTATTGTATTTTTTTTGAAGTCAAATAATTTAACTCCAACAAAATTCACCAATTCATTCTCCATGTAGTCAATATTTTTTTGTTGATTGTTTAATTATCATCCCCTCAATAAATAAGAACAAATTACGATGAATTTATTGACGGATCCAAAATTAATGACGAACTATAGCAATCACTGGCCAAAGAGATGAATTTCTTATTGTTAATTGGTTGCGTAGTTGTTGGTCGTAAATCATCGTAGTTGTAAATTTAGTGGCAGAATTAATAATAGATACAAAAATTCATCACTAACTGGCAATTTTTTTTTGGTAGTTACATAATATAAAACAAGGACCAATCACAATTTTACGTAATAATTTGGTAATATCTAAGTTATAAATTTTGTAAAGTATGACATTATTTATTATATTTGACTTGGTTTTATATTTACATGCACAATTTTAATTTTGTGTAATAATTTAATTATTTTGAATTGACATATACTATATTTTTATTGTATATTTAAAAATACACTAGTTCAACTTTAATTTGAACCATTAATCCTGAAAGGCTCTTTTCTAAGTAAATGATATAGTTTTCAAGATCACATAGTACAAAGTAAAAATACTTAATATATGGATAAACGTGCCTATTTATCAATACCAAACCATTTATTAAAAAACTTACCTTTCGATGTCATTGTTATATAACATAATCTGGCAATTAGATGGAAACCAGCCGTGCCTTGCTCAACTAGCAAACTACAATGACTAGTCCATTCTTGGGAATTAATTAATTTTTTTAATAAATAAAAAAAATTATTAAACCACTCGATACATAACAAACAAGGATGAGAAATCAATTTCTGAATATAACGAATGATATTAAATATTTAAAGAGTATAAATATTATTTAAATTAAAAATTCTCGATCAAAATGAATTAATTTTATAATATTATAATAACCGGTCCCCTCGTCTTAAAATTTACGGAAAAAAGCATGAACTACATGACTATATATATGATATAATGTTATTTTAGAGAAGTTGTACGATCGAACGATGTAAGATGTATTTAATTATAATCAATAAATAAAAATACTCATTGATTTATATGGTTTTTAATATCTTAAAGGCTGAAATATCGTATTTTTAATATATATGAATTTACAAAATTAATAAATATCTTTTATTTATAGGTCATAATTAAATTATATAATATAATTGAAAAATATAAACTTTTTTCATTATTTTAATGATCCGGTATTCAACGTAGCTTACTAGTTCCTGCTAAAGTTTTGGCTATATAATAGCCTTTGCCAAGTCGTTTTGGAGTCAAGTAAGTTTAAAATTCTACGAATCTCGTTGAGATGGGGTTGGCTTGGGTGAAGCAATGGTTGCTATTGTCGTGTGTAACAATTTTGGTTAAGGTTTCTGACGGCACCAAAGGCACCAAAGGCTGCTTTCAAGAAGAAAAGGCAGCGCTGTTGCGTTTTAAGGAATCTGTGATTTTGGACAATGATTATAACCCTCCTTTGCCTTCCTGGGTTGATGATCCCGAGAGTGATTGCTGTGGTTGGGAGCGTGTAACCTGCGATTCTTCTTCCAGACGCATAATTCATCTCTCTCTTGATGCCGTCTATGGGATGGGGTCAGAAGAATGTGAAAATGTAGGTTCCTTTGAAAGTTCCATAGACATCAACTTTTCTGTGTTCCTACCTCTAAAGGAGTTGGGAAGTCTTAACCTGTCCTCCAACTGTGGTCTTCTAAGCCAAGATGAAGGTACATATGTCGCCAATCTTATCTTATACGTGCTTATAAGAAGGTTGTTATTTTAATCTAGGAAGAATATTAATTTATGCTTTAGGGAAAGATTTATAACCATGCCATCTATTGCGTTTTAAAAAAGAAAAGTTTTTGACACCTTGCACTCTATTTGATCATCAAAAAATGTCAACCTGCATCCTTTGATTATCTAACAGAATACATTTAATAAGTGAAATATACCATACGTTTTCTCACTAAATCATCAATATTTATGATTTGTTTGGATAGAGAGAAATAGAGAGGAGGAAGAGGAAAGGAAGGGAGAGGAAAGATTATATGTTATCTTTTCTTGGGAGTTTTGCTTATGATAGAGAAGGAAATGAGAGTTTGTAGTTAATTATCTAAAATATTTCTCTCTTCAATATTTTAAATTCCTCTAAACTAGAAGAATTTGAATAATTATTTTTTAATTTATTATTCTAACCCTATTTTATTTTTAATTCATATTTATATTTTCAGTATTTCATCATTATTAATTTCATTAAAATAAAAATTATTTAAAATTTTGAAAGGTATCTAGCTTATAAAAAATATATATTATAATTGCAAAATTTTACTAATAAAAATATAAAATTATCTTTTTATTTTTTATAATAATTAAGCTAGATAATTGTAACTTATATTTATTTACACATACATATTTATTCTTATTTTAATCCATACATATTAAGTTTTAGGATGAATGTGACTTGGGTATTTTTAACATTATCAAATAAGAATCCTATTAGGTCAATTCATAATAATTTTTTTCCTAAATCTTTTCAGTATTAATTATAATATTATTGTATGTTGAGTTATTATATCATTTTTCATAGAGAGAAAAATATTTTATAGAAAAAATTTGTATAGACATATCTTTTGAAAATTTTTTAATCATAAAAAATTTATTAATAAATTAACTTTTAAAAATGAGTAAAATTATAAAATTACATGCTAGGTTAGTTATTTATTTTGGTTTAGCCCTCCATTGTTCATCCTTACATAATTCTGAACATTCAAATGAAAGAAGAAAAGTTATAACCTAACCCTCCACTCTCTTCCCTTCCCCTGTATTCTCCCTCGTTAACTTTCCTTCTTTTCTAACTCCCAGTCATATTACAATTAGTGTTCATGCATTACATATGTATCTATTAGCCTTGTTAAAGATTTGCACATAACTTAATTACTTTGGTGCATTCAATGAGTAAAAGTAGTTAAAGCTATAATTATAACAAAGTCAAGCATTATTGAATACAAATTGCAGTTCCACGGAATAATAGTTATAAGCAATTAAATAATTAATAAACCATAAATAATTAAATTAAAAAGACAGATATTTTTTAGAGAAATAAAGAAAAGAGAGAGTGGCACGTGTGAAAGAAGGACATAGTCCGATGAATAATAAATGTAAATGTAAATATAGTATATATGGGCCATAAAAATGATATATTAGAGCTACGGTGAAGATTACAGAAGCAACTCAACATTGAACAAGCTGGAAACTTTGGATCTCAGTGGCAATATCGCCTTGAACATGGAGTACTTGGGCGCTTTCTCATCTCTCAAGTATCTCAGTTTGGCCCATATTATAAGGGTCCAAGGTATCCAAGGTGTGTATTTATTACATATATATATATATATTGTGCATATATACACTTTTCCTAACCATCAAATTTCTATGTATTAAATTTAATTCACAACCTTTTTTTTCCAGCTGTATCAGCTTTACAACAATTGGAGTCGTTCGATTTAAGTTATATTTATCTTTCCTGCGACACGACTGCCGGTATGCATTTTGCATTTGTGTGTGTGTGGGTGTGTGTGTATATATATTGGAAGTCCAAATCTCAAGCTCGCAATTAAATTAAAGAACCCGTTTAAACCATGCTTATAAATATACATTTAAATTACAAAATATTAATTTTCATTTAATTAGAGATTTAAATTTGATTTACTTTCGATATATATTAATTTGATAGCGTTTGATAAATGACTTTTTCACCAATTTCCAGTTAATTTAACCTATATTAGCTAATTGATTTGATTAAATAGTTATTTCAAATATTAGATAAATAGTTGATTTAGTTGGCTTATTAACTTTCAATTACCCATTTTGGAAAAAAGAAGGAGGGGACCAGTGTTTATAAATAACTCTTTTATCCAAAGTCAATAAAAAGACATCCTGCCCTCTTAATTATACACTTATTTCCTCCTTTACCCTTATACCTTTCAGTTACAAAAAATATTATATGTATAAAAAAAAGTATGAACTGATAAATATAAGATTACTCAAAGCATAAAATATTTAGAGACAAAATATATTCTAAGTTTATTTCCAAGCATGAAGAAATATTTGTTGTTATATTTATTTTTTTATATAATATCTGCAATAAATTAACTTCATTAATTAAAAAAATTATCCTATCCCTTTGCTTACTTGTACTTTTTTTTAATTATATATAGCATATCCTTTTTATTTATATGCATGAAGTGTATTAATTGATCATTTGTTTCAAAATTATAATTATTTTTTTCTTAAAGAATCAAATAAGTATAATAAAATAATTATTTATTTCTTAAAATTAAAATTTCATAAGTATAATAAATTATATTTAAGCTAAGATGTAATAAATAATAAATTATAATAACATATTTTAATAGGAAAATTTAATTAGATAAATAATATATCATGATATACTATTAAGATAAAAAGTTAGTCAAATAAATTATAACATTTTTAGACAAAAGTAAACAACTAATTTTACTAAATATCTTTATATAACCAATATTAGATGATTAAATCAATTAATACAATTTACTAATAACTAACTACTAATATAATCAATTAATTGTTAAATATAACTTTTTACCATTAGTTACTTATATGTTGTTATATTAATAAAAATATATAAAATATTTTTCTGTTAATAAAAATTATTAATTTAAACTCTTAATCAAATAGTAGTCGTTCATGTTATTATCTCAAAAAATCAAATGCGCATGTTGTTATGTATTTAGTCTTAATTAGCGATAAACTTTAGAACATATTCCATAAATTTTGAAACTCATTTTTTCTTTTAATTAAGGAAAAGAAATTCAATTTTGATTTACGATTCCGATAACTCAATTGTCATAATGGCCTCAAAATTTTCAGATGATTTAAAACTTTTGTCTACATTAAAAAAGTTAAGGACTCTGAATTTGGCTGGCAACTGTATTGACGGGCACGTATTTAAGCATTTGGTTACTCTTTCGGCTCTGAAATCTCTATTCCTCCAAGACCAATATAATAATTCAACTACTCTTGACTTGATTCCATTGGACCCAGGCAATTCTTTGCACGACGAAGGTAATTTTTTCTTTCTTTCTTTCTTGCTTTTATTTTCAAGTAACTGTAATACACACTCGTGGTAAAAACAAATTTATTATGGTTACCAATTGCCATCATGGAAAAAGTTAAGCCAGAGGTACACCCAACATCTAAATTGTTTATAAGATATATGAGACCCCACTATGAATCCGTTAAAATATTGTAAAATTAAGTGATGAATTATACTCCCTCTTTAATTATGAGTCACTCATTAAATTAGAGTTTTGTATTCAGTATTACCCGATTAACTAATATTTATAGATGAGCTGACTATTAGATATAATAATAATTTATTTGTTAACTTCTAAATCTTTATATAAATTTAGTTTATAGATATATTTAATTTTTATTTTTAGTCTTTTAGCTTCATCTCTTGCTAAATGTTAATGCAATCCCTTATTTTTCAAAACAAAATTATCAATTTTATTCTTAAAATTATAAATCATTTCCCAAATGATTCCTGAATTAATTGGATGGTCAATTTTGTCTATAAATAATAGTCTGTATAGACAATTTCATCTTTGTACTTTTTGTACAAATATTCAAAGATGAAATTATTTGTACAAATCTATATAAATAAATGAAATTATTTGCACAAACTATTATTCAAGGACAAAATTAGTTATCTAATATAATTTAAGAATTATTTTGTAAGCAATTTACAAATTTGGGGACAAAATTAATAATTTTATCTTTTTTTCTCCTTCAACCAATACGCTGTTGCAAGGTTTCAGACATATAAATATAAATACATTTGAATATGTCTCCTAATAATCGAATTTGAACAACTTCTAGTAGCCTTTTATGTAAAAATAAAAATTTCCAATGAAAAAGTTGAAAGAAATATATATATATATATATATATATATATATATATATATATATATATATATATATATATAAAGAACTTTACAAAAATTTTAGGCGTACATATTAACACAATTTTTTCTTGTACTTATGAAAATATAATTTTAAATTCAAAAAATTAAATACAAAAATTTAAACATATTGATATTAGAATCTTGACTTTGCCGTTGGATGGAAGGCAGGTTGCTAGATTTAGCCATCTTGGTTGACTTCAATCACAAAAATAAATAAATAAATAAATTTTTCCTCATGTTAGCAAGTTAATATGTATAATATGTATTCAAATGGATTTTGGCAGTTAAATAAATATTATATATTCAACTAGTTGTCTTTGTTATTGTTGATTTTACAACAACTTTAATTAATGGCAACTAATAGATGTTAACTTGTCTTCAATCTTGTGAAGTTTTGGCAAAGCTAATCAACTTAGAAGTCCTTAATTTAAGATCCTTCGGGCTCACAGGACCCTTGCCAATTCAAGGTAAGTTAATACTTGATTCTTTCAAGATACCTAGAGTTAGCTTTTTTTTACCCAAACTATCTAAGGAGAGCCATTTTTATTCCAAGGATCTTTTTGTGGAGGGGCCTACTATTATCAATGGAGGAGCACCTAATTGAGATAAAGAAAAGGAAAAATATCAAGAAGAGAGTTTGAACTCCTGCCCTCATACTTATCAATTAATAAGCATACCAATAAGATATCACCTTATTAGCATAACCAGAATTAAGTTTGAATATTGGTTGCATTGATTGTTAGGTTATGATTAACCTAAAATTAGATGTGCATTTATATCATTTAAATGCCTTGAATTTCTTTTCAATGTAGGTTTATGCAGAATGAAGAATCTTCGAGAATTAGATCTCAGTCGGAATAATTTTACAGGAGCTTTGCATGGATGTCTTTGCAATTTGACATCATTGTGTGCGCTTGATCTATCTCACAATCTATTAAATGGAAGCATTCCATGTTCTTTCACTTCTTCTCTCCTGTCCCTTGAAATTTTATCCCTCTCACATAACAACTTTATTGGGTTATTTCCCTTAGCTTCTTTGGCTAACCATTCGAAGCTCAAGGTTCTGACACTTGGTGGAATTTACTACAAAATGTTACAAGTGGAAACTGAAAATTCACCTTGGGTCCCATCATTTCAGTTAGAATTCCTTCAAATTACCAGTTGTGAGGTGAACTTGCGTACAAGAACTATTCCTAGTTTCCTTTCACACCAATATGCTTTGAAACTCATTGATCTCTCAAATAACAATCTTGTTGGCATGTTTCCTAATTGGTTGCTACAGAATAACCCACACCTAGAAAGTGTTGTATTAGATTATAACACTTTCAATGGATCTTTCCAACTATTGTTAAATCAAAATCAACGACTTGAACACTTACGTCATCTGAAAATGGCACACAACATGTTTCAAGGCAAGCTCCCTGAAAGCATTGGGTTATTTCTTTCAAATTTAGAACATCTAGATGCTTCCAACAACAATTTTAATGGCAATATCCCTGCTTCAATTGGGTTGATGTCAAACTTGAAAGTTTTGAATTTAGGCTACAATAATCTTTCAGGAAAAATACCAAAACAAGTTCTTTTGGGATGCATCTCATTAAATATTTTGATATTATCAGGTAACAAATTAGAGGGACAAATATTTCCAAAACCACTAAATATGGGATCTTTGAAAGTTTTGATAATGGATAATAACCATTTCAATGGAACACTTCAAGATGGATTGTTGGACATGGAAATCTTACAAGGCATTGATCTTTCTAACAATAATTTATCAGGTGAGCTTCCTCATTGGATTGGTAATTTTTCATCACTCTCTTATCTAAGCTTGGCTTGGAACAAGTTTGAAGGTGCAATTCCTGTAAATGTATGCGAACTTTCTAAGCTCAAGTTGATGCGGTTGTCGTATAACAGATTCTCTTCAATACCTGATTGCCAAATGACATACTTATCGTTTCTTCACTTGCAAGGTAATGGTCTTAATGGCAATCTACCTAAATCATTATTATTTGGTGGCTTCCAAAAGGTCGCTGTTGATTTGAGAGACAACAAATTTGTTGGAGGTATTCCTGATAAATTTTTTTATTCGTCCTCACCATTGTTTCTATTGTTAGGAGGCAATAAGTTGCAAAGTGAATTTGCTACAACTATTTGTCAGTTAAGAGATCTCCATTTCTTGGATCTTTCACGTAATAATTTTACAGGCTCCATACCCTCATGCCTAAAGAATATATCATTCGGGAAGACAGTAGGTTCAATGCCTAACCGTCATGGTGGACGAGTTTATGATAATATTTATTATTTCTATGCATATCTCCTAACAACTTCTATGCTGGAAACTACATCCTTCAATAATAAATATCTTTATCATGATTTTGATTTGGGCCTATCTGATGATTACCATTCTCAAGAAGAAGTAGAATTAGCAGCAAAAGTTGTGCCACTATCTTATGAAGGTGACATTCTTATGTTTATGTCAGGATTAGATCTATCATGTAATCAACTTACAGGAGAGATTCCAAAGGAAATCGGATACCTGTCTTATCTTTATGCTATGAACTTATCTCACAATCACTTGAGTGGTTCCATTCCAGAAAGCTTCCAGAACTTAAAAGAGATAGAGAGTTTAGATCTTTCTTACAATAACTTGAGTGGAAGAATCCCTGTTGAATTACAAGATTTAAACTATTTATCCATCTTCAATGTATCCTATAACAATTTGTCTGGGAGAGCACCTGATCAAGGACAATTTGGAAGCTTTGATGAAAGTAACTATGTAGGAAATCCATATCTTTTTGTGAACAATAGTAATAGAGGCACACCACCATCACCACCACAGTGGCTGCTTCCCTCCAACAATCAAGAAGAAGAAGAGTCTGCAATTGATCCTATTGTCTTTTGTTGGTGTTTTGGTGCCTCCTATGTTACAATACTCTTGATGTTTGTGACAATCCTTTGGATTAATCCTTACTGGCGAAAAAGGTGGTTTTATTTCATCGAGACATGTCTCTATAGATGTCTTGGTCGAATTCTTGGTGATGCATTATACTAGTACTCTATTATGTCCGAAATAAATTTCTCAATAATCTCATGCTTTATTTTTATGTTCTTTTTATTATGCTAAACATGTTTACATGCACAAGTTTCATTGTAAAATTTAGTTAATCTATATTTGCATTAGTCAAATAATGTCATTCTCCTGAACTCCTTTGTTGAATATTGTAGAGGAATACATCATGCATCTGAATGATGTTTCTTAATTTCTACTGGGCTCTTGCAGATTGCATTGCATTGTGTGGTTTAACGATAATACAAATTACTTTGATACTGCAAAAGCCTTTGCTTGCTCTTTTAACTCTCACATCTTTGTTCCACTTAGCGAAAATGTGTGCTAGTGCACTTGTAGCCCTCAAATTCATATTCTTTTTATAAAAGATGCATTAACTAATGGAAGAGCAACCATTCCATTATCTTCTGCCTCCTTAAAGTGTAATATACATATGTATTTTATTAAATATCTTTCTCACCACAAATTTCATAGTAAATTAAGCTAAAATATGCAATCATTTTTCTTATCACTTTTTACAATTTTATCTAGCAATTTAAAAAGTTGTTATTGTTAAAAATTTTAATGTGGGTTTCACTTTAATTTATAAATGGCAATTAGTGTTATTTTTTAATTATGTAGGCTCAAAATAAAATAACTATATATATCAAGCTTTGTATGATATTATGGCCTAAATATATATTAGTTGGACATAATTCTATAATAAATAAGATTCATGACCTAATTCAATTGTTTTAATGAAATCCTCTATCTCTAATAACTAACTTTATTTGTGTTTTTTTCATTAGTATACAAACATGATTTTCTCATTAGAAAGAGAAATGGGAGATTACAATATAGACCATGTGATATCTACAACAATTTTTATATCTTCCTATATCACAAATACGTTTAATGGTATAAGGAGTACAAAATTAAGGATTAATCATCAATTAGTCCAAGTAATATTGTGTTAACTTTACATAACCACTTCATCTTATTCATGCCATAATTGAAAGATAAAATTCAAAGTTTTCATGTTTAATTAAAATCAATTCTGCAATTAGTATCAGAGCTTGGCTTGAATTTTAATTATGACTTTTCTGTCCTTTTTTATTTTACATTGTACTTTCTTTGCTAGATTGCCATTCTACAGTTTCAATTGAGCTTCCAATGTTTGTATTTTGTATTTTCAAAACTTATAGAAGACTAGAATTAAAATTGGAAAAGAATATGTTCATTTTCTCATTATAAATATAATGTTTTTGCCATTTTTGTTTTGGTTTCTTGAATGAACATGGTTATTGCATGGCATGGTGATTTGCAGATAATGCATGTTCTTTGTTTAATTTTACTGATCCATTAATATGCCATTGAAGAAAAAGATTGATGCAAAAGCTTGGTAAATTAAAAAACTTCTGGTTAATATCTCTATGCATTATGATAGGATCACAATTATAGTAAAAATATCTCAATCCTTAACCAATTCCAACTGTTATTTTATAGTGAACACTCCATTTCAAGAATGGAGATGGGTCTTTCTCATTCAAAACATCATGAAAGCTTCCATTTTCCATATAGTTTTACAAGATTAAACCATAACCTTTTCTTAACCAGAAGTTTTTCAAATTTGACAAGATTTCGATGCTTGACGCTCTCGATGATTTCAATTTGTCTCATCATGCTCTTATTCCTTTAACTATCATTCTCCACAAATTCAAATTTTTTAGTAGCAAAAAATTTATTTGGGCTAAGTTTTATTTTGTGAATAACTCCATGGCCTCCTTGTTTTATAGTATATTGATCACTTAAGTTATTTGTAGCCTTTATGACTTTGTTGAAAAAAGAAGAAGAATGGTGATCCTGCTTTGATCTTTTTAAGAACAACATGAAGAATAGACCTAAGAAGAAAATAATGATAAATATTAAGGACCCAAGTGATATGATAACTATTTTAGTTTTACTCAAGCCTTGATTGTCACATGACTTTAAAGTGCTACTCTTATTGCAATTTTTGCCATCAGATGGCAAACACAAAAAGCATAACCCAGGATTACTTAAGAATGATGATAGAGAAAAGCCTAACAACTTCATCAATAACTCACGTATAGGACCATAAAAGGAATTGTATGATATATTAACTTCATCCAATAAAGAGAGCTCTTTAAGAACCTTTGTACTTCTTGTTAAATTGTTAAGAGAGATATCTAAACTTTGCAACATCTTTGGTTTCAAAATCCTTAGAGAAGTATCACTTACCAATCCATTTGCACTTAAATTTAATCTATAACTTAGACTTTGTAATTCTCCGATTGAACTTGGAATTTGCCACTAAAATTATTTCCACCAATTTATAGTTGCAAAAGCTTTCTAAATTTTGATATAAAAAAATGCGATACCCCCAAAGAATTGATTCTCCCTCAAAAATAATGAAGATGATTATTTTAAGCTCGTCAGACTAGATGGAAATGATCCATTTAGTGAATTGAATCTAACATCTTGATATAATTGGAAAGTTAAGGTGGTAAATGTTTACTAAGTATCCTAGCTCAAATGACATATACGCATTTAATTTGTTCACTAAAAGATTAATATCATTAAGATTTGTACAATTTCCCAACTTGGTGGGATTATTCCATTAATGTTATTTTTACTAATATTTATGTAAATTAGATTTACATTACTCCAAAAGTCAAGAAGAACCCCAATCAAATTGTTATTTGACAAAGTCAACCTTTTAAGAGTTAGACAAGTACCTATCTTAAGCAATATGTTACCTTGAAATTGATTATAACCTAGACTTAGGTACACTAGTGTCTTCCTATGACGCAAACTTGGTGGAATTTTACTAATGAACTTATTTTTTGTAACATCCAACATAAATAAATTGCTATTAATGCCTAAGTTTTAGGGTATGATTCCAGAGAATTGGTTGTCAAATAGGTAGATATGTTGTAGTTGCTTGAGTATTGTTATCTCTAAAGGTAATTTGCTTGAAAGATTATTACTTGCAAAATTTACATCTACAAGATTTGAAATTTTCCAAATGCTTGAAGGAATCTCACTTATCAAATAGTTGAAAAATAATTGTAGTGCTTGTGGTGGACTTAAATTTCCAAGCACATTAGGAACTTCCCCCTCAAGTTGATTGATTTGCAATTGCAACTCATTCAAACACTTGTAATTACCAATTTCTAGAGGTATTCTCCTAAATAAATTGTTCCCATAAAGACAAAGCATAAAAATGTCAAGTAAGAGGCCTAAAGATAGAGTTATGCTACCACTTAAGTTACTGTTAGCAATGACTAAAAATGTTAGAGCACTACAATTTCCCAAGCCTAAGGGAATAAATCTACCGAATGCATTATATGATAAATCCAAATCATATAATTTTTGATAGTGTCCTAAACCCAATTGAATAATACCATGAAAACCATTATTATCAAGATATAACCCATCAAGATTCTTAAGATTGTTACAGCTTTTTTGTATAATGTCTTCTAATTGGTTCTTTGATAAACTAAATTTTCTTAACTTAGAGCAATTGCCAATGGATGAAGGAATGACTCATGACAACTTATTATTATATAAAGATAATGTTGAAATAATGGTCAAATGTCTAACATTTGTTAGGATTCATGTCACTAAGATCGTTAGTATGGAGATGCACATGCTCTAAATGAGGAATTTGAAACAAGGATTCAAAAATTTTACTAATGAGCATATTAGAATTGATAATCAGGTTCCTTAACTTTTGCATGCTTTTTGAGGTGTATGGTATTTTTCTAATGAAATTGTTTTCAAAAAGATCCAAATGCATAATTTTAGTGCAATTACCTAACTCAGAAGGTATTTCTCCCAAAAGGCCATCGAAAGTCAATGCAAAAGTTTTCAAGTGACTCAAAAATTTTATTTCTCATCCTAACTGACCAAATTTGGATAAAAAGTGAGGTTAAGGAAGACCACATTGTGAGCTTTATTATATTGAATTCCTACCCATAAGCATGGATTAGAATTAAAAGCATTCTAGCTTGAGTTTATGGAAAAAAACACAAAAGTCAAATGTTTTAAGAGTGACAATAATGTCTCTCCATCAAAGTTCAAAGTAAATACAACATATGAGAATGCAAAAAAGCCAAGCATGGCCACTAAGCGATTTTTCATAGTGAGACAAATAGGGTTTCTAAGGTTTAGAAGGATAATAAGAACTTGCATTCTTTCAACTATGTAATTTGTTGTTGTCCTAAGAGAACATTATAAGAAATAAGAATATCACTAACAATACTTTTTGCAATGACAAAAAATAATCATCGATGATACATAATAAAATTTTTACTGATAACTCATCAATGATACATCAAAATTCCATGGGCACAATTTTTTCATGCACAAAATTGGGTCAAAATTAATAACAATGACAAAGTCATTGGTGAAAATGGGAAAAAAATTAACGAGAAAATGTAATCTTCAAAGATGATAGTTATCGTTCACAAAAATGATAAAATGTTGATTACCAATCTACTTGATAAATGCAATAACTTAGTTGTCATTGAAAGTTATAGCATTTTACTAATAACATTGTTGTCAGTGAAGATTGCTTGGGAAGTTTTGCTACATATTTTCATTGATAATAATTATCATTGTTGAAAATTGCATTTTGCCACTAAAAAATTTGCCAACATTGTTGTCATTGAGAGTCTTGGAATTTTTATCAACGACCCTCTAACAATAATTAAAAATTATGTCATCATTGAAATGTTTCAACTATAAATACCCCTAGCACCATTTTAGTCTCATTTTGGGCAAGCAAAAAAGAGGCACAACACAGCAGAAAGACAAGGTAAGATTCACTTATTTTTTGTACAAGTTTTATTGATTTATACAACTTAGTATATTTTCTCACTTATATTTTTTTGCATTGTTAGATTTACTACTATTAGTTGGTGTAAGTGTTTGATGCTTGGTCCCCATTTGATCAACAGATTTATTCTATTCAGGTATGTAAATTAAATTTTGTTACATTTTATTTGAGTATAATTTATGAGGTGATTAATATGAAATATATTAATTCAGTTTAATGATACAATTATTTTTATATGAAGTAAATTTCATTTGCTTTATATGCTATAAACATTAAATGAATTTATATAGTTTTATTTTAATATGCAATTGATGAATTTAAATTTTATTTTTGTTATATTAGTAGATAAAATTATAATTTTGCATAATATAATATGTTTATGAAATATTTAGTTAAGTTAATATTAGATAAAGTTATTATAAGGTTTTGTTTATAAATTTTATAGTTTAGAGTATAGTTTAAAATACAAAATTTTTAATTGCACTTTACTTCTGAAATTGAAATAATGTAATAAAAAATAAAATGTGAAGCATGAAACTAGAACTACTAAATAAATATATTTTAAAAAATATATTCATATGAAAATAAACTTTAGGATATATAATTAAAATTTTTCAATATAACTTAATAAAAATATTTTAATGAAAATGCATAATAAAAAAATTAAAATGTTATAATTACATTTAATGAAAATATTATGAATATATAAATAAGATATTTTGAAAGTTTTCAAAATTTAAAATATGTATATATGTAAAAAATAAAATTATATATTAAATAAATAAAAAAATATTGTGATATTGAAAATAGAGACATAAAAAATATTGAATACATAAATAAATTATTTCAAAAATTGAAAAATTTAATATTTTTATAAAATTAACAATAAAATCATATCTTATAGAAATAAATAATAAAAAAATTATATAAATATAAATATGTATTATAAAAATATAATGACTACATAAATATACTTGAAAAAATATGTTTATATGAATGTAAAATTTTGAATATATAATCATATTTGGATTAATACAAATTAATAAATATATGTTAATAAAAATGTGTAAATATAAAAATTCAAATCATGGCAATACATCTAAATAATTATACATAAAATATATCAATAAGCAATTTTAAATGTTTGAAAAATTGAATTTTTTATATATTCAACAATAACATTAGATATTATATAAATAAATAATAAGAAAAAAAATACATACAAATTATATACAATTATATATTTTAAAAAGTTCAAAAATCATAAAGATATCATGTGAGAATATAATGACAATATTGACATATTTTACAAAATCCTCACTTGCATAAAAATAAATTTGTAAATATATAATTAAATATTAAAAATATAATTTGGCAATTATATTTTAATAAAAATATATAAATATAAAATTTGACTCTTATAAATGTATTTAATAAAAATATTATGTTGATATAAATAGGAATTTGTAAAAGATCTAAAGAATTCAAATTTTTACTTCATTAAGAATTCTTATATAAAATACAATTCATGTCAATTTAATGATTATATAATTATAGAAATTTGAAAATATTGAACACTTGAAAATTTATCAGTACTCATAAAATATATGTCTCATTAAAAGATTTTAACTATACGTCTTATGAATATAATAGAGTAGGTTCAAAGATTCAATTCTTAATTCTAAAATGTTAAATATGACAATTTATATAAATATTTAAAAAATTCTATAATGCAAATAATAATACACTTGAATAATTGTAGAACAGAATCATAATGTAAGTTTAAAATTATTGTAAATATACTTTAACAATAATTTTAAATAGAGTTGTATTTGCATTTTAAGCTTAGACCCATTCAAGGGTTTATTGATTTTTATAAGTTAATCGGTCCTTGAATTATCCAATAAAGTTAGACAATTTAGGATATATCATGTAATTATTATTAAGAATTTATCTAATTTTTATTTGATATTGTAAATATTTATTAGCATCCTCACTATTGTCAAGTTGTAAACTATATCAATATATAGTTCACACATTTGGAGAATTATGAGGAGATGCTACTTAAATTTCTGTATGTAAGAAATGATAAGCGTGGATAAATTGATAAAATCATAACTACTAAAATATCTCAAATATGATAGGGCCTTACCTTTAGAATTGGAGTGAAACAGTGAATTTAAGGTATACAATATACATTGATTATAACATTTAGTTCTATAAAAAGATGTTTTCTTCCTATTCAATTATACAATATCTATAGATAAAACCAGAATACATCTATGAGATCGTTTATTGGACGAGAATTGGAATGGTATGTTGCCATTTGTTGAAAGAGCTAAAAACTTTATCAAAGAAATGGGTTTGGTGAGATGCCTATGTAAGAAGTGCATGAACCTATTATTTTAAAAATTGGCAACGTTGGAGGCATATATTATAGATAATGGATGAAATCCATTATATATGAATTAGGTATATCATGGTAAGGTGAATGGTTCGACTTTTAGGGGAATATGGGGTATTTCTTGATGATAGGGATAAGATGGTGGACATTATATATGATCTCATCAGCCCCTATGTAACTGAAGAAATAGTTTGAGATGATGGAAAAAGGAATAAGAACGCATTTGAGAAGGATATTGGATCAAATTATAACGATTGTGATGACCTTTTTGAACAAATGAAAACAAAACTCTATCCAGGATACATAACATTTTTAGCCTTAAACTTTCTAGTGAAAATCATGCATTTGAAAGTGCTACATAAGTAGACTAATAAGTCATTTGATACTTTTTTGAAGTTATTGAAAGAGGCACCTTCAAAGGATAATTAATTGCCAAAATCACACTATAATACAAAGAAATGGCTTAAGAAATTGAGGTTGAGGTATAAGTTAATCTATGTTTGCAAGTATGACTGTGCACTTTTTTGTCAAAAAAAATGCTATAGAGGATAACTATCCAATCTGTAGGGAAAGCTGATGGATAGACAAAAACATGAAAAGAAAAAAGGTGCCTCAAAAAGTGATTCAATATTTTCCATTAACTCTTTCACTAAAGCAATTGTATAGGTTGAGGTACACTGCAAAGGATATGATATGACATCATATAAAAAGGTCAATAGAGAATGGGGTAATGCGACATCTTATTGATGGAGAAGCTTGGCAAGAATTCGATAGAAAGCATTCTAATTTCTCTACAACTTGCAAAATGTTAGGTTAGGCTTAAATGTAAATAAATTTAATCTATTTAATGATATGAACTTGTCCTATAGCATGTGACCAATGGTGATGACTACCTATAATTTACCACCATGGACTTGTATGAATTAGTCATTTTTTATATTGACTTTATTAATACTAAGGCCATAGTCGTTAAGCAAGGATATCTATGTTTTTTTTAAAACCAATTGTAGAAAAGTTGAGACATCTTTAGGAGATGAGGTTTGAGACTTAAGATGCTAATACAAATATGATATTCAACATATAGGTGGCATTATTATAGACAATGAATATTTTTTCCTACACGAAGCAATCTCTTTAGGTGGAGTAGACAAGGTTATAAAGCATGCCTTATGTGCAATGATGATACGCCATTAATTTGAGTTAGGGGGAAATAGTTTATGTTGGTCATCATTACTAGTTTTTGAGGAGTCACGTATGAAGAAATAGGAAGGAGTTCAATAGGAGGTCGGAAAGGAAAGCCCTTCCTTGTTTCCTTACCAATGAAATTTTCATAGACCAACT
>JAIUCU010000019.1:0-76757 GCA_020226215.1 Sindora glabra | reverse complement strand
ATTTTGTATAGGAGCTTTATTCATTTTTAAAATGGAACTACTTTTTGAGACCTAACTAATTTATAAATTCATGAATACACACTAAACCTATTTAAAATAAAACGTATGAACTCATGCATACAAATTAAACTTATCTAAAATAAAGCGTTATTCATTAAAATTTTACAAGTACAACAAAAATAATATCAAACTTCAAGAAAACAATAGCTTACCCTATTCTGTTCACGTTGAGTTTGGAACCTTAAAACAATAAAATTGTATCATAAAATCACAGATATATAACTGCCTGAGGCTCGGTTTAGTTAGCATCCTTATATTATTGGATGAAAGATTCTTAATTAGTTAGTGGGCATACAACTTATATTCTGACTATCTATAAGAGAATTGATATAAATGTAAGAAGGGATTATTTAAAAACTAATTATTAGAAAATTCTTGAATTTATTTTGATTCCCCTTTCATTTTCTCAATTTTTGTTTGTAATAAGCATACAAATTATTTGTTAACCGGATTATTAATTAGTTAATGGGTATACAACTTGTGTACTCATTATCAAGAAGAAAATTGATATAAATATAAGGAAGGATTGTTTAAAAATTAATTAATAAAAAATTCTTACATTTATTTCGATTCCTCTTATGTTATCTCAGTTCTTATCGGTAACAGGCATACAATAATTATGTGTTAACCGGATAATTTAGAATTTCTTATCATTCAACAGACGCTTGCCTCAAGTTATTGAGGGCAGTAGGAATATTCTCCGTAAAATTTAAGCATGGAGAGTGTAAAACAATTCGGCGAGAAATAGTTCCCCCATCTACTAATGTCTCGTGACACAAGAACATTAGTCGCTTCGAATATTAAGAATAATTAATATTTGTATCTTTTGTATTATTCTAATGACATAGTTACACCGTAAAATATAAAAACATCGAAGTCAAACAATTTTATTTTACTTCCTTACCTTTTAGGAATTTTATTAGCATTTTGCGTTATCTGATTTGACATGTTTTTGGGACTTTTTAAAGATTTTTTATATTTTTTTGTAATTTTTCTAGAAAAATTGTAACTTTCCGATAAAAAATTTTAAAAACTATCGTGTTACAACTCTTGTTGATAGAGTTGTAACTTGTTAAATATTAAATTAAAAAAAATTTGTGCTCTTCTTTGAAAAAGGGAAAAATACAAAATTAGAAAGTTGCAAATTTTATTAATAAGTTTAAAAAAACTATAAAATATTAGAAGAAATTAAATTTAAATACTATCAGTATAAATCAACTTTAAACTATCACTTATTCATATATTAATATGTGAATAAAAAATTATTAAATTTTTTTATTATACTTACTTAATGGCATATCTTTTTCATATTCACAAACAATATAAAATATAGATCAAATTGAAACCGCCTAATTTAATTTTAAAAGTTACATATCTCACATTTGGGTGTGGTGAAAGGGCGATATAGATTAAATTCAATATACAATTGGCGCAAAGTTTTTACACTACAACAATTGAAAGATTTCAAGTCGTTTTTTTTTTTTAAATAAGAATAACTAATTTTTTTATCGAAGTTTTAATAATTTTTAACAACATAATAACGTATAAATAAATAATAATATAAAATTTAACCACATCTATTATAAATATGTACTCAGCCTCTAAACCGGTTTACAAAGCAGGTCTTAGATGTTTTATGATAGGTAAGCAAATTGAAAATATTTCCCTTTTTTCTATTTCGCTAATAACCATCGCTAATAGCGGATTAAATATGGACAACATCAAATAGGACAATATCATTAGTAGGAGGTGGAAGTTAAGTTAAACTACCAAATATAAAATTGTGCTCTCTACATGGTTATAAGTTGGCCTTATGCATTAATTAACTAGGCAAACAAGTTTTGTTTAGTATGAAACTTTTAATTAAATAGGCAAACAAGTTCTGTTTAGTATGAAACTTGGTAGATAAATCAAGTTTGTGAAAAAGGTCTTGAAACTCAAATTTGGGACCACTTTAACTTGTGTACTATTTTCCTAATTTTTCTTATTTTACAGATTTTATTTTATTTTTAACTGAGGTAACTTTTCTAGTGCAAGCATTTGAGCACATGATTATGATTCTTAGATTTTATCTTTCTATCAATATATTTTGGTAATAAAATTCCACCTTAAGTTATGAGAAAAAGCCATATGCCAATGTGAAGAAAGTATATCTACTCGTACTAGGAGGGCTTTGATTTAGAATACTCTTTAGAGGAAAAGTGTCCAACAATCTTAATGGCTACTTAGCACTAGTTTAAGGTTTGGAGTGTGTGGCTTGATGCCTCTCTTTCACACTTGCAACACTATAATGAAAATTTATGTGAATAATAGAAGTAATTCTACTTTAATTTATGAAATATCAAAATTTCACTGCTTTTTGTTGTATTTACTCATATTTATTCGTATTGCATATTTTGTATTTGTGCACTTCATGCTTGCCTTCAATATACTTTTTGCCCTATGTTATGCTTTTGTTGCTTCTATTTGTGCATGTTTTGGTTGCCATGACTATTTATCTTTCACTATGCTCTTTATTATCTTAGCACTTGATATACTTGTCCTTTAGGTGTTGTGGGACTAATCCTTGGATGCCTTGCTTTTAAGTGTTTGAAAGCAAGTTCTATAGAGTCTAGCAAGTGAAGTTTCTAGCATGTGATATTTAGTTTCAGAGCAAGTTTTGACTTGCTTTAGAGATTGTTTCAAAATTATTAGGGGATATAAAGAGTAACAATAATGATGTTGAACACTTTACTTACTATTGAACATAAGAGTTAGAAGGGGCAAATGGAAGAGTTATGCCAAACTATTGAAAAGTTGCAAAATTGTGATACTCTTAGACTTATTGAAAGAGTTAGGGGATGGGAAGAAATTACTACTTGCATTATAGCTATAAAGCCTTATTTGGGCATCAATTCAGAGACCTCAAGTGCCAATGTTGAAGTAACTTAAGAGATATAGTTAGAGATCTAAGAGTTATATTAGTTGATACAAAGGCCCAACTAAGAGTTCTCACAAGGACTTTGGGAAATCAAGTTCCTATTCAAGGTGTACTCCAATATGGGCATATAAGAATGGTTAAACCCTACTTCCTTAAGGGAACATGAGATGCTAAAAAGTTAGAAATTTTTTTTTTTGACATGGAACAATATTTTCGAGCTATGAGACTAGATTTAAAGGAAGCCATGTTTACAATGATGACCATGTACTTAGTTAGTGATGCCAAACTTTTATGGAGAACAAATATAGGGATATTTTGGTAGGTCAATGCATCATTCATAATTTGAAAGAGTTAAAAAGAAAGCTGAAGTCTCAATTCTTCCTAAAAATTATGGAGTATGCGACCAACATCAACTATGGAATTTAAAATAAACTAGTGCCATTTATAAGTACACAAAGAAATTTTTTGCATTGATTTTGGACATTCATTTTATGTTAAAAAAGGATAAAATATTCTTCTTTCTTGAAGGTCTCAAACCATAAGCAAAGACTAATCTTCTAAGACAATGAGTATAGAAATTGCCTATTACCTTAGTCATAGCAAAACATTTAATTAAGTACTACATTGAGAACCCTATCAAGAAGTTCTAAGGAAATAGTGGGTCTTTTTTTAGTGAAAATAGGGGATAATCAAATAAGTCTTCTAAAGGAAAATCTAGAGGAGGAAACAATAAAAGGGGACCTAATAGTGCAAGATCAACATCATCCTGAAATACTATCAACATAAGAAGAAACAGACCTTTGGCCTGCTTCTTATGTAAAAGTTTGCACAAATTGGTTAATTGCCCACAATAAGATGTGCTTAATGCTATACAAGCTTCAACAAAATATTGATATAAGGAAGAAGAGGATTATGATGGTGGAGATGAAGAGACTCCAAGAATACATGCATTACAAATCCTTAGTGCACTGAAAATATAAGTTGAAAATAGGAAAAAGAATCTAAGTTAGGCCTTTATATATGTGAAAAGACAAATAGAAGTGAAGGTCACTACTAGTGTGATGGTGGACATGGGTGCCACTTATAATTTCATCTCATAAGCAAAAACTAAAAGGCTACATTTAAATTTAAAGAAGGACTTAGGTTTTATGAAATCTATTACTTTCAAGGCTTTCACCATTATAGGGTTAGTAAAATAAGCAATTGGTGAAGCATGGCTTATGGCAAGGAAGAGAAGAATTTTATGATGGCTCATATAAATGATTTTGATGTAATGTTAGGAATAGAATTCTTCCTAGTGCACTAAGTCCATACCGATCATTGCAATAGGCTACCTTTTATTCAAGGAAAAGAACCTATGTGTGGTGCTAGTTCAAACATGATAACTTGAAGAAATAAAACTTTTATCTATTGACTACCATGCAATTCAAGAAAGGTCTAAGGTAGCAAGAATAATCATTTATAGTAATAGTTATAAAGGAAAGGGAAAATAAGAAAGGAGAAACAATGCCCTAAGAAATTCAAGATGTATTAGAAACATACAAAGATGTTATGTCAAATTAATTACCTTTGTGACTTTTTTCTTGACAAAAAATTGTTCACCAAATCAAGTTATTACTTGGTGTGAAACCCTTTGCAAAGGGACCTCACAAAATGACTTATTCAAAATTGGCAAAGTTATGAAAGTAATAGAATAAGCTTTTGGATGTAAGGTTCATTCAATAATCTAAGATGATAGTTTAGAAGAAATATAATGGTAATCCTTGGTTATATATGGACTATTCAACCTTAAATAGGGTTATAATATGGAAAAAGTACTCAATCCCTCTAGTGTAAGACCTTTTTTGATCAGGTAAGAACTTCATATTACTTCATGAAGTTTTGTCTGAGATCAAGATAGTATTAAGTGAGGGTAGCTAAAAAGGATGTAGCAAAGACTATATGCATTATCTGTTATAGTGCTTTTGGGTTTTTGGTGGTGCCATTTGAGTTGACTAATGCTCCAAGTACATTTTGTACTTTTATAAACTAAACATTCCATGAATTTTTAGATAAGTTTGTAATTGTTTACCTAGATGATATTATTGTATTTAGTTCAATATTGGAGAACCATATTACACATCTAAGACTAATATTCAAGAGATTGAGACAACACTAGTCATATGTGAAAAAGGAAAAGTGCTTCTTCGCTAAAAAATGCATTAAGTTTCTTAGACATACCATTGAATATGTTGGAATTTACATGGATATGGAGAAGGAAAGGGCCATCTAGGAGTGTGAAGTTTTCACGAAGGTAACCGAGTTAAGATCCTTCTTAAGGCTTACTAATTATTATCATCATTTTATTGAAGGATACTCTAAGAGGATAACACTACTAAGAAACCTTCCTAAGAATGATGTGGTATAGAAGTGGATTAAGAATTGGCAAGCTGCTTTTAAAGATTTGAAATGAGCTATAACTAGAGATCTTGTGCTCATTTTACCAAATATATCCAAGCTTTTTAAAGTTTATATAGATACTTTAGAGCTTGTATTAGGCAAAGTCTTACTTCAAAAAGGGCATCCTATTGCCTATGAAAGTCATAAGTTATTGGAAGCTAAATAAAGATATATGACACAAGAGATGGAAATGCTAATGGTCATTCATTACCTAAAGGTGTAGAGACATTACTTGTTTAAGTCAAAATTTATGGTGAAAATTGATAACCCTGTAGTTAGCCACTTTTTAACTTAATCGAAGTTAACCTTGAAGTAAGGCTAGTGGTAAGAATTTCTTGTAGAATTCAATTTTGAGTTCAAACATAAGGTGGGATGAACTAATTGATTGGTAAATCCCTTAGTTGTAAAGTAATACTTGTGACAATGACATTTATAGCTTGCATGGCTAGAAACTTATTAGTAAACCATTATAAATCTTGCTAGAAAAGGTAAAACTCATCATTTTAAGGTATAAGATGATCTACCTTGAGTGAAAGGGAAGAGACTCTTTATACCCAAAATTGGTGATTTGAGGTGAGTACTTTTGAAAAAGTGTTATAATACATTATAGGTAGGTTATTTGAGTTAGTAGAGAGGATAGCTTTATTGAAGCAAGGTTAATATCAGTCATGGATGCATGATGATATAGTTGATTACACAAAGACTTATCTCATATGGTAGCAAGATAAGGCTATTCGAGATAAGGCTATAGGACATTTAAAGCCACTATAGGTGTCCAATAGGCCTTAGGAGAGTGTGTTGTTAAACTTTATTTCCAACCTTCCTAAAGTAGGGAATCTATTCACTATTCTGGTGATAATAGATCATTTTTTAAAGTACGAAACATTTATTTTGCCTACAAAGTATTGCTCAAATAAGAGACAACAAGATTATTTTTCAAATTTGTTAAGTAGTATTAAGGAGTTCCCCTAAAACATTGTAAGTGATTGAGACAACTATTTCATAGGGACCTTTTAGTCTAAACTTTTCATCATTCTCGGGTTCCAACATAACTTCTCATTTATCTATCAACCTTAAAGTGATAGCTAAACTAAGAGATTTAAAGGCCTACTGGAGTAATATTTGAGGCACTTTACTAGTGTTAATTAGAAGAATTGGCTGCAACTACTTGATGTTGCATAATTTTATTTCAATGCTCAAAAGAGTTCTACTACGAATAAAATTCCATTAGAGATTATTATAGGTTAGTAGTCATTCTTACCCTACATTATGTTTAAATTGTATAAAGGTATGAATCTTAGTGCACATAATTTCACCAAGGATTGGAAATTGAATGTTAAAGTTGCTCAAGCTTACTTAGAAAAAGCTTCAAGAAGGATGAAAAAGTGAGCAAATAAAAGGCATCAAGAATTGGAGTTTAAGGTGAAAGATCTCATCCTTATCAAATTGTTGCTAAAACAAAAGAAAGGACCAAAAAGTACAAAGGTCTAATTCCTATCATTGCAAAAGTTAAGAAGATAGCCTACAAGATTGTTCTACTTAAATGGCTAGAAATTCACCCATTCATCCATGTCAACAACCTAAAGCTTTAGCATCCAAATGAGGAGACCAATTAGGAGTGTAAAGAGATGAGGAGATCAATTAGGAGGAAGCAAAATATTTGTCAAATTTCAAGTAGCAAATTCAATGAAACTTGGTAGAGGTGTTGCAACCCAAATTTGGAATCATTCTGACTTGTGTAATATTTTTCCAAAATTTCTCGATTCTAGTGCTTTTGTTATATTTTTTATCAAAGTAACTTGTCCTATGTGAGTGGCAAAGCACATGGTTGTGATCCTTAGATTTTTGTCTTTCAATTAATGTATTTTAGTAATAAAATTTCACTCAAAGCTATTAGAAAAAGCCTTGTGCCAATGTGGAGGAGTGTCTAATAGTCTTGGTGGTCACTTGATACTAGTTTAGGGGTTGGACTATATAACTTGATGCTTTCCTTAAACACTTCCAATACTATAATGAAGATTTATATAAATAATAAAAGTAGTCCTTGTTTAATTTACAATGTCCCAAATTTTTACTGCTTTTGGCCACATTTGTCTGCATTGCATATTTTGTATGTGTGCGCTTTATGCTTGTCTTTAATATATTTCATACTATGTTATGCTTTCATTGTGCCTATTTATGTGTGTTTTGATTGCCTTAATTGTTTATCTTTTGCTATGCTTTATATTACTTAGTTGCTTAATATACTAGTCCCTTGAGTGTTGTGGGACTAATCTTTGGTTGGCTTAGTTTTAGGTGTTTAATAACAAATGTTGCATGGTCTAGCAAGTAAAGTTTTCATCTCATGACAATATGGAAATCAAGAACTTTTTAAAGAAGAAAAATATAAAAAGAAAGAAAATAAAAGGAAAAGGACTTAGATTAGAGATTTTTGCATGAAAATTTTCTAATATATTTATGCCATGTATATAGATTTTTTTAGCCTTAATTAACTTAAAATATAAAAAAACATTATAAACAAGTCACTACTATAGAATAGCTTAGCTAATTAATGTTAAGTGTTTAAAAGATTACATGTCAGAATTTGATCAACATTTAATTAGACATCATTGTATATCTATTTTTTAACATTAGTTTTTGGAACTATCATAAAATATGATAATAACATTGGATCTTTATCTAAAAGAATCAATGCCATTTTTTTATTATCACAAGAAATAATATTAAATGTCATTTATTTTCAAACAATTGACATTTGATTTCAATAATAAATCCATTGTCAAAATGTCTCAAAGTTTAAAATTGGTTAAGAGATGAATATATAACTCAAGAACTAATGATTAATATCAAATACTAACCTTAATAAGGTATCATATAAAATAATATATTAGACCTTATACTTAACCTTTATCAAGGTAAGTCTCATTATTTTTATATGGTGCCCATAAGAAATCACACATACAAGCTTAAAAGCTAACGATTGACTTTAAGTTTTAGTTCTCATAATTATAATAATTGGTATATTATTTAATATGGAGATACATATATTGATAAAAAAATCATAAATTGCATATTTAAATGCATAATAATGCACCAATATGATTAAAAACTAATATGATAATGATACACAAAATAAAGATTAACAAATTGTGTAATAATATATATAATACATGTACCTTATGCACAAACAAACATATTATAATTATTAACTGAGATAAAAGATTATATAATATATAATATAGAATTCTCACTAACTAAGCATATTATAGGAAGCTAAAATTAAATGCCCATTTCATAATAGGCTTTTAAAATATCTTATAAAGATAAGAATCTTGATTTGGGAAAAATAGACATTTAATTTTCACATATAATGATATGTAAATTTATTATTTCTTAAATTGCCAACTTTAAAATTATGATATAATATAAATAAAACAAATCAATATTTAAAAGAAATCAATTATATAATTAATTTTAATGCTTTAAATAAGTAACTTGTATGAATATGAAGACTAGATACTAAAATTGATACTAAGTTAATCTAACAATGAAGTTTTCATAACATATTTCTAGAGATCACTTAAACAAAGTATGAACAAAAGTTTCAAATTTGACTTATAACAATTTGAAAAACCCTCATGATAGCAATATACACTAGTTAATCAAAGCATCTCATAAAAAAAATTTAGAAAAGAAAAATCGGATTCACAACGCATATATCATGATCTTTATAAGTTGCTTTATACTATGCCTAAAGAAATGCACAAGCTTATATGTCAAATTTGTTATTATTACTAGAAAATATACTTGATAAAAAAATGCTTCAAAATTCAAATATTATATACATAAAAGAGGATTCAATGAAATTTTCACCTTTTAATTGTGCATATTTTTTACCAAAATAAGCTTTTGAACCTAGGTACCACATTTTGCTATACAAGCAAAATTTCATAACATTAAATCAAACTCCCACCCATATGAAGATTTGATGTGATTCTTAAAAACTATACATTATTTCAAAATATAGATTAAATATTATCAAGTAATTTATCATGTTTCAAAAAATTTATAATATTAATGATATGTTTGATATCAAACAATTATAAATTTATTTGCACTAATTAATTCATGACTTATTTATCAAATATAATTTTTAAAGAAAAAACTATATTCAATTCTGCCCTAAAGAATGAAAGAAAAAAATTATATTTGATAACTATTATGTCATAATGCCATATAACAATATAAAGTTCAATTCATCAACATGTAACTAGAGTTACAAAATAGTATATGACATTCTTAAAATTGATTTATCTAATAACTCTTTAAATTATAAGAAAGCTAAATTTAGCCGCATAAATTATCTAACAAAACATATAAACAAAAGGGAAATCTCTTATACATTAGCTAGGTCTACACACAAGAGTTCCTAATACATAACTATAAATTCTCTTTTGGGTAGAATATATAGCATGCATTATGTTCTCTCTCAATACATTAACTCAGTTACATAGAGAGTAATATAATGTTCAAGAGACTATTGCTTTTGGGCAAATAAACCCTTTAAACTAGTTACCTTAATAATTGAAGTAAAAATATCATTTTCTAATTATATCTTAAAAGAAAATATTTAATAAAAAAGTAGCACTTTTACCATACAAATAAAAGAAATATTATTGGAAGCAAGGCTATAACTCTTAATTCATGGATATAAGAATAATGTACATGGGTAGAATAATGTAAAAAGACTTTCCTAATCACAAAACCAATGAAGAGAATACCTTAACATTGAAAACATGTCTCCTTTGAGTAGGCATATTTTTAAAACTAAAGCAATTCTAGAAACTTATATTCTTTGAAAAATATCATTGATTAAAATATACAACAACCTGCTTTGGGTAAGCAATTGTATACAATAATCATAAATAAATCTCATATAATATAACTAAAAGATTTTATGAATCAAAATGAATAATCTCACTTTAGTAATAATTATTCACAATAATCCATAATTTTTTTTGAAAAAAGCCAAAATATAAAAAATTATCAAAAAAATAATCTTTTAAGTACATATAACAAGTGATTAATTCCAATGTAAAATAACATATGAAATGATCACAAAATCAACATGTTATTACATCTAAATTCTTCAATTTTAATATTTTTGCATATAAATACATCTTAAATTTATGCAATTTAAAAAGACAATAAGGCTCAAAATATAAGTTCATTTTGAAAATTAATACTACTATTAGATCAAGATCAATATGGGGATAAATTTATAATTTTAACCAAATACTTTTAACATATTGCTTTTTAGAAACATAAATTAATTTAAAAAATAATAATAAAATAAAACCTTGGTATTGTAATTTGTTTGACATGTGTTATCTATATCCTTTCTGAGAAAATTTAACCATTTTCAATAGATAAAAAAGAAAGGAATACTTAGGTAAAAGAAAATGATTACATTTTCGAATAGAAACTGATTATTTCAATACATTTATTCATTATAAAATTATTCATGTCTTCAGATATATTTATTTATATACAATTTTTCATGTCTTTCTTTTGAAAGTGTACCCATTTTTTATTCATTTCTAACTTAATGGCCAACTAACAAGAAAAAATTTCTACAAGAAAAGTAGTACAACTTCAAAATGTATCATCTCATTCAAGATAGAGTTACAAAAAGAGTAGTCTTCTCAGTTTTATTATCCTTCAAGAATAAAGGTTTTCTTTTTTTTTAATGTTCCCTAAATTGTATATTCTAATAGGAGATGAATCCATTCCTGTATAGTTTAATTAATAGAACATCATGAAGAGCATGGCATAAAAAATCACATTACATTTAACTTTTGTTAGAAATTAGGATTCAAATATCAAATTCTAAATATATATCTTAAAGTAATGGCATTTTCATTGTTCTTTTTCTTGTATGGAACATCTTTGCTGGACAGGACTGTAACTTCATTGAGCAGTTGAAAGCAAGGTTCTTGTTACCGATCGACTATGTTTCTATGTACAAAAAAACATGTGATATTTTTAGTTCATAATAATGTACCTTATTTGACTTGTATTTTGGGAAAAGAACAAAAGGATAATTTCCTATCCTCATTGTTTTTCAATCCTAATAGGGTATTTTTCTATTTACTTCTATCTTTTCTACTTATTATTATTGGTATACCATAATTCTAGTTGAACGAATAGCTTAAACCTTGCAACATGGTTGCTCCATTGAGTTTGGTAGCATTGATAAAAAAAAACTAGAGTGAAATTCTATACTTGTTAGAACATCATTAAAATTCCCAATAGGCCTTGTTTATGTAATTATTATCATTCAAGTAATCAATATAAATAAGTGTTCAATTTTGAATATGCTTTTGTCATGAACCAAGAGTTAAGCAATATCTTAAATCCATGGTTAAAGGCTAAAATGTAACATGCTTACATATCAAATGCTTATAATGGCATGAATATGCTAGAAACTAGAGTTTCAAAGATTAATTGGCTTAGAAGTCAAATAGAAAAGAAGAAGAGAGAAAACTCTTCAACTAAACAATGGAATTCTATTCACTTCTAGATGTTAAACTACATCTTTAAGGGGATATTTATAATTGTTTACAAGGGTAGATTCATCCTAAAAATGATAGAAATATCTCCCCATTTTAGAGTTTCTATGTGAGCTTTTGAACTTTTTTATAGTTACCATAGCTAAATATAAAGTTTTTTTATAATTCCTAGGAAAAATCTAGAAAACTCCATGACTTTTGTATAAGTGCAAAGTAAATCTATAATTTCATAAAAATTATCTTCTTAAGTACTATGCTAGTCTCCCTAGGTTGGACAAGACTCACCTTCGAGTCTACTTGTCATCTTCTTCATAGTGTGGTAAAAGATTAGCAACATTGAAGGTAGTAGAAAAGCCATAAGAGTCTGTAGCTTTATCTTATAGGCATTGTCATTGATGTTTTACACAACTTGAAATGGTCCTTCTGCCTTTGAAGTTAACTTGGCATGAGCCTGATTCAAAAATCTCTCTTTCTATAAGTGTATCTATATCAAGTCTCCTTCTTTGAAAGTATACTATCATCGATGTTTATCTTTTTAGGCTTTATATTTTGAATTCCATTTCTGAATTCTTGCACGAACTTATTTGTAAAGCTTCTTGATCTCTTTTGCTTTTTGCTCTACATCTGCTTTATACTGATAGCTAGTAGAAGATGGTGTTAAATCAAATAGGATGAAAGGATGAGTACTATACACCACCTCAAATAGGCATCTTCTAATGGAAAGTAAAGTGTATCTTCTACTGAGAGTATTTGCTATAATGATTGGACTTCTAGCCTTAGATAAGATATTAAGGATAACAATGGCTTAGCTTTACCTTTAGCTCGATTAAAATTTTCAAAGGCTAACTTGATCTTTATAGGAATGACATCACACCATACCTCACCTTGTTACTTTTTGCCAATTGAAAAGGTAACAAGGTAGCATTCTGTAACTTTTATCTTATTATCTTTGTTAAACCATTACAACTTGTAAGGATGCATATGCCTTTGGGTAGGTAGTTTAAGTTTTTTTCACCATGTATCTTGATATAACATTCTCATAGTTTTCAATATCTATTATGACAATACCCTTTCAATTGTTTGAAGCTAGTTTACAAATTTATCTAGTTAGAGTCTTCCCTCAAAATCCAAAATCTCTAGTTTAATATCAATTCCTCCAGTTAGTTGCATTTAGGGTAATGATTGTTTGTTAAAGAGTAGCTACTATTGTAAGAATCATATTTTGAATTCTTTCTTTGATTTAGTAAGTCTCTTTGGGCATTAACAATCTTTTATAATTGCTAAATTCGTCTCAGCATTTCTTCCATCTCAATTTCTTGGATTTTTTTTTTATCTTCTTGGTAGTATTTTGGTAATTTATGATAGGTTATGAGATCAAAGTAAAATTTTAAAAAAAATTAGGGTATTTGTAATAGTTAGATTGAGTTTAGGGTTAAAATTGAATTTCGGCATGTTTTATAGGAGTTTTTATAATAAGAAGACAAATTTTGCAATCAAAATAGTATTTGTGGAAGGTTTAGGTATGCCTTGTAATTTTAAGGAATATTGGTGTCAAAATATAAGTTTAGAGAAGTTGTGGAGTAGTTTTAAAATTTTAGAAAATTTTGTTGACCGAGTTACTAACGTAGCTTAACCAACATGTAGCACAAACTTTTGTGGCTGATGTAGCACTAACTATGCACCAAGAAGTTGACTTTGAAGTTAACATCAAATGGCTAATTTGGTTTGTTGATGTGATGATCCGTGACATGTGGCACCTATAAAGTGGATGATGTGTTGCTTCGTAGCACTGATGTGGTCATCTTCAACCTCAATCTAGCGCATGTGGCATGAAGAGCATGTAATCGGTGCATGGCTTTTCCAATAAGGCATATAAGGGTGCATGCAGTGTTCGTTCGATGCAAAATTTTGCAGTCCAGCATTTTGGACCACTCCAAACTTGTTTTCTATGTTGTTTTGCTAAGAAATTGGCCAAAAATTAAGGTTTTAACAATGGCAATCGTTGAACTTGGAGAAGTAAAAAGTAAGGAGAATTTTGACCACTTTTGAGTTAAACACTTGTGCAAGAAATTGAGAAAACCAACTTTAATGCCAAAAATGGTTCAGAAGCCAAATGGAAAAGAAGAAGAGAGAAAACTCTTCAATTGAACAATGAAATTCTATTCACTTCTGGATGCCAAACTATAACTTTGGGGGGTATTTATAATTGTTTACAAGGGTAAATTCATCCTAAAAATTATAGAAATGTATCCCCATTTTAGAGTTTCTAAGTGAGCTTTTGAACTTTTCTACAACTAAATGCAAAGTTTTTATAATTCCTAGGCAAAATCTAGAAAATTCTATGACTTTCATGACAAGGTGCAAAGTATGTTTATAATTTCATAAAAATACCTTCTTGAGCTTTGTGCTATTAACATTCTTTGAAAATATCATTCTTTTACTAAATTGTCAAATTTTTTATCTCATGGAATTCCAATTTTGGAAAAAATTTCCTTTATTGGATTAATGGCTTTACATTCTAAATGGTTGACATAATAAAGAGAAAACCACCAAATGAATTGATGCTAATAGTTAAAGACATCATATGGATCAAGAATAACAGATTACATTACCTTCAACTAAGCATATATGTGAGTTTTGATTAACATCTTTTTTATAGGATAGTTGTCTCTAATTTCAATTCTGCTACATATGCTTTCATGATAAGTTTGTATAATGCTTCCATCTGCATTTTTCACAAACTTCTTCAAATTCCATCTACTTCACCCAGTGTTATAAGTTTGATATATGTTATAAGAATTATGGTTTGTTTGGATGGAGAAAAATGGAAAGGAAGGAGAGGAGAAAGAAGGTTATGTAACTATCCTTTCTTTTGCTTAGGAATTTTGCTTAAAGAGGGGAGTTATAAGTTTGATATATGTCATAAGAATTATGATTTGTTTGGATAGAGAGAAATGAAGAAGAAGGAGAGGAGAAAGCAGGTTATGTAGCTATCTTTTCTTTTGCTTAGGAATTTTGCTTAAAGAGGGGAGGAAATGAGAATTTATGACTATCACTTTGAAGCCTTTCACTTTTGAATATTTTGTATTCCTTCACATTAGAGGAATTTGAAAGGTTATCTATTTAATTTACTATTTTAACCTTATCTTATTCTTTAAATTATATTTTTAGTATTTCATTATTATTATTTTTATTAAAATAAAAAATTATTTATATTTTTAAAGGTATCTAGTGTATAAAGTATATATATTATAATTATAAAAATTTTAAAATGCAAATATAAAATTATCTTTTTTATTTTTGATAATAATTAGGCTTGATAACCTATATACATTGACTATAAGGGGAATGTGAGTTGGGTTATTTTTGACATTATAAAATGAGGGTTATATTAAGTCAATTCATGATAACTTTTTTTTAAAATCTTTTTAGTAATAATTATAACATTACCATATGTTAACTTATCGTATCATTTTTCATAGAGAATTTTTTTAAAGAAAATTTTGGATAAATATAATTCTTACAAAAAATATTCTTTTAATCATAAGAGACTCATTAATAAATTAACATTTCAATATGGGTAAAATTGCAAAATTATATGCTATATTTTGGTTTAACCCTCCATTTTTCTTCCTTATATAATTTTAGATATCCAAACAAGGGAAGAGAAAGTTAGACTTAACCCTTCATTCTCTGCCCTTTCCTTTTGCTCCATTCTTCTCCATTGTCTTCCTTTTCATTACTCTCTTAACTCTCAAACATACCATTAATGCCCTCAATTAACTAATTAATCAATTCAAACATACTCATGCATATAAAGCATGCCATTTCCATTTTACATTGACCTACAATGAAATTTCAGATCTAAAAGATCCTGCAATATTAGTCTTTAAGCTTTAGGGAATGGTAAAAATATACATATCTAATAGATTTTACCTAAACTGATGGATATTTACCCAATGAGTCTTACCCAAATTAGATCCACTATTTAATGATTTGGATTTGGGTTTATCTATTAAATATTCAATAAGTTTTGAGTTCTTTTGGATACTTGTTAATATTAATTTGTATAATATAAGAGTTTATTTCTTACAAATATTCAATGGATCTTGAATCTTTTGGGTATTACACTAAACATATTTGAATAACATATTCTATTATTAGCCTATTATTACATGAAAATTAATATTATCACATGTATATAAAAATATTATAATAATTTATTTAAGATAAATAATATTAAAAATATTTAAATCTATATTAAATTATAAAGATATTTTAAAATAATATTTTTTATTTTATAATATTAGTTTGTATAATAGAGGAGTATTTGATTATAATATAAATGGATAAATAATTTTTTCTACATATTGACTTAATATAACCCATATTTATCATAAGGTGATGTTTGGTTTGTAAAATCTTTCTCACATTGCTTTGAATATTTTCAAGGAGTGATAGATTTTCACAATTGGTTCAAATTTTAAAAAATATTCTTGAAAATGTCTTTAACTTAACATTCTCCTAAATTCTCATAAGGGAGGAGAGTATCTTGTATTTCTATGATATAAGAATATTTAATTGATATAGAAAGACTATTTTACTCACTCCACCACTCATTGCAATCAACTGCTAGCCACCACTACATGCTACTAATGACTTTTGCTTATAACTATGCATTATTGGTGACCACTATTAGCTACTATCCATTTTTAATAACTATTGTTAGTTACTACCAATTGTTGGTAACCATCTTTTACCTCCACTTACTACTAATAACTTTCATCTACTACCACCTATTACTAGTGAGTATTATTGGCCTCCACCTATCACCGATGATTACCATTCACTGCTAACATTGCTGTTACTACCATCTACTACTACCTATTGTCAAAGATTACAGTTGGCCATCACTTATTATTAGTGACCATCATCAACTACCACTTATTACTAATAACTATTAACCATTACTTGCCCTTGGTGATCACTATTGATTATCACTCATTTTTAGTGATTACTATTAACTATCACTATCATTAGTCATCACACACTATCGCTAGCCATCATTTGCCAACTCCACCTATTGCTAATGACAATTGTCGGCCACCACACACCAATAACTACTTAATTTTTAATGAAGACATTTATGGTAATCAAAGAATATTTTTAAAAATATTTTAAAAAAATTAAAATATAATATTGTAACATTCCTAGGAATATTTTTAAGATTGAATCATATGTAAAGTTCCTTATGTATTTATTGCAAGGTTCTCTACTTAGATTATAACAAGTGTAATAATTGCTCTATTAACTATTAATAATTTCAATTTGATAATTACAATAATTATTAATGTTGCAATTATAATAAAATAATTAATATACATATTGTAATCTGAATAAAGAACCTTATGAAAAGCACCTAAAGAATTTTACTTAAATTTTCTCCTATTTCTAATTGAGCTAAATATGAAAATGTCATATTCTCACGAATTAAATTCCTAAAAATTATGTTTCTAGAAATATTAGAATTTTTAAGAATATTTAATTTTACTAACCAAATACTACCTATAGCTAATATAAATAAGTAATAGATATAATTTATAATTATTATATATAATTATTATCGATCAGAATGATGTAACTTACATTCATCCTAAAGGTAATATTGATAATTTGGATAAGCTAAAATAAGAATGAATATGAATGTCAAAATAGATATAATTCATGATTGTCCAATGTGATTATTATTGATAAAAAATTAATTTTTTATTTTTATTAAAAAATTTGAAATTATATTTATGTTAATGAATCCAAATAGATCTATTTTAAATATTTTAATCAAGTCTTATTAAATCTTTATTAAATCTAATAAATCTAAAATAACAAATCTCTCTTAAATCTATATTTAATTAGATTTGAATTAAATTTATCTAAATTAGATCGATTATGGTTGTCAAGGACATGGATATTTCTAACATCCCTCGTCTAAGTACAAATCCGTAAAAGTTGAAAAGATGAAACGGTGAGCTTGGAAGGTAATTATGTGCTGGTGTCAGGGAGTGTCTGTTCGTAGCGAAGTCAGCCGCCAATGGGGCATGCGTCTTAAGGTTGGCAAATAGCAATGGGCAGTCCATTGGGCGGAGAGGGCGACCGCCGATGTAGGGATGGGGGGAAGGCCGTCAGGGTAACGCGAGGAAGTGTGAAATTTTTGGCTTTATTGTTAGAAGGGAATGGGAGCAAAACCATTTTGGCTGAGGCCTTGCTCAGAATTAAGCATAACATGTCACAAATGCTAAAAGCTTGTGTTTGATCTGATTTATGCCATGAACATAATCTAGTATTCAAGGATTCCGTACCTGAAATACTTCAATATATTTGCAAATAATTGATGGAGAGACCATTTTGCAAATCGCAATAAGTGCTCTTTAATTTCAGGTGGGCGGTAAATGTTTTTTTATAAAATATAATTATAAAATATTTAAATAAAAGTATTTTTTATTTAATATTAAATATGAAATATTAAAAAAATAATTTTTTCTTAAAATGAATTTTTTTTATTATTATAATTCTAAATATTATTTTTTAAATTGCCCATATAATTAGTACATCACTCCTTCATTAATATATATATATATATATATATATATATATATATATATATATATATATATATATATATATGCAAATGATTTTTTAATAAAAAAATAATTCCGGATAAAACAAATAGAGTCTATTATGATCTAGATAATACAGTCCAATTATATATTTGAACTTTTCTTTTCCCATATTTTATTGAATCTGAACCATGTGAAGCTGTGAGTCTTGGATTGAAGCTCGCCATTTGAAGGTTTGGAAAATAGATAAATGAGTAAGTTCCGTTGGAAGAATGAGCAGTGTGTGGGAAACAAAGCATTCAGGGTCAAGCCAGTAATCTGTAAATGAGAGAAACCCTTTATACACCCTGATGGAATACATATCGTGCATAAATAGATGGCAGTTATGCTAACAAGACCCTAACTAAGTAGATGAGAATAGTGGGACATTTGTCAGAGTTCCTCTGCATATGATAAAATATTTTGTATTTACCACAAATATACCACGCTACAAAAACTGAGAAAAAAGTTGAATACAATTAAGTTGTTCAGTTCGTTTGCGCGATTGATAAAATTTGATAAGGGGATTGAAGCAATTTATAAAAAGAAAGCTTAGTAATATTGATGAATATAGAAGTATGTTTAAAACAATTTTAGGTTTTATTTATTTTGTTAAAAGATATTTTTTATAGGAAAAAATTCATTGTTTGTATTGAATAAAGAGCTTCTATATCATTTATAAACTTTAACATTAAAAAATAATGAGTAGAATTTTTTAACTGTAAATATATATAAATAAAATTATTTTGTGTAAAATAAATTTTTTAGAACAAATTAAGTTAAAATTTAGATGTGAGGTGTATTTATATATGTTTGTATTTTTAAGTTTTGAAAAAATATTTTTAAATATGTTTTTATTTTCAAAAATTATTTTTGAATAATTGGTTATGAAAATAAAAAATATTATTTATTTATAAAGTTAATACAAGAATAAAAATAAATCAAACAATCTAAAAATTATTCTCATTTATAAATTATAAATCTAAATTTACGAGTTTTATGAACAGACAACAAAATTAGTTATATGAAACATAAAGTTGTCTGTAAAAATAAAAAAAACTAAAAAATTATCTTTAAAAATAGTATACAAGCATACCTGATTTCTGACTTAAAGTCAAGGAGGCAACTTGCTTCCGGGCAATCCATAAATTCAACTTTGCTCTAACTCCCCAGACATCATATCACAGTTGTACTCAAATGCAAAGCCAACTTTTGGACTAGAAGTCAAAAAGGCAAACTCCATTAACGTCTTTTAATGAAAAAATAATGTATTTTCTTTTCTTTAAGATATTTTCAATGTTATTTGCACACAGGAACGCGGATATCCTGCAAGTTGTATCCCACCCAACCCCCGCTTTTTGTCATTTCTTTCAACATCTTCCCCAGCGGGACTTTGCAAAATTTCAACTGCTCTAAAATTCCTCAGTCGACGTTGAAGAAGAGCTTGCTCTCATCTTTTACTGGCGAAACTATTTCCATATATTCAAGGGCTTCAGATTCAATTAGCTAACGCCAACTGGTATCAAATATTTCTGTTTCCTTTCTCTCATCTTGGCTTTAGTCAAAATTAGTGCTATCTATTTGAGGATAGGATCTGAACTTTAAAAATTTCATTAGAACTGAATTAGAATTACGTTTGTTAGAATTTTACCAATACAGGCTACAATAGTTTGATTTTGAAGATATCTCTAGCCCATAATCCATAGCTGAGGTTAGTCTTCTTTATTTCTCATTTCGGCCTAATCACTGTTTAGTATTAATATCCACTCTTGTTTTATTCATTTCTGGCTTTTCAATGCTGTGCTTTTGGGAAAATTACATTTACTTTTGCAAGGTTTTAATTTACACTCGTAACTTTTTTGTTTTCAGAAATATTCACTTACCTCCCTATATTTTAAATAACAGGGGAGGTGTCAGTTTAGAGAATTGGAAATTTTATGTAAAAGGGGAAAATATTTCTGTTTTCATTTAACCAAAGCAATATCACATAAGCAGTTCGGACAATTTCTATTTTCTTTTTACATCTTTATTTGTTACATTCTGATTATGACTGGCCCAGATCATCCTCGCAATGACCCAAAAACATCATGAATTAGTTGCTAAATTATTAAGTTGGGATTTCGTAATTATACTATCTGAATTAATTCTATTCTAACAACTCATCTATACTACCGAACTACATTTATTCATATGCATCCTACTTTTAACATTTTCTACTTATATATAACTATAGTAAAGATCATGTCAAATACCTAGAAGTTGGTAGCAATCTACTTTCATAACAATCTTAGTGATAATGTCAAATACCTACAAGGCGGCAGCAATGATTATTGAAAATATGGAGCCAGAGTCCAGAGTCCTACATTCCTAAAGGGGGCCATATCACATACTACCCTACAAGATGATGCATTTTTTTCTCATATAAATAATTTCACACATAAGCACATCAAGTGAGGACAACAAATGATAACTTATCTTGAGATATTACATTGGCATTCGAGCTTGTCTTTTTCTTTTTTAAAGGGAGAATACAAACAAGCTACTCAAAATCAGAAGATCCTACATTACAAGGAAAAAACCTAGGAAAATAAACTAAGGAACAGTCATCGCTTAAGAAGGGAATGACGTCCAAAGGAGGATTACAAAATACAGAGACCTTTGATTGATCCTTCCTGCCAATCCTGCATTCGAGCTTGTCTTACAAACTTACTTTTTTAAACTCAAATTTATTTAACTTGAACATGAGTATTTTACAAATTAAATTCAAAATAATCGTAAGTAATTTGATTGTATACAATTCTACTAACAACAAGATTAGCAGTTTTAAGCAGTTGATAGCAAAGCTAATCATATTTATTCTAGGAATTTAATTCAAGCCAAAAAAGAGGACTCTTCCCTTCTTTTTTTTTCTTTCTTCTCGGTGAGAAATCAATTAAAATTCATTCCTATTAGTTTTCCACATACATAATCCTTTGTAAATTTCCTGGAAATTTGTCGTGTACTTTTGGTGAATTAATGCGGTCTATTAGTGGATAGTTTTCCACATACCTGTCTATAGCTGTAAGCAATATATACCAGGTATTGTACACCATCCTCTCAATTTCTTTCATATTGGGGTAACTGCTAACTTCTTACTTGATTCTCTGTTTTAACCCTAATTGTCGACTGATGAGTTGTTTGTAGCTGCAAAATCGTCTAGTTTAGAATCTGATTAATTTGTTACAAATTATAACTGGTCTATCTTTTTATGTTTACATTTTGCTTGAATTTAGGCTTTTCTTCATTCAAATTGAGATCGATTAAGTTACGACCGAAGTTGACTGATCTCTCTATTTGTTCCAATGGCGGCGGAGTCATCTTCATCATCTCTTCCTTATTGTCCTCCGGATCAAGAACAGTATGATGTATTCCTCAGCTTTCGGGGGGAAGACACGCGTCTCAACTTCACAAGTCATCTGCATGCTGCTTTATGTCGAAGAAGTATTCTTATCTTCATTGATGACAAACAAATTGAGAGAGGAGATAAATTATCATCTACACTTCTCAATGCGATTGAGAGATGCAAGATTTCCATCGTAATCTTTTCTGAAAAGTATGCTACTTCGCGATGGTGTTTGGACGAACTTGTGAAAATTATGGAATGCAAAAAAACTGTAATACCTATTTTTTACCACATTGATCCTACACATGTTCGGAATCAAAGTGGTCCATACGGAGATGCATTTGCTAACCATGAAATACACAATCAGTTGAAAGTGTTAGAGTGGAGAACAACTCTGAAAAAAGTTAGCAATATAGCGGGATGGACTTCATCAAACAGGTAATTCTTATTGATTTTGCTAATCAAATTGGTTGTCTTTTGAAAAAGTAGATAATTTAATTAAGTTGTATGTTTACTCTGTTACATGGAAGCAAATTTTCACATTTAATATAATATCAAACACATGTAATTTTTGTTTCCTTAACTGTTAATAGGCACAAGGATAAACTTATTACTAAAAATTAACTAAATCTCTTTAATTTAAGCCCACACTTATCTCGAAATATTATCGTTATTTATTAACCCAAGTTGTGACATTATATAGTGCAAAATACTTAAACATCTAAGGTATTAGGATTAGTGGTGAGAGATTTGGGTCACATCAAGGTCTTAAGTTCAAACTTCCTTATTGTTAATATACTAGAAAAAATTAAAAAAAAAACTCTAATCTCTTTAAAATTATTGAAACTATATAAACTAAATTGTCACATTATATATTATGAAATACCCTGAATTATATAGACATACCCAAAAGCTTATTAAAATTTTGTGTATTTCTCATTTAGTTTTAAAACCTACTTATGTTTCTCTTCTAAGTTTAAAACCAATGCAAACCCCCATGAAAAAAAATTAAATAACATTATAATTACACTTGAATTTTAATTATGTCTTATACGTGTGTGTTGTGCTTCTCAAATTTATGCTAAGAAAAAAGATACATTTTATAAGTAATAACATATTCCAATTAATGCTATGCTATATTTTCTTTTTATTGATGAGATTTACCTTACCTTTTTTATACTTTCTCTAATTAATTCAGGTCAGAGTTTGAACTTGTTGAGAGCATCGTTGAAGACGTACTAAGAAAATTGAATCGTAATATCACTCCAAAAGTCCCAAGTTGGCTTGTTGGAGTTAATAACCGTATTGCAGAATTAAAACCTTTGTTATGTATGAAGTCAACAGGTGTGTGCATCATTGGAATATGGGGCATGGGCGGCATTGGTAAAACAACTATTGCAGAGGTTTTGTTTAACACATTTTGCTCTAACTTTCAAGCATGTTGCTTTGTTCCAAATGTGAGGGAAAATTGGAAAAAAAATAAACAAGACAAGTTGCGAAACAAGTTTCTAACTGAAATACTAGGAGAACAGTTGAATATTGGCACTCCTAGTATAAGTTCTTATGTTGTAGACAGACTCCAACGTAGACGGGTACTTATTGTTCTTGATGATGTGAGTACTCTTGAACAAATAGAATATTTAGTTGGAGAGAAAAGTTACTTTGGACCTGGTAGTCGAATTATTGTGACAACCAGAAATAAGAATGTGCTCAAGATGGATGATAAATTGTACGAGGTTAAGCTAATGAGCGCTGAGGAAAGTCTTCAACTCTTTTGGTCAAAAGCCTTTCCCCAAGAGGAGCCAAAAGTTGAGTTCATTCGGCTGTCAAATGAGGCTGTTGCTTATGCTCAAGGCATTCCATTGGTTTTAAAAGTGTTGGGCTCCCTTTTGCATCTCAAGAGTCCGAAAGAGTGGAAGAGTACAATGGAAAATTTTGAAAAAGATCCCTAATGAAGAAATTCATCAAGTGTTAAGTTTGAGCTATGAAGGATTAGACTCTGATGAGCAAAACATTTTTCTAGATATTGCATGCTTTTTGAAAGGGCGAACAAAATGTGAAATTGTAAAGATACTTAATAGTTGTGACTTCTTTACAGATATAGGATTGAGAAATCTTCAAGATAAATCTCTTATAACTGTTTCTAAATGCAACAAAGTGGAGATGCATGATTTGATACAAGAGATGGGTTGGAAAATTGTTCATCAAGAGTCTTCAAATGTCCTTGAAAAACAAAGTCGATTGTGGGATCCAGAAGAAATTTATCTGTTCCTCAAGTGTAAAAAGGTAGTAATCAAATTATTTGAGTTCATGTGATTAAATTTTAATAACAGGTTCTATAATTTCTGCACAAGGTCTAGTATCATATTACAACATTCTCAAAAATTTGTTATTTTTGGTGTCCAGGATACTGATTGCTCTGTTGAGGTCATATCAGTAGACACATATAAAATCAAAGATGTTGAAATAAGGTCCCATACATTTGCTAGGATGAGCAAACTAAGGATTTTAGAAATTTTTGGAAATTCACCTCTTTTCAGCAAGTTGCATGTGTCTGAAGCTAGTCTTGAATCGCTGCCATATGCATTACGTTATTTTCGTTGGACATATTACCCTTTGAAAGCATTGCCATCATCTTTTCCTGGGGAGATGCTTGTGGAACTTGATTTATGTCATTGCTGCATTGAAAAGCTATGGGATGCAGAACCGGTACGTTTTTGTTATTTTTCTAATTATTTACAAGATTTTGTTGTTCAAGAGATACCATTTTAAAAAATTCATATTTTTCATCTTATTTTAGTCCCAATTCATTCTTAATTTATTTCTAATTTTATTTGAACGACAAAACTATACATTCATTAAAAAATAAATAGATGCAACTAATCACTGCATCCTAAAACACTACACAAAATTTAATTTATAACTAATCCTTTGTATCAATTAATTTGGTGAGTGTCTTCTTTTCTCCTAAATTGATAAAGAAAAACACATTTATTATTCCAATTGAAAGCATATTTTATGTCATCAATGATATTTTTTAAAAGCGGTTTTTAATATGAAATAACCTTTTTTATTTTTTGTAATAGTAAGAGTAATAATTTATTTAACGTAAACACACAGTCTTAGGTGGGTTGGAATCTTAAACTTGATGGAGAGTAAAATTTTTAAGGTAACATTGAGTACCACTATATCACTAAAGTACATGCAACAAAAGGCATACTTGATATAATACAAAATAGATTCCAAATAAGTCTAATTATATTATATTACATTTATTTATAGGATCTGGCAAATTTGGAGTCATTACGCATAGAAGATAGCCGCTCCTTGACTGAGCTGTCATTATCCAAGGCTAAAAATCTTAAGGAAATAAATCTTAGAGGTTGTTTGAGATTGCAGAAGGTTTCATCATCCATATTTTCACTTCCCCTTTTGTTAGCAGTGAATCTATCACAATGCATAAGTCTTAGGGCTATTGGAAGTGACAAGGTTTCTAAATCTCTTCGATGGCTCAATCTCGAGCATTGTGCAAGCCTTGTAGAGTTTTCAGTTTGTTCAGAGAAATTAGAATACTTGAACTTAAATTACACTGCAATTAATCATTTGCCTAGATTTCAAAGAGAAAAGAACCTTCTTGTCATGCAACTTTGTAGAGCTGAAAGGCTTGAGAAAGTGCCTCCTATATTTGAAGCCTCACGATCCATAACAAGACTTCGTTTGAACTTTTGTTCAAATTTATCAGAACTTCCTGATAGCCTCGGCCTCTTAACAGAACTAAATGAATTATCTTTATGTGAAAGCAACATTGAGAGGTTACCAGAAACCATTGAACTTCTTTCCGAGTTGAAAACTCTCAATGTGAAGAAATGCAGAAGGCTTCGATCTCTGCCAAAACTTCTGATCTCGCTAGAATACTTGAATGCAGGAGGATGCGTTTCCTTGGAAAATGTGGCAAGTTCGGCAGCTGTTGCACACATAAGAAATTCTTTTAATAGCCAAAATAGAAGGCTTTTATTGAGACAAATCCAAGAGCAAAAAATATCACCTCGTCATGAAGACTACCGGGAACATTTTCAATTTCAGGGCTGCAAAAAATTGAACGAGAATGCACTTGAAACCGTTGTGGCAGAGGCAATCACAAGAATTAAGTATGCGGTATACCTTTTATCAATTGATGATGATCCTTATCATCAATTTCATTTGACCTCTAAGGATTTTGACACTCAGAATTTTGAAGATATCTGTCGTCGATTTTTTATTTCGAAGTCTGGATATTTTCCAACATGGTGCCAAATTCTAGAAGCAGAGTCTTCTAGCTTCACTATAAAAGTTAATGCAAATTGTTGCGAAGAATGCAGGGCCTCACGCATTGCTTTCGGTCTCTTCGAGTCAGAAAATACTGATTTTGGCTTTGACGGGAGGCACAGAATCTGCATGCAACAGATGGATGGACGTGCCCAACTACTATACAACAAATTGTGGCGTAAGGATGTCAGATTCAACTATCCAGGAAGTAGAGTTCCCAGTTGCTGTAGATATAGGACAAGAGAGACTAGCCAAATAACTATTACACTTCCTGCTCATTCCCATGTCTTAGGTTTTGCTTTCAGCGTTGTTGAATATCACTACCCATTTAATTACTCTCGCTATTCCTTCATTACATGTGAATGCTACTCTACTGGTTCCGGATCAATCAAAAGTGAATGCTTTTATTGTAAAGACGCGGATTTTTACTCGGAAACTGTTTATCTATGGTTTGATACAGATGCTTCTGATTGGATATTGAAAGAAAGTAAATCCAATCGCTGCTTTGACTTTAGATTCTCCCTTCAACACGACGAAGGGCGTTCCCGCCTAACAAGTGGGATAAAGGAGTGCGGGGTGTGGCCAATATATGCCTCTGATTTAGAATCTGAGAATCACATAGAATTTGTGGAATCGGGACTGCAACCTGATGACTTAGGAGGAGACAACACAAGTGGAATTGAGAAAAAAGATGAGGGACAATCATTTCACTAAAGAAAAGGAATTCATAGAGATAATGTTCTTGTGACTGCAAATCCGGTATTTCCTTTTCTCAAATTTCTTTTTTCAGTATTTACTTGGTAATTTTATAGCTTTTGTCCTGAATTATTTAAGTATCTAATATCTTTTCTGCTTTGTTTTTCTGTTTGCTGGCTCAATGTAATTTGGATTATTAACAAGATACATTTCGAGATTTTGATGCATTAGAATCCAACAGAAGTGGAAATTGCCATTGGAGAATCTGATTATAGCAACCAAGAAATTAGGAGAAATGATACTTTGACAGGTATATCTCATTTTTTTATCTCAAGTTGGAAATCCCTTAACCATTGTTTGTAACCACAAAATGACTAAAACTTAATTAATTGGGAAATAGATTCATCTACAGATTTGTACATGAATCCACGTCTAAAGGAACTAAATTCCAGTTTTTTGGAGTTTAATTCAAGGCGATAACATTAATCCTCTTTTGATCACTTTCTTATTAACTTCATAGCTTTTCTCTAATCTTGAAATTTTGTAATTTATAAATTTGGCATCTGTTTTATAGTAGTCTTTAAGAGAAAAGATATAATATTGTAACTAATAATTATAAGATTAATGTTACTGTTATGAGTTATGATTGTTTTTTACAATATTTTTCGACTGTACATATGACAAAATGTGACTTAAACTGGCTTTGCATACTTTAAAGTAGATAACATCAATTTAAATTAAAATTTGCCACCTATATCTTTGTGTATGAAATTAAAAAATTGAGATTGTCTAACTGTTAGGAATTGTATCAGACAAATATTGTGTAGTTCACTTGCGCGCCCTTTTCATCTTACAAAGGAGAACAATAGTGTAAATAAAATGAAAGATCATCCCTTAAAAAATGATGTTGTTCATAAAAGAAAGTTGTTCATTGTATTATATATGACAGCTTTATTCACATATTTTGCAATTCTCAATGATCAGTGAGTAGAAAATATAAGATGTTAGGATTCTTAATTGAATAGAAAATGTCAAATGATAGAGATAGACTTTTGAGCTGGTGATGGAAGTGTGGGCTGAAGTATCATAGAATTATTTTTCTTTGTTTGTTGTTTTCTTTTCCTCTAGTTGCTTGTTGGAAAACAGTAAATATTAATTATTGGATATAAAGCCTAGTGAAGCTAAGACTGCCTGCATCATTTTTTTGGTTATTAATTCTTTCTCCTATCTCTTTCTTCACTGAACTATTCATGTACAACTGGCAGGATTGGTGTCTGAATTTTAACCTTTTCTTTGAAATCTGAACATAGAATCTGACATAAATAGTTAAAAAAAAACCTTCCAAGGTCTAAACTTCATTTTATTTTTTTACTGCTACAGAAAATTAAAGTGATTTTTGAATCTGTGGTTTTTGGTTTGTCATTATCTTCATATCTTGCCAAATAGGTTATGTATTTGATTTTGACATGATTTCCTCCCCTATATTGTATATTTTGGTAAAGAGAATTTATACACTGTACTACAATGCACAGTCTGGACTAGTTAAACTTTAATCATTCGTGGAAACTGCGATTGACCCATAACAAAATTTACTTAGCATCACATTCAACTTTTTCCTGGAATTTGGTTTCTCAAATATCAAATGACATATATCTTAGACTAATGGCTTTCTTCTTTCTTTGCAGGACCATTTTCTCATCATATAAGTTGGGTTCTTTCTACAGATGCTTTTCTTGACAGAGGCTGGAATCTTGTTCATAACTTTGTTTGTGTTGTATCTTTTTAATAAATTCTGGAGCACAAGCACTTTTGGTGATTAACTTGTATTGTGATAATATACTCTGTTTGTTGGATATTATAATTGTAAGTGATATATGGCTTTTAGAAATGCCAAAACAATGAATCAGAATTCATCGAGCATGGCAAATATTAACATTGCAACAGGTTGTGTGAAGAGTAGAAGAGCAAAATATGTGTAGCTCAAAAATGTGTTGTGTTATCCATGCCGTCTATTCATTGCTAATACCATATATAACCCTGGTTGATAGTATAGGTTATTCCTTTCTAAAAATGCTGCTTCATTGATTTTCATAACTTCGAGAAGAACTTTTTGGTTTGGTGTGCTTGATTTTTTCAAGATTTTGCACTACCTGCTCAAGATCATGTAAAAAGCAATAAGAATTTTAGATCAGAAAGACTATGGTGCATCAATTACATTGGTACACAAATGAATCTCATTTTAGATTTTATTCATATTATATAGATAAATGAAATCTAATGGTTTAAATTATTGATGCATTGGTGCAGTTGATGCACTATAGTCATCACATTTTAGATTAATTACTGTTGTATCTATGTTTTAAAATATTATTTGATAAAAGGCACTAATGGAATTTTTTTTAATAAGTCTCCAAAAGTCATATTTGTTAAAGTTAGGTTAACTTTATCTAATTTATAGATTTGAAAATTGAATTGTTTGATTGACATAGTCAAGTAGGTTTAAAAAAATTGTTCAAATTATTTTTGTGAACTATTATCTAAAAGGTTAGTGCATAAATAATGTGCATTTTTAATTTGAGAGAGGTAAAATAAACTTGAGGTTTAATGTTTTATATATTTTATACATTCTTAAAAAATTGAATAAAGTGATATAATCAAAAATTAATAAATGATATCTTGTCTCAAATTTCAAAAGTGGTTTTGAACCATAATCTTTTACCTTTTTTTTTTTAGGGGGGGAGGGATTTGTCATCAATTTTGAATTTTTTTAATCAAAATGAAAGAGTGACTTGACATAGTGGGAAAGTAAAAATTAGTAGATATTACTTGTTCATGAATTTGTTAATTTGAGTTGAAATGAAGCAATGAAGCTATAATCAATGATTAAATTTGTATGAAAGCTATCATTTTAGTTTGTATCTTTTAAGAAATTCTTTGAGTGCATTCATCTATGTTAACTTGAAGAATAATGTTGCAATGTGGGAAAGACTTAGTTACACTTTGTGTATGTAAATTGTGCATAGTTACACTTAGTGTATGTAAATTATCCATCAAACCTATTAAGAGTGTTTTGTGAAATTATACTCTTTAATGAGGCAATCAAAGTCTATTTATAGTAAAATATATTGAAGAGGTAAGGCTACAATAGGCCCAAGACCACCTAATCTATCTAAGCCTATAAACTCATCGTTTATACTAATTGTTAACTAAAATTTGCTCTTAAGTACAAGATCCTGATAGCATATAGATTTGGGTAAAATAGTCAATAAAAAATATGTTAAGATAAAGCCAAAAGTATTTAGTCAGATATTATTTGAAGGTTTTATCTTTCTCTACATCCTGGGTTTGATCTCAGGATCATAACTAACTGTCCTTCATGATGAATCTATTGTATTTTTTTAACCTATGTTTCTCAAATCTATTTGGCTCCTTGAATAAGAAAGATAAAGAGAATAATAAAAGGTTAAGAGAAACTTTAAGACTTCTCCCTAATGGGTTAGATTGAGTTAACTTACCTATCATAGAAAATTCAAGAATAAAAGCTCACAAAATAAAACATCCACAAAGGTTTGAGTTCCAAATAAGGCTTAATCATAATATGTTTACCAACTTAGGTCTAACAAAATGCTCTATATTATTTGTGCATTCATTAATATGATTCCACAAATTATCATTGATCATGCTAACCCATAAATAATTCTAATAGTCTCTCATTTAGATAGTATAATTGAAAGAATTAAACTTTAGATCATAATAATAAAGAATGTTAAATAATAAGTATGACCCTATTATATAGCTTTAGGTTTAAAATGAGATCATAAGCCTTTAAGATGTGGATCATTATATATAAGGTTATTGATGTCCTATATATCTACACCTTTGTGACCAAAATAAAAGGAGTAATAAAGATAAATATAAATGGTAAATGAGATCGAATATATATTTCAATTTTATAGTCCAAGCATATACCCGAGATGCCAAATTAAGTTCAATAATCTCTACACAATAAATGAGATAATGTTTCTAAATATTAACCATAAGATACCCCTTTAACAAATACAACTAGGCCTATAAAAAGGATTATAGTCTATAGACTAGACTTTAGTGGAATAAACTACTTGAAAATTGGTTTTTTTGTGAGTTTATATGGATTAGTCCACATACTTTCAATTAAAGTCCGGGGATTCATAGACTAAACCACTGACATAAATTGAATCAAAACACATAAAATTTGATCTTTTTTTTCATTGGTTTATACGAACCAATCTATACAAACCAAAGTCCGCATGGATCAGTCCACTCTATACATATCAATCCACCATACAGGCTTAAATATGGCGACATCAACTCATAAAGTAAATCATATATGCATACAACAAGCATCACATATGTATACTTCCACTAATCCAATACATCATAAGGCTAAGTCAAATTCATTCATTTACTAAGTAATGGTTTATACATATATTCCTAAAATACATATATATACTTAAAGTATGTATAGTATGGCTATATTTAATGCATGACTACACATATAATATATTTAACATACAGTACAAATAACTTATAATACTCCCACTAACATAATATATCATAAAGATTTATTAAGCTATTTGAGTTGATTAATCTCCGAATGGTAAAAGTAATGGGATCACATAACCATTCAATTGTTGTAAGCCTACAATTTATTACTTTTCTCTAAAATAATATGAATACAATTAAGAGAAATAGACAATTGTAGCACTGCAACATATACATGTGGGTATAATTTTCCAAACACTATATAAAACCTACTTATAATTGTTGTTACATATAAAATAAATATCAAATTTTATTATCCTAAATTGTTGCCTTATATAAAGACATTTAATTGATCTATTTCAATTAAGGCATACTATAAATGTTCATCAAATATTATTCATAAAACACTAACTTATACTGTCATAGTCACGTATCCATAATGAATTATTAATTGATAGTTTAGTCATAATTAAAAGTGAAGTAACTACAAATGTCCAGTAAACATTATCCACAAAATAATACATTATACTATCATTGTTGCACATCCACAATGGATTATTAATTGATAATTTAAACACAATTATGAGTGATTCAAGGGATATATATGATTACCTTACCCTATAAATTAATGAGTAATTTTGGTGTTTATTCTTTTTATTACTTTATAGTACACTACTACTCCTTTTTTTATTTATGGTATTGCATATTTTTTTCTTCATTCCACATCTACTCATATTGTTTATAACTCAATACTAATATCATTAAAAAATAAAAATATAATATCATATATTTAAATTTTGTTTTAAAATATATTAAATAAATTAAAGATTTAATATATTATTAAATAAATATAAGTTATATTTTAATTTTTATGTTACTTTAAGCTCATCCATTATTTATCTTTTTTTTATTTGTCTCAAATTTATTTTTTTCCTATTTTTATGTCAATTATTATTTACAACTTAAATGCTAATATGATATATTTAATTTTACAAAAATATTTAAATATGTCAAAATTTTAATATTGTAAGTATTAATCAAGATAATTAATTATAGATTCTATTATTTAGGGAAAATATTTAAAAAATAAAATTATATTTATTAATTTAAATTCCATCAACATTTTTTTATATCAATTTTTAAGTGTTATGTTTGAAATTAAATATATATCAATTAATATTTTATTAGTGCTTTACAATTCTCCCTATTTCACTTCCTTTTATCTATTTCATTATGTAGATTTTTTTTCATTTTCTTGTTCACATATGTTATATATAAATTCAAATGCCAACAAAAAATGCTATATGCACTGAAAATGTAATTTGAAATTGAGTTTTGAATCTTTTACATATATTGGATTGAGTTTTATAAATTTTCCCACCATCCTATATTTAATTGATAACCTTTAACTTACATTCAATATCCAATTATTGATTCCACTTTTGGTGTATATAGCAATGATGTATTGCTAAATAGTATAGAAATGTACAATAAAAATGATAAATTAGATTTTATAATGGTTTTGTAGTTTTTTTTCCTTTCTATTATATATACATTATTCTTACAACAACAACAACAACAACAACAATGGATCAAATAGCTAACTCCTATTCCAAATAGAACTCAATTCATTTAAATTAAGCAAAATCCATTACATGCTATCATGTTGCAGGCAATTAAAATTAATTTATAAATTTTCACTTCACAATTTATAGCTAATAAAAAATGCTATTTATTAAGACTTAAAATCTCAAGTGGAAGATTGGTAGGCCTTAAAAAAAGATCTTGGATGACAAATTAAATTATGTCACATGTGCATGATGACGTTAGCGAATCCATCAAATAAAATCTATATATTTATGATGTCATTTAGTGAATAAGAACTTGCTATGTGTCATAGTACATTATCCCATGTAATAATAAAATTGTCTTTTTAATAAATATAAAGGAAATAAATATTAAAAATGGAAGTGTTTTCTCTAAGCCTCTTTTCACAGCTTTATAAGTAGAGAGTTCAATTATGCCATTCACAACAATGAGTTGTTAAAAGAAAAGATGTGAAGCATTCCTAAAACTTTATTGATAAAGATTAAAATATATGAAGTCTTCAACTTTCATCAAGAACATTTATTCCAAATTAAAGATTTCAACCATATTCACATTCAAGATCATTAATCTTTTCAAGCACAAATCCTTTATGAAAATTCAACATTTGATTAAAGATAAAGCTACCTTACAGCCTTTCTTTCAAGTAAAAAATCATTATTTGATTGAAGATCAAGCTTCCTTAAAGTATTTAATTGAAATAAAGCATCTATCATCTGATTTAAGATCAAGCTTTTCGAAGCCTTTGATCAAAGTCAATTGGAAGAGAAGAATCAAAGATCAATTGTATTCTTTTTCAAGAATTACAAAAATTAGAAATTACACTTGCATAATCAAATATTAATAAAATTCATTTATTCCATAATTTTTCTTATCTTCATAAATTATATATTAAGATATTTGTGCATAAAAAATTCTAGCATGCCTGGTGGGATGATCTTTACCTTTTATCTCTTGTCTTTAAAATAACATTTATCCAAACAAGCTCAAGTGCCACTAAAGAAAGAGGTCATTAATAACCCATTGTTTAATGTAGCTAGAGTGAATCCTCTAATTAACTTAATGAGCTCTGACTCTCAAGGTCTGATGACTTGAAGCAAAACAATAACTCTTGCATATCTATATGCTCAAACAATTGCAATGCCAAATTTGACTCCTATTAACATAAGTTCATCATCATGAAAATTATCTTCAAATGCACATGTAATGAAGGGAAAGTCAAAGGTAGTTAACATTTTCAATGATGTTTTAGCTCTACTTGCTCTATCAAAAAGTTCTCAATTAGCAAAGACTATAATTAGTGGAGCAACTAAAATGACTAATAATCAATGGACATTTTTTAAAAGATTGCTTTCTTGAATCTTTTGGATCCTTAAGTTTAACTATAATGCTTGTCTTGATGAAAAATGTAACTTCTTTAAAGGAACAAGTCTTAATAATGAAGATACTTGAAACATTAATGAAATCTATTCAAGATAAAGAAACTTTAAGGGGTAAATAAATCTTTGACATATCTTATAGAAAGTTAATGGTTTTTCCAAATCACATGATGATTCAAGCAATACATCTTAAGATGAGTCATATCAAGATCAAAAAGATGAAGCTATGAAGGGAAAAAAATGGCTCCAAGAACAAGCAATCTTCCATAAAGAATGTTATGTCTACTAGCTAGTTGAAAGAATTCATTAAAAAAGCTATTAGAGACTAAGTGGAAAAGGGTAAGCAAGCTTCCTTTTCTTATGTTAAACCATACAATTGCATGATTAATCTTCTAAAAATGTCTTAGAATTATTAAATTCCTATGTTTCAATAGTTTGATGGTGAAGGAAATCTTAGGTAACATATCGCTTACTTCATTGAAACTTATAGCAATGTTAGAACTAAGGGAGACTTTATGGTAAAGTAGTTCACGCATTCTAAAATGAAATGCCTTTGACTAGTACATTAACATGGCAACTACATCAATTGATATCTAGGAGCAATTTGAGTGTACGTTCTTAAATTAATTCTATAGCACCTATCATACTGTCAATATACTTAAGCTTACCAACTCTTATCAACAGAAAGATAAGCTTGCAATTAATTACATTTAGTGATGAAGGAATTTGACCCTTAACCTTAAGGATCAATTGTTTGAGTCATTAACAATAACAATGTCAAGGGATAGACTTCAGCCTAAATTATATCCTTGAAGCCATTAAGTCATTAATATTTGAAGAACTAGCCAAAAAAGCACATGGCATGGAACTCAACATTATTGTTAATGCAAATCAAGGGTTTTCTATTTATGACAAAATAAAGGAAAAGTAAGAGTTTCAAAAGAATAGTAACTCTTCATCTTTCAAATCTAAATCTAAGCAATCCATAGTAGTAGCTTCTTCACTAGTCAAGTTTAACATCAATACAAAAAAAGTGAGATGAAAGAGTTATTAGTGCTCTCAACAAAGGAAAAAAATATTTTGTTTAAAGGAAAGATAAAATAAAGAATACCCATCCCTTGATTTTGATATAGCTTCAATGCTAAAGTCATTAATTGAAGCTAATTTGATCAAGTTGTTGAAAATGAAGCATTTTAAGGAAGAAAATAAGGTCAATGATTTGAACTTTTGCCATTGTCATCATCTACTTAAATAACTAATTGAGAAATGCTTTTTGGTAAAGGATAAGATCATGGAATTAGCTAGACAAGGTAAGATCACATTCAATGATGATAATGGTATAAGCAACTTGATGATGATTATCCTATCTTTGCCAAGGAATAATTATCTTCCTTAAATAGTTCAATTTGGTGCATTTAAGTTAATAACACTAAGAAAGCTACGCAAGTTACTGATGATAATTGCAACTTCTGATGTCATTGGGGGGTAAGTCTAATGATAATTCCATTTGAGATGATAAAGAAAGATGAACCTTAGTTGCACACGAGAAGTAAAAAGAAGAATTTGTGCACATCCTCTAAAGCAAGCCTAACAAGTTTGAAAATGGTGAACAAACTAGAATAAAGGCTTATCCAAAGAAAGAACAATGCTAAATTAAGGGAGACAAATGATTTAGAAAATAAGAGGCTTTAGAAGAACATCACATTGCTTGATTTCATATGGTAATGGTTTCATCATCTGGAATATGCCATATGCCACTAAGTAAGTGATAAGGAAGACATTAATGATGAAGAACATGAGGTTAAATAAGAAGTGAGTAACCCATGCATGCTTTGTTAATATTCACAAATGACAATTTATTTCTTAATTCTAAATGTCATAACCATTTTCTTTTTATCACTAGTTTCATTCAAAAGTAGAAGGTTAATCGCATCTTGATAGATGGTAGTTTTGTTATCAACATCTTACCTTTCAAAATAATAAGAGACCTTAGGATCCCTATGGATAAACTGTCTCCTAGCCAATTAATGATTTAAGATTTCAACCAAGTTAGACAATGAGCAATTTAAAAAAATTGACTTAGCCTTTGAATGAATGAAATGGAGTTAAATGCTTTATATCATGTCATCGATGTTAGAACAACTTATAACTTATCGCTTGAAAGACCATAATTACATGAATATGGAGTTGTTCCTTTTACTTATTACTAATGCTTGAAGTATTATCGTAATGGAAAAGTAAGGAAAATAGTCACTAAAAATAAACCTTTCACTGCAGTAGGTGAAAGGTATCCTTCTACACCTTAAACTTCTTTTCTTATGAAAATTAGTTAAAGAGATTTGAAGGATGAAATGCTAATCAATAAAAGGAAATGAGTTGTAAGTCATCATGAAGATTGTGAAAAGAAGACAATGTGTTGTAGTGTTTTGTTATATCTTTGTCTTAAGAAGAAAGGAAGGTCAATCTTCTTTTATAGAAAACAAAAATGCTCAATTGGAAAAATTGAAAGATTTGACTATTCCACTCTAAAAGCTTGGAACTTTCCATGCAACCAAGCCCTCACTTAAGGGATTCTTAAGACCAAAATAAAGCTACATTGCTAAACATGCTGCATTACTAACAAATCAAACTAAAGAAGGGTTCGATCCAAATCCTTACAAGTTGATGAAAAAGGCTATGATAGTCGAGAGCTAAATTTCTTAGGAAAACTTTCTTTGGAGATGAAAATGATGGAAGATAAAATCCTCATAGTACTTAAAAGAACTTAAGAGTTAGATTAAATTTTAAGCAACAAAGTGCATTACATATTTTAACAAAGTAAATGGAAGCTTTTCATATCTTTATTGCAGATATTGAGAACTACCTTGATGAAACTCCATCTCACCTTCTAGTTTTTAAACATTTTGGCATGCACACTTCTTAAATATTAATATTTAATAAACTCAAAGAGCTAAGAATTAAAGAGGTGATCTTAAAAAAGAATGTCTTTTCCATATTAGGTTTTAACCCATCTTCTTTGAAAAGGAAAACTACAAAATGCAGAAAGAAATAACTTATTGGAAAAAGCATTAGAGTTTAGTACTTTCATGAATGAAACACTATAGAAAATGGGTCATTATTACTAAAAAAGCATTGAAAATGAAAAAATGAACTATAGTGACCAAGGGTGACACATCTTATAACATTGAAAGTGCTTCAATTAATCATATAATACTAGTTGACACAAATAAGGAAAAACCTCCAATTAAAGAAGAAATTGCCCCACTATCATTGGAGGAATGTATCTCAGTTACCATTGATGAATTAAAGGAAATGAACATTAGTGCTGAAGGTAATCCTTGCCTAATCTTCTTAAATGTAGATCTTACACTAATAAAGGATAAGGTATACCTAAAATTGTTGCAAGAGTTTCAAGATGTCTTTAATTGGTCAAATAAAGATATATTTAGGTTAAACCTACAAATTATAGTTCATCACATATCAATAAGGCATGGTGTCCTGTGAATAAAGCAATCATAATGTCATTTTCATCCTAAGCTTACCTTTCAAATTGAAAATGAAGTCAATATGATAATTGATATCGACTTTATTTGAAAGGTTAAATATCCAACTTGGACCTCTAACATCATTCTTATAAGGAAGAAAAATAAGTAGATACACATTTGCGTTGACTTTTGAAACTTAAATAAAACATGTCCTAAAGATGATTTTCTTTTTTCAATTATTAAGCTCAATATTGATGCTACTACTAGCCACAAGACTCTCTTATTCATGGATGAATAATCTAGTTACAATCAAATTCTTATAGCAATAATAGATCAAAGGCTCATAAGTTTTAACACTCTAAAGGGAATATACTACTATAATGTTATGCTATTTAGACTAAAGAATACAAGAGCCACCTATTAAAGAGTAATGAAAAAGATCTTCAATGACATGCTTTGTAAAAATGTTCAATATTACATTAATGACATAGTAGTTAACTTAAAAAAGAAGTCTTAACATTTATAAGATTTGAGAATGGTGTTTGAATGCCTACGTCAATACTAATTGAAAACGAATCTTCTTAAATGTGCATTTATTGTCCTATATGGAAAGTTCCTAGGCTTTATTGTGCAATATCATCATATTGAAATTAATGAATCAAATATCAACATTATTGTGAAGATGTTAAAAGCAAGAAATATCATAAGTTAAAAAGCCTTCAAAGGGAGTTTACTTATATACATAGATTTATCTCAAATTATGCAAGGAGATGTTAACCTTTTAATTGACTCATGAAAAAAATGTTTCATTTGAATAGGACAAAGCTTTCCCAAATGCACTAAAAAATATTAAGCTTTTCTAGCTAAACTACTAGTCCCGTAGTCATACGTGCCTAGTCAACTACCTATCCTTTTTATTGTTGCACAAGAACACTTTCTTAGAGTATTATTTGCTTAAAAAAGTGATCAAATGAAAGAAAATGCATTGTATTATCTTTCTAGGACTTTGAATAGAACAAAGTTGAACTATACCCTAATGGAAAAGACATGTTAGCATTAATGTTTACAATTTAAAAGCTCCAACATTATCCATAAAATTACAAAATTGTATTAGTTTCTCAAATTTATCCTTTAAAGTACATCATGCCTCAAACCATGTTATCTAGAATTGACTAAGTAAACATTACTTCTTTAAGAATTTGACATCATAAATATTCCTTAAAAAGTAATGAAAGGCCAACTAGTAGCAAAATTTTGGCCTGATTATGCTATCCCTAATGATTAGGAATTATTTGATGAACTCTTAAATAATATGTAATGTTTATTAAGATTCTATCGTTATAAAAAAATATTCTTCAATGGTGTAACAAGAATTGAAAAGGCTCATGTCAAAGTTATTTTCATAAGCCTAAGAAAAAGATGTTTTCCCATTTGCCTTCAGCCTGACCAAATGTTGCTTCAACATTATAGTTGAATACTAATCTAATTTTGAGACTCAAGATGGCTTTAGAGATAAAGATCACAAGTTTAAAAGTGTTTGGAGATTCAAAGTCAATAATTAATCAACCTTTGTTTGCTTATGAAGTAAAGAAGCTTAATTTTTTACCTTATTATCCATATGCCATATAACTCTTTAAACAATTTGATGCAAGATGACACTTTACCTTATTTAGCTTTGACATTAGCATATATGAGTAGTGACATAAAAATGCCAATGTGTGAAAAGTAGGTAGTCATCCTAATGTTTGAGAATGAGACTAAAGATCATAAGGAAAGTGTTTGAAATTAAGAACGAAGATTAGTATGAGCTTTTGATCAATTACCTTGAACATGATATGTTACTAGATAATCCTTGGCATAGAATTGAAATTCATCATCAAACCTCCTAATTCATATACTATAAAAGTATTCTTTATCAACGATCATTTGAAGTTATATTCTTACAATATCTAGGAGAAGATATAATGAAAAGTGCATTAAAAGAAGTTCACTTTAGAGTCTCTTGGTGCCTAATAATTTGAACCAAAGTTGCATTTTCACATAAAAAGAATGAGTTACTAATGGCCCACCATGGTAAAGGATTGCATTAACTTTACCAAGAGGTGTGACATTTGTCAATTCCATGCAAAATTCATTCACCAACCACCTAAACTGTTGCACCTAATAATTACTTCATGGCCCTTTGATGTTTAGGGTGTCAATGTAATTAGTTTGATCACACTAAAATCTTTTAGCGACCACTACATATATTCTAGCTACAATTGATTACTTCTCAAAGTGGGCTAAGGTAAAAGCATTTAGAGAAGTTAAAAAAGAAATATATTTAAATTTCATTAGCAAAAACATTATATTGCAATATAATGTTCCTAGATACATCATTATTGATAATAGAAGGGAGTTCTACAATAAAATGATAGATAAACTTTGTAAGAAGTTTGAATTTGACCCATATAATTTGTTAATATATAATGCACTTGCTAATAATCTTGCTAAAAAAATTAATAAAACTCTCCATAATATCTTGAAGAAAGTTGTTAATAGGTCAAAGAGGGATTGGCATGAAAGAATTGGAGAAGCATTATGGGCATACCAAACCACATATCAAACACCTACTTAAGTAAAATTGCATTCACTTGTTTATAGTGTTGACGTTTTACTACAACTTGAGAGGTAATCCTATTATTGAGAAAAACAATTCAAAAAGGTCTTTTAAGTGAAGAGAATACACACCCAAGCTTGAAGAATTGGAAACATTTAATGAGAAAGGACTTGAAGCATGCTATTAAACTTATCTCTTGAAGAAATTCAATCAAAAAGTAAGATCATGTTTTTTTTTTAATTAGTGATTTGGTGTTAGCTATTAGAAGACCCATTGTCACCACTTATAAAATTGGCAATAAATTTCCCTTGTAATAGGATAACCTATACATGATTCAAGAAGTTTACACTAATGGTACATATAAATTAGTCAATCGAGATGGATTAAGGATTGGTTCGATCAATGGAAAATTCTTAAAGTGCTTCTATGCCTAAAAATAATTACATCATATTATTTAATTATATGAGGCAAATTGCATGATACTCCTAGCCTGCACAAGTATAAACTATGAATGACTAAATCAAAAATCAAAATATGTGCACTACTCTTGATTTGCATAAGTATAAACTATGGATGGCTAAATCAAATTAAAATAAAAATTGACGTACATCTAACTTGATCCTTTATTTGGTACATAGGTAACTTATTAAATTACCAAGTGTAGCCACATAAATAATTAAATAAATATATGTCCTTGTAAAATGATAACCGAATATGAACAAGATTTCATATTCAAAGTTCAATACATTTCAAAAGTTTAATGAGTTACATAATGCATAGAAAAATGTATATTTTCTCTAAATTCTAAGATTAGACATGTTTGCCTTTCATGAAGTTTTCCCCATGTTTTTAATATGGATGCATGTCCAATAATGAAAACTTCTAAGTTGATATCATGGATGATGGTACTCTGATTTACACTTAGTAAAAAATGTTGGTCTTATGCCAAAAGGTATGGCCTATGGTATATTTAGTGACTTATGAAGTACGTAAGAAGATTTATGGATTTAATCCTCATTAAGAGAGTTGTAAATCAGTGAATGTTCCCAAATATAGGGTTTGGAATGTCTTCAAATATAAAGTCTAGAATCTCTTTAGATGTTAAATCTTGAACATTTTCAAATGCGAGTTCTTAGTACATCTCCAAATATATGGTCTTTATGATAGATGGATAAGCTCTTGTTTACATCAAGTATAAAAATGCTTATGTATCACTAAGAGTGTAAACTTTAATTGAATGAATGCCCCCAAATGCAAGGCCTTTATAACACAGGAATGAATGTTATCAGATGTGTTTATGATAGATGGATGAATTCTTTTTTTTTTCTTTTTCTTTTTTTTTACACAAAGTATAAAAGACTCATGTATTAATAAGTGTAAACTTCAATTAGATGAATTCCTTCAAATGTGAGGTCTTTGTGACACATGGATGAACATCATTGAATGAGATGTTTTCATGATAGATGGATAAACTCTTGTCTAAACGAAGTATAAAATACTTATATGTTACTAAGAATGTGAACTTCAACTGGATAAAACACATTTAAATGTGAAGTCTTCATGGCATATAGAGGAATGCCTTCAATTATGAAGTCTTCATAATAGATGGATGAATTTTTCTTGTTTACATTAAGTATGAGATATTTACATGTCACTCAAAATGTGGACTTCAATAAGAAAAATGCCTTTAAATGCAAGGTCTTTATGGCATATAGATTAACATTATTGGATACAAGGCCTTCATGGTACATGGATGAACTCTTGTTTGCACTAAGTATAAAATACTTGTTTATCACTAAAAGTGTAAATTTCAATCCAATGAACATTGTTAGATATGAAGTTTACATGGCATATGAATTAACTTTTACTTACACTAAGTGTAAAATATATGTTTTTTTTTGCTAAGAATATGATCCCTAAATTGATTAAACATGTTTAGAAATCTATTTTAAATGACATTTATGTCATAAAGGTAGTCATAGAGTCTTTCTTAATGGACACTATGAAGTTAGTATTGAAAAGGCATAACTGTAGAAGATGGCATTGTCATGAAAGTTTGTCCTAATGGCGAAAGGATGAAAGTGAATCTTTGGTAATAGTTAATGGTTAACTTGGATTGTAAAGATTAATAAGTCACTTGTAGGCATTATTTTTAACATAGTTGTCTCTATCACCACAATAGTTTTTATTAGCTCTAACTTTTAAAGGTAATGAACATATCATAAATCTTATAGAACTTATAGGTCATCCTTTCTATTGAGCTCATTTTTTTATCTTTTGAGTCTAAACTACCACTTATAGAAGCTTTAATCTTATGATCTCCATCAATAGGAAGGTTGTCACCATTTTTACCATTGCCACCTATCATTTTCTTAAAATTTCAATCTCAAGCTTCAAACTATTAACTAAAGTTTGATGCTACTTATTGCAGGATGGAAGTGCAAAGTGATGGAATTTAGTCTCATCTATTGCTACCACTAATGTCACTAACTATCATCCCTAACCTTGAATTTTGAAAGTTGGAACATTGATCAAGCTTTAATACCAACTAGTGCAAGATAGAAAGAAAAAAAAAGATGGAAGGTAGCTTCTATCATCATTTTCACTAGTGTTGTTACCATTTTTATTGTTGCCACTAGTCATCTTCTTAAACCTTTAACCTTAAATCTCACATCATTGACCAAACTTTAATGCCACCTGATGCAAGATGAAAAGTGGAAGGTGATGGAAGTTAGTTTCTAATGTTACCACCATTAATATTAACTTCTCCATTATTGCCATTAATTGTTATCTCCAACCTTGAATGTTTAAACTTAGACCATTAATCGAGCCCTAACGCCATTTGATGCAAGATGAAAAGTAAAAAGGGTCGGAAGTCAAATTCTACCACTATTTCCATTATTAATGTTGTCATATTTGCTATTACCACCATTCATCATCTTAAACATTTGGTCTTGAACCTTTTATCATTGATTGAACTTTAATGCCACCTAACATGAGACAAAAAATGGAAGATGATGGAAGTCAATTTCTATTATTATCATCATTAATGTCACTATCTTTATCATTATTACTAATCATCATCTCTAACCTTGAATTTTAAAACTTGGACCATTGATTAAGTTTTGATACCATTTAACACAAGATGGAAAGCAACATTTACTGTCATTTCCACTAACAGAGCTACCATCTTTGCTACTACCACTAGTTGTCATCTCAAACCTTATATCATTGATTAAGCTACATATTACTGATGTAGGACTAAAAGTAAAAAGTGATGGATGGTAACCTTTATTGTTGCCATCAATGATGCCGCCACTATCTTTGTTGTTGTCACTAGTCATTATCTCGAACCTTGAATCATTGATAAAACTCTAATAACACTAGATAAAAGATAACTGAGTTTACATTAGTGGATAGACATTGACCAAAGCCAAAATTGATGTCTATATTGACACAATGAAAATTTTGAAATTATTAGGATTAATAGATGATGGTTATTGAATAAAATTGGATTTTATTTTGATGTAATAGCATTTTTAAATCCTTGGGAAATTTAAGACATCAAGTTTTTACTTAACTGAGATCATAATATATACCATTTGAAAGTTACTAAGAAAATTAGAAGATTTTAAACATCAATTTTAGAATTAACTAATGTCTATTTGGGTGTAGTGACATTTTTGAAATTATTACGAAACTTAAGATGTTAATTTTAGAATTAATTGACATCTATTTGAATGTGTTAGCAATTTTGAAATTATTAGAAAACTTAAGATGTCAAATTTTCACTTAAGTGATATTATAGTATGTGACATTTAAAGATTATTAGGGAAATAAGAAAACTTAAGACGTTAATTTTAGAATTAATTGATATTTATTTGAATGTAGTGGCATTTGCGAAATTATTAGGATACTTAAAATGTTATTTTTTTACTTAACTAATGTCATAATATATGAGATTTAAAGGTTGATAGAAAAATGAGGATTCTTAATATGTTAATTTTAGAATTAACCAATATCTAAAGATATTGCAAAAGTCTAATAAGAATATAAATGCAGTGACATTTTGTATTATAAATAAAGCATATCCTATTTTTTTTCCTTTATTACCATTCTTACTCTCCTTTTTATTTATTTTCAAGCTTAATTTCCATCTCCATCTAGTTCCTTCCTTCCTTCCTTCACTGCATATTAGTAAGTTTCTGATACTCCTTCAATTAATATTAAGTATGAAGTAAATGCCCAATTTCAAGCCAATGGTTCAAAATATAAGGTTTTTTTCTTGCTTTTATTTCTTATATCTTTGTCTTTTCCATTTCTTTAATTTCATGAGTGGTATTTTTTAAGAGATTTTTGTTTATGTTTCTTTTGTATAACTTTCAAGGTTATATCTAAGTTTTAGATGCTTATTATACATTTCATTAAATGTTGTAGCAAAATATGAATCCCACTAACTAATTATGAGAAATGGAGAAAAAAGTGAAAAAAAAAGGTCCATGAAGAAGGTAATTTTTCATCATTTTAGGAATGGCGAAACTTGTTAGTGTTTTGCAAATGAATAAATCTTGAAAAATTACATAAAATTAATATAAAATTTTCCACAAACAAACAACTGAGTGCAAAGTTATAATCTTTCAAAATTTTTAATTAGCTCAAAATACACATTTTTGTTAAAATGTTATGTTTATTAAATTTTGATTGTAAACATTTTGGAGGAGAAACAAAAAATTGAAATTATTAAAAAAATTGCAAATAAAAACTAACATGAAATGTAAAAAAATGGAAAAGAAAAAGGATGTTGATTTTTAGTAAACAACCAATGCAATAACTATCTTTCATGATGGTAATATAATCAATGTCATAATGAACATATAATGACACTCAGTTAGATGTCAATTGAAAAATGACATGTAAACTAAACACTCAATATTAATTAGATATTTTATAATAGTGGATAGAAAATGGAAAGTAGTGGAAGTAGCTCTGATAAGGACAATCCTAAAAATTTATCATGATTAACAAATCAATGGAAATCAATCATGATGAGGAGAGTGATTGAAATCGATCTTGATGATCATAGTCATAAACATGTCAATATCCTATGAACAAAGATGCTACACATTTGGCTTAGAGAATGCAAAAGCAACCAAGGTTGAATTCTTCATGGATTTATGTGATCTTTGAACTGCTTGTCAATGTTGAGGGTTGATCTCTAATGTTGATCTTGATGAACTAATGATGAAAGTTTGTCATGATTGACATAATGATCAAAGTGAATCTTAATAGGTAGAGTGATGAATGACAATCCTGATATGCACAATATGCGTAGAAGTCTATCACAATTGACATAATGATGAAAGTGAATCTTGATAGGTAAAGTGATTTGGAAGTAAATCTTAATATACACAACTGCAAAAATCTATCATGATTAGTATATATAGTGGCAAGAATAAACAACTGCAAAAATCTATCATGGTTAGTATATATAGTGGCAAAAATCTATCATGGTTAGTATATATAGTGGCAAGAATAAATCTTGATGAGGCAAAGTGATGAATGCAGTCTTAAAAAATAGAAAGTTGCAAGGTCATCATCAAGAATATAGTTGCAAATTATACGTAAAGTTTTTACCTCCAAGAACAAAGATAGTGCCAAGGTTGAAGTCTTTAAAGACTCACGTGTCTTTTGAAGTGGTTGATATAATTGAAAATGTGAACAAATGGCAAAGGCAATCAATATCTTTGAAAGTAGATCTTAATGAAAGAGCCAATGATGTTTAGGATTAACATATTGAAGTTGCAGAGTAGCTTCATGTTAATATATAACGCATTGAATTTGAAGAAAATATTGCTAAATGAGCTTCATGATTGAATTTATGTAGGCTAAAATAATAATAATAATAATAAATGAAAAATAAAGAAAAAGAGAATAGAACAATAATTAAAAACTAAATAAATAAAATTATAATAATAAAAAATAAAACTATACATAATATATAAAAATAGATAAAATGCTGAAAATAAAAATAGAAAAGTGATAATAATAAATAAAAATAAAGAATGGAGACAATACTAAAAGAAAACTAAAAAACCAAAAAGATATATATGGACATAAGAAAACTATAAAAAAGAAAAAATAAAAAATATGCACATAAAAAATAAAAAAGAAAAATTAATATATACATATAAATAGACAAAATAGTAATAACCAGAAGAAAATTAAATAAATAATATAATAATAGAAAATGATTTTTTTTGCATTCATAAAACAAAACATAATTTGACGAAATGGAAAAATAATAAAAAGAAACTTAAAAAAAAAAGCTAGAGCATGATAGAACATGAATAAAGTTTGACACTATATAGATATACACACATATGCAAGTGTTTAAAAAATAATTAATTAAAAAATATATTATAACAATTAGAAAAAAAGAGAGAATGAATGCATTTATTTGGACATCACTATAGGAAAACTGGTTTACATAGATGACAAAGTCATTTGAATAGGATTGCTTGTTCATTTGTAAAGGTGCTCTAGATGATATTGCATTTGTAATGAGTCATTTATATAGATTTGTATGTACTGTCATCTATATAAATAACTTTTGATGTCATCTAAATAGGTAGCACCTATACAAATGATAACATCGTTTATGTATAAGGCCAAGTTGGTCAATATCAACAACTTTATTCAGATGGCATTGTTGTTTATATAGAGTTCAACCCATTGAGATGACATTGTCATTTGTATAGAGTTGATTTATATGTTTATTTTAAAAAAATTTACACTCTATTAAGATTACTTGGTCATTGTATTAAATTTTTTAAAAAAATTTCCTTCCTATTTAGACAATATTTATTGTCTATATATCATTTTTTAATATTTTCTAAATTTTAAATCTAATTTTGAGAATTTATTTCAAATGACAAACACTATATAGAAAATTAAGAACACACTTAAACTTTTTAATAATAATTAATAATAATTTAGAATTCTCATTATATTAATTATAAAAGTAAATAACACCAAAGATAATTGTACAAAAGATAACTTTGAATAATATATAATAAAAAGAACACTACTTTAGGCGCATTTATTACCAAGTATACTATTATATATTTCTTATATGGGTACATCCATAAAAAAATGAACTGAGACGCTCTAGCACTACTTCGTCAGGCAAGTGTACTAGCGAGTGCACTATTATGTCAAAAAATATTGGATAGTATATCCTTTCAAGTTTGCATTCAATTTTAAATCATTGTAATTTTTTATTACAATAATTTTAATAATAGAATAAACTCACTTTCATTAAATTAACAAGTAATTAATTTGTAGAATTTTTTCTATATTGTTATGTTGACATTTGAAAAATATATATTTTAATATTTAATTCTTCCTTCAACTCTATCTGTTATTTTTTATAAATTTATGCATTCTTTGATTACTTTAATTCTTTATATAATTTAAAAATTAAATAAAATATTCTTAATTACTTCTAGCAAGAAAGTATTATGAATTTTATTCTTCTTTTTTATTTAATGCTATTCATTTAGTAATTTTTGAACGTTTGTAAGTAATCGAATTTTCAAATATTTACATTATGTATTCTTTTAATAATTTAAATGATTAATTAAATTTTTAAATGTTCCACATCATCAGACATCTTGTAGATTTGATTAACTGAATTGTCAAAATTTAATACAATTTAGTTTCCTCTTAGTATAACTTAATTTTATATATAATTTACAATTTAATAAAATTATATGACTTATTTCTAATATTAAATTGTTATGCATTTTATTATCCATTATTAATTTTTTAATATTTTAAATTATTACCTAAGTTATTAAATATGTCACATCATCAAAAATTTTATAACTTTTATTGTAATTGTCAAAATTATGTGTTTATGATTTTTCAAATATTTTTATTTCTATGTAATTTAATAATTTAAAAAAATATATGATTTTCTTCTAACATTAAATTATTATACATTTTATTCTCCAGTAGTACTTATTTTTCTAGCATTTTAAATGATTACTTTAACTATTTAATATTTCAAATCATAAAAAAATTTATATTTTTCATTAGTAAATTGTCAAAATTATGTGTTACTACTTTCTAATTTCTTTCATTTTTATATAATTTGACAATATAATAAAACTATATGACTTCTTTCTAATTTTAAATTATTAAGCATTTTATTCTCCATTGTTATTTAATTCTACAAATTTAGTAACTTTGAAATATTTGTAATTAATTCATTTTGTAAATCCTGAAATTACTTTTCTTAGTGATTTAAATGATCACTTAATTTTTTAAATATTTCATATCATAAAAAATTTTATATTTTCATTATTGTAATTTTCAAAATTTATGTGTAATCATTTTTTAATTACTTTCATTTTTAATATAATTTAATAATTTGATAAAATTATCTCAATTATTTTTAACATTAAATTGCTATAAATTTTATTTTTCTATCTTATATCAAACTCATCAGATGTTTAAAACAATTAATATACTAATTTCTGGAAAATAATAATTTTACTACCCAACACAATAAAGTATTAAGATAAGTCTATATTCAAATATTATATCAATATCATCAAATGCTCAAAGTAATAAATATATCTAACTATACAAAATAATAATTTCATTAAACTAATATTATATCAAATTATACAAAATAATAATTCATATTCAAATATTATGTCATTATCATCATATGTTTAAAGCAATGAACATATCAAACTAAAAATAATAATAATTTCATGAAACAGAATTATAAAAGCAAAAATTCATCTTTATACACTATATCATACCATTGCCAAAAAAGAAAATCACTGTATGAGTTTTTTTTAACCTATCTCAATGGAATAGTGAAGCAACAATTTGGAATATCAATAATAATGAAGTAATAGAAATTAATCATTCAACAAAATTAATGTAAAAATAAAAAAAACATGAAAATGTAGAAAAAATTAAAGAAGAATGAGAGAATCTTACCTAGAGAGCTCTTGGGAAGAAGAAGCAGAAAAAGTTGCACGTGTAGAATGGCTGAAATAGGCATCTAGCAACAAAATTCAATTGTCTGTGTAACCGGCTACTATCATTGGTAATAAAGACATGGAGGGGCACATGTGTAATTAGCAAGTTGGTAATCTATCCAGACGACGCCGTCATCTATGTATCATTTGAATTTTTTAAAATTAAAATGCTACACAGACAGCACATTGTCTGCATATAGTGCCTACACTTTCTGAAGGCTACCCAAAAGACGTGTTATATGTATAGCTTTTTGAAATTTTCAATAAAAAAAAAAAAAAAACTTATGCAAAGAACAATATCATCTGTACAGAGGACCACTAAAAAATTTCTGCTTACATTGTGTCAGACACATACCCAATGCTATCCAGATGACAATGTCATTTAAATAACATTTTTCTATTTTCTTTTGCAAACAAATTGTTAAAATATCTATACAAACAACCAAGATTTTATTGTCTATATATGTCGTATCAATAGTGTTGCAACCATCCGTCCCAGATATGGCAGAAATCATCAGCAATTGAATGCCAATCAAGGTTGATATTTTCATCAAACACATTGAGCAATTCTTTGAGTATAGGTTGACTGTGATCCAGGTCTTGCATTAAAATTTTGGAAGATTCTTTTCCGGATTCAATGCAAAAAGAATGCATAAATTGAATCAATCGAATCACAATATAAACGAAGAAAAAAAGATACCAACGAAAAAAAATAGAAAATAAAAAAAGGCAAGAAGATGAAATTGTAAATTCCGAAAGTACCAAAAGACACAGTGGCGATCCCTCGAGCTCTCTCTTCTATTTCTGTGGAAGCCTGCTTGTGTTAAGATAAGGGCAAAGCAAGTAACCAAGAAAGCCTAATACTTCTTTTCAATGACCCTGGTGTTTTTGGCGTACTTTCAATTGACCGTGGACAAGCTTCTTTTCAGAGAAAGCGATCCTGCATCAAATGAAAACGTTGGAGTGGAGACCTTTAGGAAATCAATGCACAGTATTCAATGTTGGATAACATCAACATAGCACAATATAATTGAAAGCATCTATGCATGTATGATGTAAGCAATAGAATAAAAGAAAGAAATATGGGAAGTATTGAAGAACTAATATCAAATTTCAAGTTTTTTGTGACGTGACGAAAAAGAGAAAAAAGATGCTTTATAATCATGATGGGTCTTAGAGTTTCAAATAAGAGCATCGCTATGAGTACCGAAGGAAAAGACTCGAAAGAGTTTTAAAATTTATACTTTAATGCATTTATCATTGATTCCAATATAGAAATACTTACATAGACACTACTTGCTACATTACACTACCACTCAAATAATATTAACTAATAATGCATAGATTTACTTTGTCTAATAATTAATTAAATATAAATAATAAATTAATAATAATTTATTACTAATTATGATGAGAGAGGAAGTTAAGCCAACTCATAATTGATTACTAGATAAAATAGACTCACACATTATTAGTTGACAGTATTTGAGTAGTAGCACATAAGGATGACTTGGTAGGCAAAACCCGTGTAAGTCTTTTTCCGTTACAACAAAGAATTATTTTCAAATTTAAAAACAATGATTCGAGCTAATTCGGAACTCAATTTCCTTTCCTTTTGTTAGGTGATGAAGCATTTCCCTTTAAATATATTCTAATTCAAAAATTTAAGCCTTATCTCAATTTTTTGGTAAATAATAATTTTTAATTCAAAAAGAAAGAAGATTGAGAATAAAAACAATGCAAAAGAATTTGGCTTATCTCAACATTATTATTGGATGAGACAAACTGCAAAGAATAAAGCATTATAAAAGGAAAAAAAAAAGGCGAAGATGAAAGTATAACCGACAAGGATAAACAATGAGGCATGTGATGCCTTCTGGATATATTAGTATAAATGACGTACAAGGATATGCTTAGCTATCCATGCAAATACTTATAGCTGTTCATGCAAAGGATATATACGGAGGCATTCGTATATGCTTTTCAGTCAACTCTTCCTTAAATATTAAAATAAATAAATAAATTCAAAACTTAATCATTCCAACAAAATTGTGTTCAAGTTTCATGAAGCTTAGAGAAGGCATTTGTAAACACTTAAAATTATTCTATAAATTTCTACTTTATAAATTACAGTCAATTAGAAAGAAGACTATTTACTAAAACTTAAAATTATATGTAGATTATAGGAGATTCCAAAGAAAAATGTCTTTGATGACAAATTAAATTATATCATGTGTGTACAATGATATAAGTGAATCAATTAAATAAAACTTTTGTATTTATGACATTACTTGATAAATAAGAAATTGTTATGTATTATATTGCATTATCTCAACCAATAACAGATTGTCTTTTTAATAAATTTAAAAGTGATAAATATTAAAAATGAGATATTAAAAGATTCTCTATGCATCATAGAGAACGCATCTGTACCATTTACAACAACAAGAAATCATTAGAAAGAGAAAGAGATATGAAGCTCTCTCGAAATTCAGCCAGCAGAGATTAAAACATTTGAAATCTTCAATTTTCATCAAGAATATTTGTTTTGAATTAAAGATTTCAACCACATTGGCATGCGAGATCATGAATCTTTTCAATCCTGAATCCTCTATGAAAATTCAACATTCCGTTGGAGATCAAGTTGCTTCCTGACACTAAGTCAAAGCCAAAAATCATTATTTGATCCAAAATCAAACTTCTCTAAATTCCCCAATTGAAACAAAGTATTTATCATTTAATTGAAATTAAACTTCTCAAAATCCTGGGTCAAAATCAACTAAAAGAAAATATCAATTGTATTTTTTTTCCAAAAATTATAAAAATTAAAGATTGTACTTGCATATCAAATATCAATAAAATTCATTTATTCTACGATTTTTCTCATCTTTATAAATTATTTATTAAGAAATTTGTGCATACACATACACATGCTCCGGTCGCATACATGTATAAGAGAAGTGCTTGACAAGTAACCCGCAAGCCTACATGATAACATAATCAAATCTTATTCCAGATTCATGCATGCCGGCATACTTCTTGTCATTTAGACAGCTCTTCCTACAGTGGAAGAGAACGTCCGGAAACAGATTCATCATCGCACACACTATCTTTTATCTGATCACTGTAAGATGGGTCATTCTGCTTATCTTCATAGACGCTCCGAAGCATAATGCCACCATAATTTTCAGATTCCTTTATGATCGGAAGAACATCGGAAATGAGTACTTCCGGTGGAATATATCCAGCTTCTGTGCCGTTAACCGCCGGAAGCCCCATTAAAATCGTGCTATTGGGCACATTTGTGGTCCACTTTTTCCATGCAGCCAAAAGGTTGCTCGTATCTCCATCTTTTTCATTGTATATGCAATCCGGGTTATAATAGAAGAATTCAACCCAGATGTAATCTACATAACCAGTTTCGATAGCGTCGCCAAGGAGTTGATCTGGGTATATGCATTGCGGAGACGCTGATATATATATCCTTCGGTCTGTGGTGGACGCATTTATGGCTTGAACAACCTCAGCCCATTTCAGGTTTGTACCGTCCCTAACATCGGCAAAATCAATGCCGTCCAAGGCGACGCTTCCCAATGGACCGGAGTTGTTGCTAAGGAAGTTTCTCCAAGAGGTAATCGGCGAGGCAGTTTGCCCATCCCTCGGACGAGACAATGGACCGACCGCGAGCGGGGGTTAGAATGTCTATGCCGATATTTAGGAAGACCTTGATGTTTTGGCTTTGGCAATATTGTATTTGGGACTCGAGTTTGGAGCAAGGGTAGTCGGTGGTGCCGCAATGGTCGGCCAAGTTTAATTGTGGGGTGCTGCAATCGTCATAGACGATGAGTTCTTCGAGAATTACGTATTTGTAGTTGCCGGTTGCACATGCGTCGTGCAAGCTGCCTTCCTGGGACTCGCTGTGCTGGCCCCAGTAGACAGATATTCCACAAGAGCCAACATACTCAACAGCCTGCGAGGATTTTAGGGTTAGAAAGAGTGTAAAGAAGAGAACCAAAAGAAGGATCAGTGGTTGTTTTTTGGCAGCCATGATTGTACTTCTGCTGGTTTTCTTGTTTTGCTGGATGGTTGTAGTAGCAAGAGAATCAACCAATTTATAATGGTAAATGGTAGTTGGGGTGACAACTCTAGGTCACTAGAATATGCTGTAGCCTGTACACCATAAGTGATAACCTGGTTAAAAAAATTTTCCATCCTTTCTTTTTTTTTTAATATTTTTTTGGTAAATTATTTTAATCTTGCTGAAATTTGATCTAATTACACTCAAACTCTCTCAAATTTGAAAATTACATTGGCAGCATCCTTTACTTTTATCAATAAAATTACAGATACCTCCCCTACCCTCCCCATTCCGATAAAAATTTGACATTCTGGTAAACTCGTATAATGATATTGTACCATATGCATGTCATCAGGTGTTCACCTATTATTGTAACTGCAAATGTTACTTGCACGCAGTAGACGTCAAGACATGCGAAATTTCATCGCAATAAATTTTCAGAAATACAATATACATTGAAAATTGAACACTGAAATTGAGTTTCAAATATAAATAAAGGGATGTCAATTAATACATATAATGAGACAAATTTATAATATTCAATCCAATGGGTATAAAAAATTTGAAACCCAATTTTGAATTCCATTTTTTATGCATATAACTTTTTGAATAATTTATTTTGAAAGAGAACAATCTCAATTAATTACCTTATCCTTTCATTGGTTTTGCTAGCTTTGAGAGAGCTTAGACATAGATTTTGCCGTTGGTCGCACAACGTTGTTGCTGTGAACGAATTGAGAAAATTATGAACTCCTATGATTAATTTTAGTGCGAGTAAATCTTACCCCATTAAATCTTTAGACCTTTTCTCATCATCTATCTGTTTATTTATACAATATATACAATAGGAGTTTTGTAGACTCACTTAGTGTACTTTCCGTAGCTGTCCACGTATTAAATAGTTTAGAATCATTGAATACCATTGTTCTGTTTATTAAGTTCAATACATCATAGTTTTTTTTTTTTAAATCGGTCTCAGTTGTCTATATTCTACTGTTTAAATTGAGAACAAAACCATAATTCCATTTTTGTTTTCACAGATTATCAAAATTGATTGAACAAATCCGATTTTGAATCTGTTTCCTTTATATAATCCTTGATTGTTTTAAGGTTATTTTAGGTGGATGTTAAAAGGAAATTTTAAATATCCAAATTTTGTCATCGATCAAAAGGGTAGGGAAGGTTTACAAATCAACAAAAACTCGTACAATGATATTGTACTATGTGCGTGTCATTGATATTGGAGGGTAGGTTTATAATTATCGTTACCATTATTATTATACAATTTTTTGAAAAAATTTTGAAAAAAATTACATAAATCATTTGATATTTCTAATATTCTTTAGCTCTCAAAAATTTTAGGTGGGAGTGACGATCTACGGGTTGAGTAGAAGACAATGGTTGGTTTTTGTTGATTTATGTTGATGCTGTTTGAACGATTACGCTGTGATTTCAAATGACCCATTTGTGATTGCTCTCAAGCCTAGCCTATGTAACTGAATCAAACCTCCCTGACTTTGGCCGAAGGTAATCAGCTACTAATGTTCTAAATGTGATATTTCATGTATTATTGATAAGTAGTGCTCCAAATTTAACTAGATACATCTCATGAGAAGATGAACAGTCTAATGTCTTACTAAATTGTAGTAAGCACTGGCGGAGGGTGGGAATTAGGGGTGGCCTCCTTACTCAATGTTTTCTTTTATTCATGTGTATTATTATATATTTTAACCCCCTAAAATTTAAAATACGTATAGTTGTAATAAGAAAATTAAATACCTATAGAATAATAATAATTTTATAGAAAATATAGAGACAGAAATACAAAGCATTTAATTATAATTTTTTGTTAATTAAAAATTGTAAATAATTTATATATTGATTTTTCCCCTTTCTCTCTTGCTAAATATGTTGATTTTGTTGCCTTTATGGATATATACAAAAGTAGATGTACATATTACCTTTATTAAATTATTATCATTTCGTGAATTTTATAAATTTTATTGTATTTTTTCTAATAAAACTATAAATACTTATGTGCTAAAATTTTTATAAGTTTAAAATTTATATTTTTATTTATATTACACGCATAATAGTGATTGCAATAGAATTACCGCTTACTATCCATTTTGATTTTATCATCCAAAATTTTTAGAATAAAACATCTATAAACATGTAAAAAATATGAATACATATCAAATTTATTAAATTAATTATATTTGTATAAATTTTGTAACTTTTTATTATAAATTTTTTAAAAAAGTATGAATAATTTATGTGTTATGACCTTTATAAATAAGTTTCTATATTTTTTTCATAATTTTTTATAATTTTATCTAACATTTCATAATTTTTACATTTATTTTTAAAAAAATTTAAAATATCTTAAACCAAAATTATTAAAAATTTTATATTTATTTTATATAATTATAAATTTTTCAATATACATCGAAACAAAAATTTACCCACCTATGATCAGTCCAACCCTCGAAGCAAAATTCCTGTCACCACCATTGGTAGAAAGAAGATATTATTTTGTTGATTTATATATTTTAATAAGCTGACCAAACTTGAAAAACATAGTGATTGTGTCTGCGTGATTTATTCAGATAACAAAAAATTAAAATGATTCTTGATTTTTATCATTTTTATGTTATTATAGTGCAGAACAGCGGCGGCGACCCAAAGAGGACTAGCAGTTCGTAGCGGCCCTATTCTCATAATTACATGTACTCATTTTTATATTATAATAATTTTAAACCGATTCTCAAAATTTTAAAAATTATATATATATATATTATACAAATTTTGATACTCGATCAATGAAAAATCCTGACTGTCCTACTGCACAATAGGTTGTTTTGAAACTGCCATCTTCCATATGAGATTGTTGTCTCCTACGCATATAACTTCAATTCTGTTGCAGATCGTGCTTAGTGTTCCACAAACTTCTTCAAGAAATTTTTTTTTTTATCGACTTGGTTTAATTGAACCACGAAAGCCATCTTCCAATTGTCATATACAGATGCAATTTGCCATTTCAACGGTGACCTGCAATCTTCAATCAAATTTCTCCTTAGTAATTAATTATTAGTTAGCCTTTCCTATTGAATTTATTATTAGCAGCGAACAATGATATAATATATAATCATTTTTATGTGCTAAGCTTTAATCCATGACGTACATCATATATTCATATTTATATATAAAGCAAATTTAAAAGTCACATCAAAGTATCATATGAAGAATAAAATTCAAGTTTCTTGAATATTTATAGTAAAATTCTTCACTTAAATTATAGCATGTGTATTGATTGCTTTATTATAATTACAACATTGATAAATATTATAATCATTAAATCAATAATTAATAAAATAATCAACACACATACCATAATATAAATAAAAACCTTACGATAGACACATAAACTTTACTTAGAAGTGGTCGTTGCATTGATGCCAATAACATTTCAGAGTAATATCTTTCTTAATTCTTTTGTTTTTTTTTTCTTGTTCGTTATTGAAATGAGCATCTTTTCTGAAAAACTAATCTTGTTCCATTATTTACCTTAGATTCCGCGGCATATTCTTTTCTACAAATTGATTAGATATTTCTTTACAATTAATTACTAATTAATCTTATCAATCCGAATTTTTTATGAAGGAGTAAAAACACATTATGTGTGGAGCTTTCATCCAAGTCATATATATCATGCATTCATGTGTAAAGTAAATATGAAAGTCACATCAAAGTATTATATTAATACTAATACATATACATATTACACTAATAACTTTCTCCGCTCTTCTTTGCTTTCTTTCCTTTTAAATTGACTTTCTTTTTTAGAAGTTTAAATTCGACTGATTAGGTTCTGCAGCATATGCTTTTTCGAAGGAATGTCATCAATAATGATATCATTGTACACTTAATCTTATACATTTATATTACAATAATTAGCCGAATTTGATCATGGGGAATTAGACAAGGTGCAAAGTAATTGAAAATAATTTCTACCCAAATTAAACATTGGATAGAAAGTGAGTAAATGTAATACTAGTTATTATAATGAAAATCATTATTTGTATTGTATCTTTAAAAACCCTTGACCATAAAAAATTTTCGTAATACTACAAAATATTTTTATTCGTCTTAATTTATTGCTTCAATATTTTATCTTTATATTATTATTTGTTGTTCTAGAATCAGAAATGGAATTTGGTTCTAATTTTGTCCTTGTTAGTTAAAGAAAGAATTAAAAAAAAAACGCATTAATTGCTTTCAAGGCAAGGAGAAAAACCCCCTTTTCACCTTTCCTTGTGTTAATAAAAGGAGTTGATACTTAGGATTTTTTGTTTAGTGCGAAAAATGTTCTTTTATAACTGTTTTTCTAATTTTTTATTTTTTTGAGCCAGTTTGTCAACGGAAAGTAACTTTACTCACCAAAAAATGTATTTGTATTTAAGAAAAAAAAACGGCATTCAAATCACTTTTTCAAACCATGTTATATTACATAATCTCACTTTTCTACCCCCTACTTTTCTTCCTTTACATCTCTCTCTTTTCTCTCTCCACTCATTTCTGTTCTTGTTTCCATATCTCTTTCCCATTTTTCTCTGTACCACTATCTCTCTTTTCTCTCTCATCTATTTTTTCTCATTTTCTTTCTCTCCTCTCTTCCTCTTCATTCTTTAGCTCTCAATCCATCCCTACCTTTCCTACTTGCTCACTCTCTCCTCTATGACTTTTGTGCAACGTAACAATAATGTTGCTTATTATATTGAAAATAATTGACATTGTTTCTTTTGAAACATCATAAAAATAAATATATATATTGATTATATTATAAAGAACCAACATGCAATGTCTAAAATACCACTTCAATTTAGTTAAATAAGACAATGTGGTATGTTCTTCCCTCCTAACCCTAATCCTTCCTCTTGTTTCCTCTTTGCTTGGCCTGCCTATTTACCTTTGTAATTCACCTTATAGGATACCACAGCTAAATAGAAGCCAACAAATCCTAAGATACTACAAAATCTGAATTTCAACAATTTTAAAAATTAAATCGAATAAAAAATAATGAAAAGTTATATCCAATACTCCAATCAGAGATGATTGTCTTAGTAAATTTATTTTGATAGTCATTACTCAAAATGTGAGATTTGAACTCCATAGAAAAACTCTCTTAAATCTAATACTTGTAAATGTAATGAACATTAAAAAAATTGATGTATGATATTACACTTTTAAATAAATATCAAATAATACCATTGAATGTCAATAAAGATAAATGGAATTAAATTTCTTATTTCCACAAACCTGTAAAAGTCGTATCAAAATGATAGAAAAGAAAATATGTTCAACAATGAAGCTAAAAATTAAATTGCAAGCACAAACCTAAAAAAACCAAATAGACTCTTATATTTATATTCTTTGTTTTTCTAGAGAGAGCAAAGCCACACTTGTTTAGTGATAAGCAAACAAAGCTTTACTCTTGCAAAATAATTGGTAAGAATAAACCAAAAATCGAATATAATCATCTTAAGGTTGGAAAGTGAGTATATCTCATTAAATAGGAATCACTTTAGGTTTAAAACATTGTGCATAAATTTTACAATTAGTGTCAGTTCTTTACTCATTTTAGTTTAACTCATGTCAAGCGATAAAAGTTGTCATCTTACAAAGATCAATTATTAACTAGAAAATCAATATCTATATGACAATAATGTCATCTTACAAAAGATCATTTAGACATTGTTATTTATTAAATAACCAATGTGGCAATTTAATATTCCACGTACAATATTTACTAAAAATTGACATCTTTATAGTAAAATATGCTGATTTTTGGTAAATAATCAATGTCTTTTTATGGCCTAATAGTTTTTTGGTTAAACCCACATCAAAAGCAACCAACATATAGTTGTAAAAATAGATTACAATTGACAACAATAGTAGAGACACATTGTAATTGAAAATAGTAGAACAATTGTTGGAACTTAAAAGTTTTTGAACTTTCATTTACCAATCAAAATACAATAAGTTAATTAAAAACAAAGGCTTATCATCAATATTTACAAGTTACAACCATTACATATTCAAATACACCCAAATTCATTCAATTTGGTCTAAATACGATATGCCTAAAGCTTTCTCATTTCATCAAGCTCATCTTGAGTGAATAGGTTGATGTTGCTAAAGCAATGCAATTTGTACACAACTAACATGGTAGCATTGAGACCAGTTTAGGTAATTATGCATTTAAGGAGCTGTAATTAGGTAAATGATTGCTAGAGTTGAGTTTTATTGAATATGCATTATATCGAATGTGTATCACATGATGTAATAGCCATGATCCACATCATTAGGCTATCTAAGCATTATAATAAAATAGTAGGTTAGTTTCATCTAATTGATGCTCAAGCTTCCATTTATGGCATATTGCAATCTTACTCGAGAAACTTGCCTTAACCTTAACCTATTTTACTTTTTCAACTTTCCTTTTCAATTGCGGACCCCTATTGTAGCATTTAATGAAAGCTTTATCTAGGACATGCCTTAAGGTTGGTTGCACTTATTCACTCAAAGGATCAAGTTAGAAGATGAGCTTTTATCTTTAGGTATGCCACAAAAAGTATCTAATGGTGCCTATAATATGATTGAATAATAAAAAGTTAGAAAATATTTATCAAAAATAGAAATTACAACTAACACATAAGTGAAACTTACCCCTCGTGATATGGTATAACTCTACTAGTAATGTTGGTACAATGTAATCCCTTCTTATTTGGTCTTGCATCTCAGCTTGAAGGTCAATATGATATGGATATAGGAATCCATAATGATCTCACACAAATAACGAGGAGTAGTGGTCATAAAAATACCTATAAAAGCAAAAGTGTGAGCTAAATTTCTATTTAGAAATAAGTTAAATTAATTCTTATAGGTTTAAAGAAGATAAAACAAACTTACCTCACCTAGAGTTGGATGTAAGTGACATTGAGCTCTTTGAACTTCAAGAGCTATAAGATTATGTCCTTATCAATGAATAATAGGTAAGATTTTCTTACCATATTTGCCTTCATCGTGAGGAGGACATTATCCTTTAGCGCTTATAAGCTATCAAGTTTTACTTGTAGTGTCTTCCGATCATGATCAAAAAGTTATTGAAACATAGATAATATTGGCTAGTAATTTCAAACAACATTACTAATGTAACTTCAACCATATAATAAAGTTAATGGGAGAGGATACATGATGATATTTCCACTAGGAATTGAAGAAGGACCTTTGGTCATATGATGAAAGTCCCATAGGTTTCTTCTACTATCTAGATTTCACCAAATAGTAGCAACCTTGACTTGAATGTTCAATAATGGTTGATGGTGGAGCTTATAGCTTTTCAAAAGCAATCCATTCATGATCTTGTACATAGATGGTTCCACCACTATCCACCCTATTCAATGCGAGCCCTCACTATTGGAAACCTAATTCATGCAAAGGCATATATGGAAAAGTGTAAGGGCTTAGGATGACATTTATTTTAGGTGTTTTCTCTAAAATGTCCCTTATTGCACTAGCTGACAATGGAAATGCTAGAAAGTTTGACATATAAGTTGCAAGAAAAGGTTAGCACCCTTTATTGATTAATAGTCCCATAAGCAAGTTGGGCAGTGATCATAAGGCTAACTGCTCCATGTAAGCAATAGTCATAAAGGATGGCTAAACAAACACTATGAAATTTGATTAGGAGATCTACTAGAAAGTAATATAATCTATCAGAATGTAAAGTTATTATTGTTGCAACTCTCATATCCATTACACCTTTGCTATCTAGTCTACATTGAGTTAAGCTTTCACATCATAGGTGATGCTTTCTTAAAGTCCTTCAACTTGAAATGCACGTAAAGATCCCACTGGCTAATGCTTTGATAGGTTGAAGTAGTTTGTTAGGCCAACACCACATCTAACACCCCAAATACAACTAGGATGCTCCTTAGATCTTAACACTGTGGTTAGGATATCCTTCTTCATAGCTAATTGAAACACACCCTGAGAGACTTGTTGCATGAGACTATTGTATAAAATTAAACAAATAATAGATAATTAGATTTTTTTTGGAAAAAATTAGAAGTTTCAAAAGTAAACAATACATTTTTTTATTATAAACACTTACAACCCTCTCCGTAATGACCTAAGTTTTTGGGATTGTGTACTATCTTGACATATGAACTATGTCTTGCCTCTATGACTCTAAGTGAGGAATGGAAGGTGCCTTATTACTTTCATTGCTCTTAGCTTTAGCAAGTTAATCATCCACCAACTCTTCCTTTAGCCTTTGGTATACTATTTGAGAGAGCCTATATGGATATTTATTCCTCCTTATCTCTCACTATTCCTCATTTACCTCTTATTAATAGAAGGACATAGTAGTTTATTACTTAGGAAGTTAAATTCCTAAAGCAAGTTCACTTTTATCTTCATCACAAGATTGACATAATCCTATCTCAACCTTGCCTTGAAGTCCTTCCACTTGCCCACCACTTGTGATAATAGTTTTCAATGCATTTGTTAGGTGTTAGGATGATTGTAGGCATTTAAAAAGAAAAAACACTCATACAAGAGTTATATATGAATATTTTGTGAATATAGTTTCATATATCTATAACATAAAGCAAGGCAATTAAGCATGCATACCAAGATCTCTTGAAAGTTATCATGTAATGTTGAAGGACCTACTTTCAATTTATATAACTTATTGTTATTTTGGATTGTCCTGCTAATGCAATGTAACTACTATATATTGTTTTATGTCTTCCAATTAGTTGCCACTAAGCATTAAACTAAACATTTAACTTTTCACTCTAGCCAATTTTGTGGGATCCTTCTTAGTACTTTGTGTTGGATTTAATAACTCTCTAAAAGGATCTCTATTTTGGCTATTTCAAAAATAAAAAAAATCAATGGTAATAATATATAATGGTAGTTATAAAAATTATACCCATAATAAATGCTACATAGTGAGAATGATAATAAACATAATTTATATGGCAAGCAACTAAACTTAAATTACAACAATCATCATAATTTACAAATTTATCCACTAATTTACATAATCATGAAGTAAATAGGATTCATTTCATGATATAATATTTTTAACACCATAAAAAGATATAATAGCATGCAATGGCAAAGATAGCATTTTAAAAAGGTGAAGACATCACCTTAACCATATATCCTAAGGATGACTAAACCCTAAAAGCATCACCAAACCTAACATATAATATAAGCTTAAGCTTATTGATGAAAGAGGTTACCATGTTGTCACTACACACACACACACACATATCATCTAACCAAACAAAGTGAAAAAAATCTATCAATTTTTTAAAAAAATGATGAAATCAAGACTAAAAAACATACCTATGAATAAGTATGAAGCTAACTATGAATACAATTAAGAATGTGACAAAGGCTTGGATACTATTATAGATTTGAATTCTACAACAATTGATAGACGTCAACCATAGCAAAAATTAAGATTTGTATAAATGTAATGACATTTTTAAAATTATTATGAAAAATAAGATGATGGTTTTTAAAATAATTATGTGCATACTTATGTTATGGCATTTTTGAAATTTTTAGGAAAACATAAGATATGGTTTAACTAAACACTAACATGTAAAGTTAATATGAATGGAACCCCAAATTTTGTCAAAAGTTTTGATATCAATTATCTACATAATTGTTAACCAAATGACATTCCAATGGTTGCCTTAAAAGACATTTAACATTGACACATTAATTTTTTTTGTGAACCTACATGTAAAGGTATTAAAAAATCTTCTTGGATAATGTAATTGCCACTTATTTGAAATTAGCGCATATCTTAAACATTGGTATTGAGTTAACAACTAACATCTTTAGTTTTTTCAATAGCCTATAAGTTTCATGTTGCATTCCCATTTGAAAGTATCTAGATGATATCTTAGCCTCCATCATCTAATTCTAGGATTTATTTAAGGAGGAGAAAACTAAATTCTTCAACATTTTATCTAACACCTTTCCTTTCATTATAAAATCTAATTATTATTGCTTATCCATTATTGTCTATATATGTGTCAGATAAGATGGAGAGGAAACTATTTTTGTCTTTCTCAAACACTTACTAACATTGGTAATGGAAGCATATATATTGCCTCAATCCATGATTTACCAATATCTGACTTGAAGAAATATTGGATAATGGTTATGAAAATTGGCATTGAGTTAGACAAAGAGATTGGAAGACGAAAGTCCTCTATTTTTTTCTAATTTTTATTTTAATGTAACATTCTTGTAAATTTGAATTTATTTATGCAATGATATGTTAAATGAATAAAATTACAAAATAAGTTTTCTTATATCAATGTCTTTTTTGTCATTTTCTTATTTCTAGGTTTAATTTATCCTTGTGAGAAAATATGCAAAAAGAACACATAACTTATCACTAATTGTTGATGTTTAATGAAATTACAATATATTTCTTTATTAATTTCAAAATTAACCTTTTTCTTCAAACATAGAAAATTAATGTCTTCAAACATAATAAAAATCTCATGCAAAATGATGTTGGTTGTTTAAAAATAACCATAAGATAGTAGTTTCTATATTACAACCAACATGGTATGTTTTAATTAGAATGGCATTGCTTTAATATAGACGACAATTATTGTAACTAAACTGGTGTCTAATAACCTCCTTGGTTTAACATGTATTCATTTCAACATGTATCTATTTCCACATTGTCTGTTAATATAAATCCATGCAAAAAGTTATAAAAGTTATAAAAGCACTAGTGGGAGTGTGAAATGCAAGACTATCTCACTTTAGTGCTTTTTGCAAACTTAGTATTCTTCCAACAAGAAACTCTATCTTATGAACTCCAATAGAATCATGAAATGCAAGTTGATCTTTTACTTTTTTGTGCAAACAAGGTACATCCACTAAATATTCTCAAGTTTTTGTTCTTTGTGTATCTTGACTTAATATTTTTGTATAGATTTGCGAGTTTGTTTTTCTTAGGTCTATCTTAATATATTTAATTTAAGATTTCTAGTTTTAAGATTATGACATCTCACTAAAATGATTCTGATTTTCTGTTAGCTTATGAACATATTTCATAACCTTAAGTACAAAATGTATTACATATAGAATATTCCCTATATGTGTTTAGAAATGTTTTAAATTTGGGTGTATATATAAATATAAAAGATGTTTATATAATTATAAATTTTTCAATATACATAAAAAAAATTACCCATCTCTGATCAGTCCAGCCCTCGAAGCAAATTTCCTGTCACCACCATTGGCAGTAAGAAGATAATATTTTGTTGATTTACATATTTTAATAAGCTGACTAAACTTGAAAAACATAGTGAATTTGTTTGGGTGATTTGTTCAGATAAAAAAAAAATTAAAGTGATTCTTGATTTCTATCATTTTTATGTTATTATAGTCCAGAACAGCGGTGGCGGAGCCAAAGAGGACTAGCAGTTCGCAGCGGCCTTATTCTCATAATTACATGTACTCATTTTTATATTATAATAATTTTAAATCGATTCTGAAAATTTTAAAAATTATATATATATATATATATATATTATAAAAATTTTCATACTCGATCAATGAAAAATTCTGACTGTGTTACTGCACAACAGGTTATTTTGAAACTGTCATCTTCTATATAAGAATGTTGTCTCCTACTCGTTAACTTCAATTCTGTTGCAGATCGTGCTTAGTGGTCCACAAACTCCAAGATTTATTTATTTATTTTATCAACGTGATTTAATTGAACCACCAAAGTCGCCTTCGAAATGTCATATACAGATGCAATTTGTCATTTCAACGGTGGCCTGCAAGCGTCAATTAAATTTCTCATTTGTAATTAATTATTAGTTAGTCTTATCTATCTGAGTTTATTATTAGCAGCGTGCAATGAGATAATATAGAATCATTTTTTTGTGCTAAGCTTTAATCCACGACGTACATCATATATATATATATATATATATATATATATATATATATATATATCTTAAGAGTCATATCAAATTATTATATGAAGAATAAAATTGAAGTATAGTTTATTGAATACTTATACTAAGGTTCTTCATTATAATAGGCGCGTATTAATCACTTTGTAATGATTATAGCACCAATAGATATTATTATTATCAAATTGATAATTAATAAAACGATTAAAACAGATGTCATATTCTAAATGAAAAAAACCCTTAAGGTAAACACATAACAAACCTTAATTAAATGTTATCCTTGCATCGATGCCAATAACATTTCAAACTAATATCTTTCTTCATTCTTTTGTTTTTTCTTGTTCGTCATCAAAATGACCGACTTTTCTTGAAAAACTACTCTTGTTCCATTATTTACCTTATATTCTGCAGCATATTCTTTTCTACAAAGTGATTAGATATTTCTTTATAATTATTTAATAATTATTCTTATCAATCCGAATTTTTTATGAAGGAGTAAGAAGACGTTATACGGGGAGCTTTCATCCAAGCGATATATCATGCATTCATATATAAAGTAGATATGAAAGTCACATTAAAGTATTATATTAATTCCAATACATATACATATTACACTAATAACTTTCTCCGCTCTTTTGTTTTTGTTTTCTTTCCTTTTTTTTAGAAGTTTAAATTAGAGTAGATTAGGTTCCGCAGCATACGCTTTTCTCGAAGGAATGTCATCAATAATGATATAATTGTACACTTAATCTTATACATTTATACTATAAAAATTAGCAGAATTTGAACATGGGGAATTAGACAAGAAGCAAAGTAATTAAAAATAATTTCTACCCAAATTAACATTTGATAGAAAGTGAGTAAATGTAATATTAGTTATTATAATGAAAATCATTATTTGTATCTATCTTTAAAAACACTTGACCATAATAAATTCTCGTATAATATTACATAATATTTTTATTCATCTTAATTTATTGTCTCAAGATTTTATCTATATATTATTATTCATTTTTCTAGAATAAAAATGGAATTTGTTTTTAGTTTTGTTCGTATAAAAAAAATTAATAGAATTTGTACCCTTTGGAATGGTCTGGGTACCCTATGAAGTAGCAATGAATAAATTGAGGTTTAGTTGTCCTTTCAAAAGGATTATAAATTCTAACTTCTAAAGGACATCCTCAAACTCAAAAGTGGTTCAAGCTATGTTTCCTACCGATCCACAATTCAAAAGGTATTTTTGTTATAGATTTGCTAGGCATTCTATTTAATATATATAATGTTCATTTTATGGCTTCACCCCAAAAAGATTCAGAAAAATTGGTTGTACTCATCATGCTTCTTATTATATCTTTAAAAGTGTGATTCCATCTTTCAGCTACACTATTTTGCTCAGGACTACTAGGCATAGTATATTAGGCAATTATCCCATTCTCTTGTAGAAATCTAGTTGTACCATGTCTGCCATAATACTTATCACCATAGTACTTCCATTTTAAAGATTTTAAAATTTTCTAAAAGTATCAGACTTCTCCTTAATTAGGTAAAGATAATCATAATGAGAAAAATCATTAATAAAGGTAAAAAAAATTTTAATACCACTCAGAGTAGGAGTAAGTGGTCCACTAATATTAGTATGAACAATTTCTAAAAGGTTAAAACTTCAAGTGGCACCTTTACTTTTAGTTTTAGTTGACTTACCCCTTATACAATCAACGCATGTGTCCAAGTTTTCAAAATTAAGAGAAGGTAAAGAACCATCTTTTATCAATATGTTAATTCTCTCATTTGGGATGCGACCTAATTTTTTATGCCATAACAAGAAAAACTTTTCACTAACTAAAGTTCTTTTAGACATTATGTTTTCAACATTCATACTGTTGTATTCATTATTTTGGGACAAGCACAATCTATATAAATTGTCAACTAGCCTAAATTCACTAACAATTTTAGAATTTAAAAACAAATCAACTTTTCCATTTTTAATAGTAAAATGATAACCATGCTTATCCAAAACAAAAATTGAAATCAAATTTCTTCTAAAGGAGGGTACATAGAAAACATTTTCCAAAATAATTTCAAAACTATACTCTAAATTTAAACCTATTGTTCCTATAAATCTAACTTCTACTTCAGCATTATTTCCAACTCTAAGCTGGGCCTCTTTCTCACTTAACTTGCATTTACTTTTGAATCTCTGGAAGGTTATAGAAACATGAATAGTCATGCCACTATCAAGCCACCATGAGTTTAATGGGGCACTAACATAATGGGATTTAAAACAAATAAAAGTTAGTGGTTTACCTTCTTACTTACCCTTTTTCTCTAACCAAGATTTGTATTTGTGGCATTTGAATTTTTTATGACCTTTCTTTTTGTAGAAAAAACATTTATCATCTTTCTTAATGACTTTTTTTTTTTATTATTGCCATGGCTTTTATTGCCTTGAAACTTATTAGGAGCTTTTGACCCAAACTTTCTAGGCTTGTTGTAATTTTATTGGTGGCTAGGTTTGAAATTAATAGTGAGTAAGGCACGATCATTTATCTCTTTTTTGAGTTTTTTCTCTTCAAAAACACATTTGGATATAAGATCATTGATACTCCAAACTTCATTCATGGTGTGTATGCAATTTTAATTTAGGTGAATTCATGAGGAAGAGAATTAATGGCACGGTGAACAATGAATTTATCAAGTAAGTTGATTTCATGGGAAGCTAATTTCTTTTTGATGTGGACCATTTTCATGATGAAGTCTTTGACATTTCCAACAAAATCATGCCTTATACTTGTTAACTCACTCATAAGATTCCTAGCCTCAAATTTGCTGAATTTTTGATACATTTGACTAATAGTATCATGGAGCTCTTTAGCATTCTCAATCTCATTCAACCCACTCAGAAAATGCTTGGAGACATATCTCTTAATGGCATCTAGGCACATACAGTTTGCTCTTTCCCACTTGGCAAACAACTCTTTTTGTTTAGTAGTACTTTGAGCAATGATGGTCATAGGTGGATCGATATATAAGGCTATGTCTGTATCATTTATAACTAAGGCAAAGTTCAAGTCTTCATTTCATCTCTTATAGTTGGATCCATGTAGGATTTCAATGGTAACTTGATCACCATTTACAACAAAAGTCACTATTCAAGACAAAAATGCAATTAACCAATGGATAATTTTAAATAACAATGATTCCTAATGTGCTATAATAATTGGAAAGTCTAGGTGCATCATCATATTTTCCCCTTTGGGCAAAGAATATGATATGCTAGTATGTATTCTCCTCATAAGGCTAAAATGAAAATATCCAATTTTCAAAAATCCATCCCATTTTGATATATAGACTTTCTAAATTAATATATTTCCAACTGTGATGCCTTATTTCCCATATCAAAATTAATTTATATAATAACCCCCTTTGGACAGGTAATTATACAAGATAATTTTAGTACTATGCCATGCATGATTTCTAAATAAGAAAATATTTCATTAATCACTATAAGTGAGCCACTTTGGCAATCAAGCACTTATAGCTACTAATGAAAATTTTTTTAAATTGGGAAAATAAATTATCCAAAATCTCAATTTGCATATTCAACTATATTATACAATGGGCCACTCCTGATGAGATGTCAAAACTTAATGCATCTTATGAGCTCTTAAATAATGTTGCATAATAAAGTCTTGAATAAAATTTAAAATTAACATAATTATAAATATAATTATATTCACTGTTCAAAAAAATTTAGAAAAAGTGAATATCATCAACAAATTACAAGTATTTTATTTTTCTAGAAAACTTCATAATTTTTTAATTCTAGAAAATATTTTTTAATTAATTCAAAAACAAAAAAGGATATATATAATTAGTGTTTTCTGGTAAAAAAAATTAATAGTGAAAGGGCGTGTGGTCCTGTTATCCCGTGGTATAAGCCACCTTATGTTTTACATGGTCCTGGCAAGACTTGGCCCTGATTGGGATTAGTAATATAAATCAAAATAAAAAAAATAAAAAGAGTATAATAATATAAGGGTGATGCTATATCACCCAAAACTATTGTTCCGAAAGGGAACCGAAACAACTAGGAGGAAGGCAGTAGGATGCCATGTCATCCTGTGGTGCTTCAAAATCATGCAAACAAGATAATATTAAGGAAAAAAAAGCAAGCAAAACAAGCATTAAATGCTCTGTTGGGATTATTTCGTAACAAATGATCAGGGAGTTTATCATTTTCCATAATATAATCCCCCCAAGGCATAATTTTAGGCTAGCGTTTCATCAATTTCTGCCAAACATCACACCATACATCACGATTCACATGCTTTTACTTATATGTATATATATAATAGATTTCAAATATTCCAACTAAAACATATATATATGCGCGTTTAACCAGATGTCATTTGTATTGTGATTTCAAATATATTTGTTTGATTTATGGTGAGGCATTCGACTCACCATAAATCGCTTGATGATGTGATGTGAATCCTGAATCATGATTTCAAATATATATATATATATATATATATATATATATATATATATATATATATATATATATATATATATATATATATATATATATATATATGAATGAAGGTCAGGTCGTGTCCGGCTTTATGAAACGGGATTCATCCAAATATATGTACGAGAAAAAGTAAACCAGACGACGCGCATATATACGGAAGGCACACCAAAACAAAAGAAAAAAAAAGCAGATGGGTTCTCAAACAATTTCGTACAAAAATTGATAAATTAGGATTTCGAATTCAACAATTCTAATATATAGATCAAAACATTTATCACCAAAATTGTTAAAAAATTATGATATAATTTCATTACATCTTTTATGCTTTACAAAAGAAGCACAATATACAATATAACTCATCAAATCTAAATATCAATTTTATATTGTTACTGATCAAAAACTATTTCATAATTTTTCCAATAAAAAATTCATGATGATGCATTAAAGAATTATGAAATAGACATTATAAATTGATCATATGATTTTATTTTAGGAATCATATGTATAAAATTTCATCATAAACCCTTGATCAAAATAATATGCAATATAATTAATTATTTTGACTTCTAATATCATACATATAGGCTTTGATACCACATGTAAGGATTTTAAATTTTTAGGATCTTATGTATAATAATTAGAACACTATAAATATAAAATTTATATTTACTTACTCGATGGATTTACAGTCATAATTGAATTTAACGAAAGTTAATGAATTCTCCTCAACTAAATCTTCCTCGTCACTCTTCTCCTTGGTGGCAACTCTCAATGGGTACAAACCATATATGTGAGAAGTGAAGAGGAGACCTAATTATAATCCTTATTTATAAAACCCTAGCAATCCTTCCCATCGTAAGATTACTGAGCCTTTGGGTCTATACAACCACCAAACCATATTAAACTATGTAGATGTACTAAGCCTATATCTTTAAGATCACAATTTAAAAAATGGGCTTCTTGTATGTCTCACAATTAGAATAAATTTTAATTAGTTATTTTTATTAAATTAGAAATTACTAATTAATAATAGCTCACTTTATAGAACACTAAGGACTAAATATGCCATAAGTATGAAAACTATTGTAAGCTTTGCTCTATTTTTCTTATTAACCAAAAAAATAATGGTCTTATATATTAGATCCAATCAATAGAAGCACTTGAACTCACGAATTATAGTAAAATCGCCCACCACCAAAAAAAAAAAAAAACAAAACTAATGCAGGATGCCGAACAATATTTGCACGATTCATGTGTAATGATTTGATGATCAGGTTTTAGGTGTTAGTCTATTGGCTATTCATGTTGTTTATTTTGTGTGAATGTCTCATAAATATGGCATGATTAATAAATTAAGGAGTCGTAATTACCCATTGAATTATTGTTTTTATATTGTTCTGATGAGTTGTTTTATACATTGAGATATGGAGGAAAATTAGTTTTTAAGTTCAATAACATTCTACTTATATTTCTTGCAAATGTAAGAATTAGAATTAAGAGTGAAATTTTCTTTTGTTTTCTTTTCGTTGTTATTGAATTTATTTTAAATTTTATTCATATTATATTATTGGTAAATGAATTATATATCAATGAAATTTAATACTCAAAAACGACACTAAGAAAGTTAAAAGGGTAGGAGAACCACCATTAAATTTTATACTTCTATATGCTCATTATTTTATCCTTAAAACGATTATTATTTTATTTATAAGAATAAAATTATAATTGCCGCATGAAAAAAAAGGTTACTTGTTGGGGTTAGTTCTCTTTTCAAGATTAAAAATTGGAATGATCCCTTTTCCATTCAATCATAAACAACTTGTAGGGAGAGCTCATTAATGCACATATGAAAAGGAAAATGATTTTCATTAATTTGTAATGATAAATTTATAACAACATTAAAATGAAAACACATGAGAAGCTCAATATATAGTATTAGTACTTTATTTGAAATTAATTTTTCTCATAATCCAAATCATTTTACTTCAATAGAAATAATTTCAATTCCCTTATAAATAAATAATTTTTTTACTTAAAATATATTGAAAAATACAGGCAATTAAAATAAAAACTAGTTTAGATGGTATCATAAAAAATAAAATATAAGAAAGAAAATAATTTTTTACATAATAAGTGTTTTAAGGTAAATGAAATGAATTTTAGCAATATTGTTGTTAAATTTGATGGAATTTAAAATAAAACAATTTTAATTAAAACATAAATAATAAATAAAATAAAATATTTTTATTTAAATATAAACATCAATTAAAAAATTCATTTAAAAATAAAATAAAATATTATTTTTAGTCTTTTGTGTAAATTATTGCCCGGCCCATTTTACAATTATAACCATAAACAATACATGGAGAAGTGTTTCTCCTCTATTTAGTCAGTCATATTTATGTTCTAGCATGATATCGAAATTAAGTATTGTGTAAAATCATAAGCTGGAGGGTATTATTTGTTACGCTAATTATATAACTTTCAAGTTGCCTAGAAATTGATACAAATAAGGATATATCGCCGTATAACTACTTGTTATATATACAAGTCCCCCAAGGAATGGGTGCTACTTGAATTTAACAGTTTCACTTTTCACTCGATCCGATTTGATAATTGCTTTATTTGATGGGGTCATTGTTCAACTCGTTAATTTTATAAACAATTGGATTATAATTTTTTATTACATACTTATGTATAATATAATATAATATGTAACCACCAAGGTGGTTGGCCTAATCGTACCGGGTCACTACTTCATCTTGGAGGTCATAAATTCGATGTAAGAGGGCGTCAATTTGTGTCCAATGAAGGGGGTGGAGGACTCATGGCTCAAATCGAACATTTTGCAGCGAGAGAGTACTCCTATAATAACACTCAAAGAGGGCTGTCAACGTTGGTTGCCCCTACTTTCTTTGGTTGCCCCTACTTTTTTTTAAATAATTTAATATTTATATAATATAATAATATTTATAATAATATTAAGTATTATATTTTTTAAAAATATATATATAATTTTTATTTAATTAATTAAAAATTATTTTGAATTCAAGTCGTTCGTGAGTTTGAGCTTGATTCGATCTATTTTAAAGCAAATATGTCTTATAAGGTCAAAGTTCGGCTGGGCTAATATCGATTCCACTGCTCCTCCCACTAGATATGTTTGGTCATTTTTCCTATGTAGCAAAACCTTTGTTCGGCAAGATAGGCCAAAAAAACTGTTATAAGAATCGAGAAATTGCAATTTGTCAAAACTTTCAGGAATGAATACTAAACGAGATATATAATTTCAAATATTCCAAATATAGCCACCTAAATAACTTTGTTGTGATTATTTACTAACTACCTATCCGATTTAAATAGCAGGTCTTATAAAAGTGTTATTGCCGGTGAATATATTGAAACTAGTCTTTGTGCCGTGATATGCACGAGGCTAGAATTTGAAAATAATAATTATATTTTTTAAAAATAAAATTAATTTATTATAAATAAACATATTAATATATGCCCATATTTTTAATTTATATTTTATTTAATTTTATATTTTATTTTATTTAAATGGATAATAAATCTTTTGCCCTTACACAAAACAACAAAGTTTTGTTTGAAATAACATTCATTTAGTAGAACAACTTCGACAAAAAGCCATTATTAAGGAGAACTGCTTGGACAAATATTGGAGGTAAAAATGGAGGGAGGAAGCACAGGAAGGTGCATGCGAAACTAGTTTCATTTGACATATTGCAAATTAAAGTGGATAGTATTATTGATTTTTTCTAATATTTATATGATATTAATTTTTAAATATTATATTTCAAATTATATATACATTAATTGAGATTTTGTTAATATTTTGCAATTCAAATATTTTTTTTTTACTTTTATTTACTTTGTGTTTTTTTTAATGTCTACTTTTTTATTTATAACTCAAACACTAATATTAATAATCAATAAATTATATAAATATCATATGAAATATTTTATTTTTATCATAAAATATTTTAAATAAAATAAAAGTTTAATATTCAAAATATGAATCAAACTATATAATTTGTATCTATTTTTGATATAATATATAAAAAATAAAATCAAATTTGTTTATTTTAATTATATTAATATATTTATACTAATTTTTAGGTGTTATATTTGATATTAAATTTGTTATAATTAATATGATATTTTTCAAATTTTAATATATAATTTATTAATTAATTTTTAATAAAATATCTTTAAAATAAACCAATTTTCACCTGTTTAACCAAAGAATTCTAAAGTATAGATTAAGTTTATTTTTTTTTCCTTTTTGTAGATATTTTTTAAATATTAAAGTTTAAATATAATTTTTTTAATATTCAAGTGTAAAGCTTCTATGAGATGTTTTAAAGCAAAACTATTGAAATAAGCTGCACTATTTGCGTTTGGCAGCTAACATACATTCTTTCCTTTTTTAATTAGTTTCATTATGACTAAGATATTTGTCTAGATAAAAATAATTGATTAACAAATTTATGTTTATAGTCGTAATTTCTTTTTCATGTTTTTTATTTTTTTAACATATGTAACTATAGTACTTTTATATTTGAATATAAATGCAAATTAGATTTTATTATACTATATAATTACTCAATAAACTCAGAAGCAATTTTAGAAAAGCACAAAAGAAAGAAAAAACAAGTTAAAAACATTATTAGATTGAGTTTTAATATAATTTTTCATTCACATTTTTATAACAATGATCTTTTAAGAACAAATTTTTTTACTAAATATAATTTTTGTGATTTAAAATTGAGTCCATATTTCATTACATATAATTTTTTTTAAAATAGAAATTCATTCTAAGTATATATATTAATATTATATATTGCCTTTTAACATATATTGGAAGATTTTTTTAATTTAATTCTTTCTCAAGTATAATTTATAAATAAAAAATTAGAAATAAAATAAATTATGAAAGTTTTCATTTATTTAATTTTTATTTGCCCTCTATGATGAGAAATGAAGCATTTTGAAGATAGATTGCTTTGTAAGGATAAATTTATCTTTCTATTTTTCCTCTCCATCTAACCTTATTAGGTTGTCTGTGTTGGCAATTGAATGGCACAAATTAAATCACCACCATTCAATATCAAACCAATGCTTTAGATCTTCTAAAAAAACCCATGAGTATTGCTGCGTATCACAAAAAATGTGTACCACCGAACTGTCCAAAGTATATTGGCAAGTGAATGGTGTGCAACGCCACTGGGGAAAAGATAGCAGCTTCTATATGAGTGAGTACTATGCATGCACAAAAATTAAAAAACTAAAAGATTAGTTGACTAGTTGAAAACCACAAAAAATATATTATTAGGGAGATTCGTTGCAGGTTTATAAAATTTTGTCACTAATTTTTCAATTTATGGCAATTTTTAAATATTTAAGTCCATATTATAACGAAAATAAATCAAACTTACATAGCACTAGTAAGTCGTTATTTTGTATGCGTTGTCAAAGACCACTCCAAATAAAATGTGTGTATGCGCATGATAGAAATAAGATTTCTGTATCATATAATTAATTAATGGAAATTAAATTAGATAAGTAAAACTCTAAATATTTGAAAGTAAGTTGTAAAATTATATAAAAATAAAATAATAACTCAATATAAAATAATATTATGGTTCTTTTTTAAAATATTTATGTAAAAATTAATAAATTTAATAAATTAATTAATTAATAAATAATAAGTATTAGTTTCAAATTTTATATTTTTAAAAAATTTTATATTAGAATTTTAAGTTAGGTGAAAAATAAAATTCAGCTACTTTATAATTAAAGGGCTATTTTATATTCCCTTCCCTCTAAAAAAAAAGAGAAAGATTATCATGCAAAAGAGAGGCCATGCATATAGCTTATGTTTGCTGCATGACGTACAAGTCGATCATATAATCAGCGTGATGAAGCTGACATTATTTGGATCAAATTTATATTTTAGTTGATTCGATTAGTTGGAATTCATGGTAGGTAGTCATGATTTTATAGAGTAATGTTTCAAAGCTGTTTAATTTATTTAATGTTACTCTTCTTCATTTAAGATATAGGATATTAGAGGGAATTTTTAGGTGATAGTCCTGAAAAATATATTTATTATGAAAATGTAGTTTATTGGATAGAAGGAGGAAAGTTTATAAAGATTGTCGAGAGACACAGCAGACGCTTTAATAAAGGGTAGGATTGATGGGTAAGAATAACAACTTCCAGCAAATATTGGGTTTAATCCATATTCTTTACTACTTTCCAGATTGTACGCCTATTGGAAGAAATAAATTCTGAAATAATAGCAGTAAAAGGTCAGTATAGGTTGAAGCTAATGGAATTTAAAGGTTATAACAGAGATATACTAAGGTGAAGAAGTTTTGGTCAGAAAGAGTTTGGAAGAAATTTCTGGAA
>JAIUCU010000018.1:0-130899 GCA_020226215.1 Sindora glabra | reverse complement strand
TACTATTAATTTCATGTAATGATGATCAGTCACTATATTAGGCACCTAAATATGTACAAGAATATCACCTTCACTTAGACCTAACAAACATTACCTATCTTGCTAGCATTACTCATCATGTAATATATGTTTATGGTCTCATTGAATATTATTTTCCAAGCAAGCTCCGTTCGTGCCCAATAGGTCAAGTTAGTGAACCATCGTATCCTTTAGATAAATAATGGTTAGCATCTAGTGAAACCTACCAATATTACTAATATCAAAGTGAGACAAGGACGACTAATATGTCTAATATGTACATAAAAATAAAGAAAACTTAAGAGATAAAGATGAATAACTTAGTCCAAGGTATATGAAGTATATGGTTTGGAAAATCCATGTCCATCCTCAATAATGTCTACCATAGCTTTACACTAGTTTTTTGGCAATACATATGTGTGGAGCATATGGTTTGGAAAATCCATGTTTATCACCACCTACCTAATAAGGAGTTTTATAATCATAAGTACATATTTATGTCTACTATACAATGACAAATAAACAAGTTATTAAGATGCTGTAAAACTACAATATTATTGAAAAGGTTTAACAACAAGTAGTACGGTGATAATAATTTACTATGGTAATTGGGAGAAAGGATCAAGGTTAGGTGGGGCAGTCATTACCTTGTTGTGAAGTAAGGGTTTTCATTTATATCTCTTCTTTCTCCCCTAAAGTGGTAGCTACTGTCTCTCTTTTCTATTTAGGCATGACCTTTACCTCTTTGTAATGTCTCTTCTCACTTTATCTACCATCTTAACTATGAATTGTGACCTCAGCACTGCAATATCTTTATTGTAATGTCTCTCCATGCTTAAAAGATGCAAGATGAGATCCTTACATATGAAAATGTTGTATTTATGTCCTATGATGTTGAATCTCATATTTAGTACTATGATATCATCATTTGACACACCACTTGCAATAAATTAAAGTTCTTGTTGAGGTTTATTAATTATTATTTTTATTAAAGATAAACTACCAATTCTTTAATTCTTTGAACTTATTATCCTTGTCTTTGTTCCCCTTTAGTGACCTCTTACTAGTTTCTTTATGTCAAGATACCTAAAATGGATTGTAAAAAAATGAGAATTAGACATGTTAAATAATATTTTTATTTAAGCATAATCAAGAAAGTTAAAGTGATGCAAAATCTCACCTTTTTGGAGAATGAAATTAATACCTTTTGTCCAGTGTCATTGCTTAGGCCATATCAATTGATAATGGCACCTTAGTCATGTCATCCTTGATAATGTCTACCATAACCTTACACTAATCCTCTGACAATGCAAGGGTGTAGAGCATATAGTCTGGAAAATTCATGTCCATCGCCACTTATCTAATAAAGAGTTTTACTATCATAAGTACACATCTACATCCACCATGCAAGGATAATAAACAAGTTAATCAACATGAATATAAAACTACAATATTATTGAAGAGTCTCTAATAACAAATAGTAAGGTGATAAAAATTTACTTATGGTAATTAGGCAAACGGATCAAAGTCAATAAAGCAACAAATACCTTATTGTGGTATAGGGGTTTTCATTTGTATCTCCTCTTTCTCTCCTAAGGTGATAGCCATTGTCTTTCCCTCCTATTTGGGCATGACCCTTACCTCCTCCATAATGTCTCTTCTCACTTTATCTACCATATCAACTATGAATTATGACTTCAGCACCATAATATCTTTATCAAATTATCCTCTATTACAAGGACATTTTGAATCTCCCCTAAAGAAAGCCTTAAAGCCCACTATTATTTCAAGATCTCTAGCATATTTAGGATGTTCTTGAGTTCCTAAGGCAGTTAAGATATCTATCATCCCTTCTAGCTAAAACTCTCCCTAGGTGGCTTGTCACATAAGTTTATCCTAGTATAATGTGATTAAACATGATTAATCATATGCTAATAATTGAATAACATACTTCGTATTTAATAAATAAAATAATAGCATCATTTATTATTTGCTAAGGAACCTGTTAACTTTCCTTAATTAAGAATTCACCCTTTTTGTTAACTCTACCTCTCACCTAGAACTTATGTCATTATATAAGGGGCAATAATTGTAGATGATTAGTCACCAAGCTAATCAATAACCTTCTTAATAGCTTAAGTCTTTCCCTTGATAAGCTTCTCCTCAAGCTCTATGTACCCATCTTGAGACAACATATACTTGCATACATTTTTTTCTTGATTTGCCTCATTCTTTTCACTTTACCTCTTTTAACCAAAAGATAAAAAAAATGATGAAAAGACTTTCTTCATTATTAATAATGGAAGAAAGATAATAATATAAGATGACCACTATTATTTGAAACTTTTTCAAATGGCATATTTCCATTCTAAAGATCAATTTGGTAATATTTTTTAGAGAATCTTAACTTTCATTTTCTTCAAACAAGATGTAATTTTTTTTCTAACTTATAGTTAAAATCCTTCTACTTCCTACCCACTAACATCAGGACATGTTTTTTGTATTCCTTAGGTATAATAAAGGTAGCTTACAAGGCAATATAACAAACATGATTAGTAATCCAGAAAAATTATTATGCATATGTAAAAAATGAATTAAAGATAAGTATTAAGGTTCCCTACCAATATATCTCCAAAATGGCATCCTTGATATCTTGTTGCACTTGGTACTATATTCTAGTGGTAATAAGCACCTTGGTGTGTGGCAAACAACTAATGTAAACTACTAAAATTAGTTACATCAAGCTCACATACCTAGTTCTTCTCATTAAAATCTACTATCTATTTCTCTCCTTTAGCACACTTGAGGACTATATCCTTTATAATTATAGGATCCTTAATTCCATTCCCTTGGCGACCATCTTGAATGAAACTAGCTAAATGCACGTTACTTCTATTTAAAGAGTTTTAACAAAAGCAATACAAATATTTAACTTATATGCTAAGCAAAATTTAATAGTTTCCAAGCATATACATGTAATAATTTAAATAATAAGAAATGATTGCAAATTATTTTTACATTTAGTTTAATCATAAAACAAAACTTTATCCATAACAAATTAATATTTTCAAAAATAGTATCCAAGTAATAAAGCTATGCTAATGTAGAAAGTTACTTTAAAAATAAATCATCTAAGCAAAAATGATATTTTTCAAAAATATAAGTACAAAATAGGACATGTATTCTTGTACACAACTTTTCATGTTAAATTGATATTTCCAAAATAACATTGAAATAACAAAGTTATATTAATGTAGAAAGTTACTCCCAAACATATTATCTAAACAAAAAAGGCATTTTCAAAAATATAAGCACATAATAGGACATATATTTAGATATATTAACTCTCTATATTAAACAATGCTTCTAAATCATGTATAAAATAATTGAAGAGTAACTTTAAAGCAAAAAAAAAATAAAGTTTTTCAATAATATGTAACAATGTTACCTATTTAACTCATAAGACCATAATTACAATATAAAATACTTACAAAGTATAAGAGAATTAGAGAAAATACTTTAAATAATAAGAGTTAATGTTGAAAAATGGTAGAAAATTGATACCACACAATCGCTAAACAAATGTTAAGAAAATTGAGCAAAAAGAATGCACAAATGTGTAATAAATTACTATAAGAATGAAGTTTATTTGTGGTTTTAAGAAACAAAGATAAGGATATACTTTTCATAGCACTTTTCACATTGGATATTAATAAATAATTGATGTATATATAATATATATATATACACACACACACACACACACACATTAGTTGTCACTGAAATTGATGTCTAATATTTTACATATAATTATAAAAATACCACTAAAGTCAAGCTTTCAACTTTAGCTGCATATAAGAATTAATATCTTATGTTTAGCACTCTTCAAATCTAATAGTTTGTTTCATTTTTTATATTAGTTTTTAAATAACCAATGTGGGAAAATATAATCTTTTGGAATCCATTTCTTAACTAGGAAAATACAATCTTTTGGAATCCATTTTCTTAACTAACTTTTAAACTCCTATTAGACATTAGTTCACTAATAATCAATGTACAAAAGATATTATTGTTTTACAATGTCATTTATTAATTATAGTTAATGTGATAAGTTGCTTGTATTTTTAAAAATGTCACTGCATTATTATATACATCGATTTTCACTTTAATTAACACTAATATGATGATAGTGTATCATAATTTTGTAATAGTAACATTGCATAAATTGAAAGGATTCCTTATTGAATATATAGAACTAAGTTTACATGTTGAAACAACAAATAGCTTGAGAAAACTTGAAAACAATGATAAATTTTAATTTGTATTCAATACCTCTAACTTAGGACTCTTATGGAACAATAACATGAGAACTCATCATTGGATTCATATTACTCTTATGTCTCATTCAAATAAACAACACTAGTACATGGAAATCTTTACAATAGAGCAGTACACGTATAACAAAGATAATGCATATTTCACCTATCTTTGATGCATAATCAATATATAATTAACTTAATAATAAAATAAGAACAATGGAAACCTATATCTAAATCTCAAATAAAATGAATATCTTGATAATTGCATCATTAAAAATCTCTCTTTGAAATGGAAGTTTCAACCTTTCATAAATATTTGTCACCAATGCAATTACAGCTACAAAAGCTTGCCCCATCAAAGAATCAATGTTCATATGATCACTAGTGTTGCGTATAGCAAGTTAGATCCCACACTTACTTTTATGTTGCTGATTCTGAGCATGCCTCTGCACTGAGTGCTACATTTGCATTTGTTGATACTAGGGTGATTTCTAATATTGTTACTCCTATTATTTTTGCATATCTCAAGCTTATTTTATTAACTGTGTTATTACTAACATGACAATTAATTTATGGTCCATATTACTTACTACATGAACAAAGGTTTAGCACAAAAATTAAAAGAAATGCCAAATAAGTAATAGCATGTTTTATATTCTTAAAATGATAAAAACATTTTGATTAATGTAAAAATACAATCGTAATCATTTTAAACCTAAAATATATGATAATATATACTATAGAGTTCAACCTTCCATAATGGTAAACCAACACATCATATAACAAATATTAACTTTAGAAAATATCTCATTGTATTAAATAATTTTATATTTATGGCAATATTATAACTTTCCGCAACATTCAAAGTAAGCTATATCTCATTTTCATATGGGGAAAAATTAATCTTCCATGTCTAATTGAATTGTAATCTTTAAAAAAAATATCGTTTTCAATTATTGATCATAATAATTTTTAATCATGTCTATATTCCAAAAACTTAAATTAAAGTTAACAAAATAAAATACACTACTAATATTTTGTGGCAGTTATCTCTCATACTTTTCCCTCAAAATTAACAATCCAACTCAATTATAATGTTGTCACCAACACACCATCTAACATAATTAGATATTATATATGATGAGTTTTGAATACTCTTCCATCTCTAAAATGGTCCTGTATGATATTTGACAATATGCCCCCACCCTGATTAGTAATTAAACATTTACTTATGAGAGAGACTAGATAAGTTATAACCTTCCATAGTTTGGGGTAAATGACAAATTTATATTAGGAAACATTACTTATATTATGTATATGCATGGAATACAAGTCATTAGTTTCCATATATCAATCCTCATTGACTCACAAGTTGTCCTTATATCTTAAGAGGTTGATAGCCTAAATGATATTTACATATTGAAATTTAATCACTTTGGAGCAAAGATGTAAAATTCATTAGCTAAAGTTTGTACAAGTTTCTTTAAGAATATAGACTTAATTTTATTGTAAGAAGGTTGGGTATTTAGCTTGTTTGGATTGGTTTTAAAATGGATTCACAATCCACAAATTTAGTTTACAGATAAGTATATAAACTTTTAGGTCTAGACTTATTATTTACATCTTTATCCAGTCTTTAGCGACCTAATTAAACTTATTGATTAGAGCATTTGATTTTAATGCCCTTTGACATCATTTTGCTTATGGTTTTTTCAACCTTACAGTTAAGTAATCTAAGAAAATGCTTCATTTTATAGTTGAATGTAATTGTGCTATTGTTTCTAAGCATTGAGAGTCATAACAATTGTTGTAGCACTTAGATAGTTGTTAATGCTAAAAATTACCACTTATTTGCTAATGTATGACTACATTTGGCATTGTCACAATACTAGTAAACTAGTTATTCTAAAGATTAGCAATTTAAGTAAACTTTATTTGTAAATATAGGCATGGTCTTTGAAAATTGATACTATCATATCAAAATGAGAGATTCTTTTATAAACTAGATATGTTATGAATTTGAGAGAAAGATAAATACATCTATGGGCCCACAAATTCTATGAGACTCATATTTATCATTATGCTAGTTTTCTTTTGTATATCATTAGTGAATTAGGTCTACACAAAAAAATTTCTAGTAAAAGCAACCATAAAATTTAAATCACTACAATAATGGAAGCAAATTAAGTAATTTATAAGGTGGGATTAAGCTTTTATAGTCCTTATCACTTAAGTCATAACAGATAATAATCCCCCAATCATTATGATGGTCTAACAAATATGCATTCTAATTGTCATTTGATCCAATTATATTAAGAACCTTAACTATCTCTATAAATAATTGATTTCTAATACAAGCAACAAACAACAAACAAACATAATAGTTTGCTCTTTGAACTCAAAAAAGGTTTTTAAAGGAGCAGCTATGGATCTACCCTTTTAGATGAGGAGCACTAGGATTGGCATCAGCAGAGGTTCCTTGGTTTTAGATTGGCTGGTTGTCTTTCACAGTGCAATTCAAAGAAGTAGAACGCATATTTTGATTCACAGGAATAGCATTGATTGGTAACACTTCATTAGTTATTAGCATAAGTTTATGCGCTATTGATGGGAATCTTAGAAGATTATACAAATTTCTTTTTCAAATCTTCATTGCCACATATTCTTACAGCACAACAACAATAGAAGACTGAGCTGTGCATCTTCTGGGGGAAAAGGAAAACTCAAGTGGGACCTTTACAGGAGACGTAAGAAATTGAGATGGGTAACTTTCATTTTTGCTTTTAATGTTTGGCTCCAAAGTGCCAACAACTACTTGATGACATTGTAAGTTTGAAAGTAGAGATTATCAGAATATACAACATTGCATATTCTGTGTATCTATCTATCTATCTATCTATCTATCTATCTATATATATATATATATATATATATATATATATATATATGTATGGTTTTATTATGCTTACACAAAATTGCTACTAGATTATGCTTTTGTGCACTAACACCAAGAAGCCTAGAATCTTGTGGTTCCTATGTAAAAACTCTTAAAACCTCTATAAGTATAATTTGTGTCTTTTTCTCTTATTTTTGACGCAAATTTATATATAAGCAAAATGAATTATATATATTTGATTGTGAATAAAAATAGATGGTACCCTAAAAGTTGTTACAAGGAAGCATGGCTTCGAGCGATTTAAGAGGGGAATATGAATATCTAACAGGATTGGAAGAGTAAAATAAGAAAGAAATTTGACCACATACACTTCATAATCCCATTAATGAGGTAAAGGAAAGAAATAGTGAAAAAAATAAAAGCATACCTACATAGGACTAGCAGCAATTAATGGCCCTTCAACAGTACCACCAAAAACTCTCATTCCTTTTGGATCACCAAGTAGGGGTCAATTGCCCCTTTTTGCCACTTGCAATTCCCGTGCCACCCATCACATATTATCCTTGTAGTGAAAGGATTTCGCAGCGACATTTGAGAACAACGAGATCAAAGTGATGATCATAAATTATAAATGCATTTAATTTATTTCTCAAATTATGAGATGATCTAACAATTAATTGGTGCAAGAAAAGGATAAAAATGTATTTTTCCTCAAATTCTATGTTTAAAATTTAAATTTAGTGGGTTAAGAAGACTAATGTTGAAAGGACTCGAACATGTGACTACAAAGAGCCATGTAATCTTTGTTGAATTTTCAAGTTAAATCAAATTAACCCACAATGATAGAAAATGAGAAAATTTTTATGTATCTAAAATCTTATCTTTTTAAATTTTATATGCCACTAATGTACCAAATCGTCAATAAACCATGAAATATTATGATTCAAAAAACATGGATTACATTACGAAAACAATTAAAATATTATAAACGGTTAAACCATAAAATTGATCTAAACTAAATTACATTGATGAAGTAAGGAGTTGTGCTCTTTCCACAATTAAATTCAACTTACATCTCCAAGTGATTCAGTTGTGAGTGAAATTAAAAATAAATATAAGATTAACAATGTTACATATAAAAAATGAAATTATACCTTATAATTCATAATACCAACACAATTGAGATGGCGAGTAGCGGCACTAAAGAGAATGCCGTTAGCAACAAGCATGAAAAAACCACCATAGCCTTCTTCAAATAACGTTAATAACTTCTCCACAACATCCTGCAATTAATCAAACGAAAATCTCAAGTACACAATGAGTTAAGAATTTATATAAGATGTGATTTTTCATAACAATTATTTTGATATCACCTGTCCTGGATATTCCATTATTCCGTGAGGCGTGAAATTTTCTTGAACTGCATCTGCAAAAAAATCCATCTTGACAAAAACAAAAATTTAAACATAAGCAACATATCAAAAGATGACTAACTTAAATAATCAAACAAAAATTTAAGCATTAGTGGCACAAATTTAAAGAGAACCCCATTAACTTGAAACAACTTTAAAATTGACCATATTACTTATATAGTAAATGAAATTATCCTTTATACCTCATGATTTCAACAAAATTAAAATGACAAATAGCAACACTAAAGAGAAACCCAACTTAATAGAATATTAAGAATCAACTTGTTCAACTTATTGACCTAAAATTAAAAAACTATACTCACAATAAGTTGAATTAGTTAATCACTGATAGCTTGCAAGTCTCTTTTTGTATTTGCATCTCTGTGTGTGGATGTGTGTGTGTGAAGATTGAAAGTGATGTTTATTGATGACAGTTTACTTCATATTTATTTATGATGTAATATACTTAAAATATTCTATCAATAATTCCATTTCGATCACTTCTAAATTTTAAAAAATATTCAAAGTTTTGTATCATATATCCGAAATCAGTACTGGCATTTCATGGCCGTTAAATTAACGGCTTAACAGATTCAGTTAAAGTGTTCCAATTGAGGTTAAATCACACACAAACACTTGTATCTATTCTTCCTTTTTTTTTTTATTGAGAAATTGCACACAAAGTTTTTTTTTTTTTTCAACCTTATCAACTTTATTGTAAAAACAAAAGCTCATGTCTTTTTACAATTCATAATCAAACAAAGCATATATAAATGTACAGAATTCACCTGTTGAAGCCCAAATCTGCGATTCTTCTGTTATGCGTGGTCTCCCTCTCTTCTTGGGGCCAGAGTTGTCAATAGAGTGAGAGAGTGCCACAGTCGAAGATGGCACTTTTCCATTAGAATCCCACTTTCGCAGTCTCCCTCTTTTCTTCTTCTGCCTCTCTGACCTGGCAGTTTCGGAGCCTCCCATGACTAAATTAAGTTGAGGCTGGCTCAATACCAGCAATTCCCATTACATGGGGTACAGTGTCGATTTCCGTGATGATAGGTAGCTCTGTTTCCATCGGTGTTGCTGTCGGTGTTGGTATGAAGTTACAGTTTTGGTTCTCCATGAAGTAAAACAAAACACATTTTTCGAGTTTCTTCAAAATTATCAAACATTGATAGACAGGAAATGGAATTGCTTCTCTCTCTGCTGGCAGTCTGTGAGAACTCAACGAAGACAATAGGCAGGAGGAAGGAGGAGGGAGGAGTTTAAAAAGGGAGAACTGTGCAAAAAGCACCAACACTATGCTCTCTGACTTTGAGAAAATTTGGTTTCCTATCCCATTTTTTATACACTTATGGTGAAAATATCTATTCAGCATCTGGAATTTTCGTTTCCCTTTTTCTTTTAGTACCTTATTATTTTTGACAATTAGTAATAAATGAAAATTAAAATAGTGAATAATTAATATTAGTGTATTAAATATTTTTCTCACGTATCAGATTTATTTTATCATTTTGTACAAAAAGAAAATATGTTATTTTTTTAGGAAGTAGAAATAAAGAACTTTTAAATCATGGAAATAATTTATAACTAATATTATCTTCTATTTCTTGTTAATAAAATTTTGACAGAACTATTGTCAAATATTAAATCCATATTCCCAACTAATCAAGTTGAATGTTTTCATTCTATTTTTAGTAACATAATAAATAATAATACATTAAATGCTTTATTAAAACAGAAATAAAATATTAGGTTTTATTTTATTATAGTTAATTATATTAGTAATTAATTGATTGTATTATCAATTAGTTTTTAATTGATTTAATTAAACTAATAACATTAACTATTTGTATAAAAAAATTTAGTAAAATCAATTGTTACTATTAGTTATTTATATATAAAATTATATGTAAAAAATATAGGTATATTTTATGATTTATTTCACTATTCTTTTACTTTATAATATTTCACATTTATATATCATTTATTTAATTAAATTTTTTGTTAAAATATACTATTATAATTGATTGTTAATTAAATTTTAGTTTAAAAATAAATTATTAAAATTTACTATATTTATTAGATTTCCTTTGAGAAATAAATAATTATAATTTTAAAATGAATAATCAATTAATATACTTCCTGCCTATAAATAAAAAAGGCATACTATATACAATAAAAAGTACAGGCCAGCAAAGACATGGGATAAAATTTTTTTGACAAATTTAATTTATTGTAGATATTAGATAAAAAGATAAATATAATAACACATATTTTTCATAATTTTAATTAAAATCAAAAAATATATTTTATGCTTTGAGCAAACCTTATATTTGTTTTCATATTTTTCTTTTATACATACAACATTTTTAATAGTTGAAAGTTAAGATTTTGAAATTTTTTATCTTAAAAGGGCAAAGGAGGAAATAAGTGCATAATTGAGAGGGAAAAATGATTTTTTGTTGGCTTTGACTCAAACAAATATTTGAAATGCTAGGTTCCCAGCTTTTTCAAAATGGTTAATTAAAGGTCAATAAGTCAACTAAATCAATCATTTGCTAAACATTTGAAATAGCTGTTTGACTATATTAATCAACCAATATGGGTCAAACTAATTATAAGTTGGTTAAAAAGCCATTTGCCAAACCCTTTCTAAATGTGTAACTATTATTAATTGTATTATCATTTACTCTCTTTTGTTCCTTTTTAAATGTCATTTAAGGTTAGTACATAAGGATTAAAGAAAAGAATAAACAAGCTTAATTTTATAAAAAAATTAGTTATAATTTACTAATATATCCTTTATTAGAAGTCAACTAGTAAGTAAAATTATTAAATATTTATTTAGATCCTAAGAGTAATATTTGAAAATAATAATAATAAATACAATCTTGATTTCTAAAAATGACAGATAAATAGAAAAAAAATTTCTAATGCTATATTACCATTGAAAATTCTATGCTACTTCTACACAAATATTGTCAAGTATATTATTTTTCTAACTTAACAATCTTATTTACTCAAAAACAATTGATTTTGTATCAAAAATAGATGATCTATATTAAATCAAATTGTTAAGTTAGGATAATAATACATATAATAATATTTGTATAATAGTAGCTTTGAGTTTTCAGTGCTAATGCAATACTAGAGTTCTTTCAATAAATTGGAATAAAACGTTTTCTTTAAAATGATACTTAAAAAGGAATAAAAGAAGTATTATAATATTAAAAATAGAAAGAAATCATTTAATTTGATTAGTTAGAAATAGTATTTAATGTTTAACAATAGTCCCGAAACCATTACTAGCATTTGCGTAAAATTCTTATTGGGATAATAAAATTCAAAAATCCCCAGCAAAGTTAACTTCAATGTATACTGGCTCCTTGGCCATTAACCAGCCGTCAAATCCAGTCCCTTTTGCAGAAAATTAGAGATAGAAAATAATTTAAAAAAAAGAAAAAGAATTTCATCAATTATTGTTTAAATAAAAAATAAAAAATAAAAATAAAATTATTTTCTTTCACTTGATTATGGAGATAAATGAAAAAATGAAAACAAATTATTAGTAAAAGACAATTTTACCTTCTAAATATAAAACTCATGTTATAGTTAAAATTAACCATTTTTATAATTCATCCAAGTTATATTCGCAATCAATTACATAACTAAAAATTTGTGAGTAAAGGTAGGACATATACTAATGATTTATATTTTATCTATGTTTTTAGTCTTGCACGAAATTTAAAAAAATAAAAAGGAACTTGATTTTAATTATGAGTATGGTAAAAGCTAATAGAATAACTTATATTCAAATAACATGTTAAATCATTATGTCATTTCAATATATATAATAAAAAATAAATCAATATAATAATTGTTTTGACAAATGCAGGTATGAAAATTCTATGCATATTATATATATATATATATATATATATATATATATATATAGAGAGAGAGAGAGAGAGAGAGAGAGAGAGAGAGAGAGAGATTGTTTCCAATTCTTTTTTTTTTTTGGGTAATGATAAAAATAATTAAACTATTAAATGTTTACATACAAACTTCTAGGATCAAAACTAGAATTTGAAGGAAAGAAAAGTTTTTAAATAATATCATATACCATTTGAATTGTTATCAACATTTGTTTTCAATTATTTTCTTAATCATATTGTGATTCAATTTAGAATTTGAAATTTTTTATCGATTATTATAATCACATTTATTGTAATTCTCATCTGTAAAAATATTTTAATGGACTATCATTAATTGGGTCTTTTATTTTATTTTATTTAAAATAGACTGAATCTGACACTTAGAGTTATAGTTTTGAGTCCAGTTTTTATGATTACTTTTATGAATTAAAAATGCCTAGTAGGCTAATGTATTTGAAAGCAAGTGTAGACCTTCGACTCACTAGATTTTCAATCGGTGAGCCTAGTAAGGTTTCTTATTCAATCAAGTTAAGTCCCTCTAATCAATTTATGCTCTAATCATAACTTAAATACTCTGTGAATCCTAATGCTTCATTAGCTACAAACACGTAGAAAAGGCAAAAAAAATCAAACCTTTTGTTCATTAATTAATTTATATTTCATTATGACCAATACAAGTACATTATTTATTTTTAAAATTATATATTTTATATTCTTAATCTATATAAATTTTTATTTTGTATGAACAATTTTTACTTACATTTGGTATTAGAGCCACTTACAATGGATTGAAAATTAAAATACATATTCTCCTTGTGTGATCTATATTTTAGACTATTATCATCTATTTTAATTTCTTGATTATTATTAAATTGGCTAAAATTATCATTTATTTTATTGATTAGTTTTATCTAATCTATTAGTAACATAATTATTTTCTAGATAATTGTTTAACTGGAAAATTATGATCTCCTATTCTTATGAAATTGTTACATGAATATCACAAACTATATTATTTTGATTTAATTGTTATTTTCATTATTTGATTTGCTATTTACATTAAGTGTGATTTGTGTTTATTAATTACTGTTGATGTATAACACAATGTAAAATGCAATTATTTTTTTATTTATTTTATTATATTTTATTTTTTATTTCTAAAATTTTATTTTCTAGCTGAAAATCACCATGTTGCTACCAAAAAAATGCCATCTCCCTACTTAGGAGTGTAAATGAGTTAAGTCGAGCTGAACATTTGCATGTTCAAGCTCAAGCTCGGCAACATTATTAAATGAGCTTGAGTTTGAGCTCGAGCTCATTGAATCTAAAAAAGTTAAGGTCAAGTTCAAGCTCGAGCTCGAGCTCGATCTCGATCTCGATTCAAATACGAACTTGATCGAGCTTAAATGAACTCTACATTCCTCATTTCAAATTTCTAATCGAACCTAAATATTTAAATTTGAACTTGAACTTAAGTGATATTCAATTTTAAACAAGCCTTAACGAGCTTAAACGAGCCTATAACAGTTTAATATATCTATATTATATATAATATAAAAAATAAACGAGCCTATACGAGCTTGTAATAGTTTAATATATTTATATTATATATAATATAAAAATAAAAAATATTTTATACTAAGCTTGTTTAAACTCATGAACAACTCGAGTCGAGTAATAAAAAGCTCAAGCTCGACTCGTTAAAATTCGAACTCAAACTGAATTTTTTAGGAATTGATCCCGAGCTGCTCATGAATAGCTAAACTCGTTTGCACCCCTATCCCTATTGCTGCTCAAAATGATTTTTAGCTTGCATCCTTGGTTATGGTTAAAGACGCATGTTGCATCTTTAACCAATTTGGTTGTGGTGTGAGCCATGCATCATTCTTGACACGCGTGGTCCACACACACACAATATATATATATATTCATAAAATTTTATTTTTTAATATTTATTTTATATCTATATTTATTTTAATTAATTAAAAAATACTTTCTGGTAAAAGAAAATTATAAAAATTTCTAGAAAAATAATATATTTTCCATATTTATACTAGTGTATTTCACTCTCACAAAATTAAAATCGTAAATGCACACTCTCTCAAAGAAATTAAGAGAAAATTAGAAAATTTTAATTTTTTTAATTTGTACCAAAATTGATCAATTTTGGTACAAATTAAAAAAATTAAAATTTTCTAATTTTCTCTTAATTTCTTTGAGAGAGTGTGCATTTACGATTTTAATTTTGTGAGAGTGAAATACACTAGTATAAATATGGAAAATATATTATTTTTCTAGAAATTTTTATAATTTTCTTTTACCAGAAAGTATTTTTTAATTAATTAAAATAAATATAGATATAAAATAAATATTAAAAAAATAAAATTTTATGAATATATATATATATTGTGTGTGTGTGGACCACGCGTGTCAAGAATGATGCATGGCTCACACCACAACCAAATTGGTTAAAGATGCAACATGCGTCTTTAACCATAACCAAGGATGCAAGCTAAAAATCATTTTGAGCAGCAATAGGGATAGGGGTGCAAACGAGTTTAGCTATTCATGAGCAGCTCGGGATCAATTCCTAAAAAATTCAGTTTGAGTTCGAATTTTAACGAGTCGAGCTTGAGCTTTTTATTACTCGACTCGAGTTGTTCATGAGTTTAAACAAGCTTAGTATAAAATATTTTTTATTTTTATATTATATATAATATAAATATATTAAACTATTACAAGCTCGTATAGGCTCGTTTATTTTTTATATTATATATAATATAGATATATTAAACTGTTATAGGCTCGTTTAAGCTCGTTAAGGCTTGTTTAAAATTGAATATCACTTAAGTTCAAGTTCAAATTTAAATATTTAGGTTCGATTAGAAATTTGAAATGAGGAATGTAGAGTTCATTTAAGCTCGATCAAGTTCGTATTTGAATCGAGATCGAGATCGAGCTCGAGCTCGAGCTTGAACTTGACCTTAACTTTTTTAGATTCAATGAGCTCGAGCTCAAACTCAAGCTCATTTAATAATGTTGCCGAGCTTGAGCTTGAACATGCAAATGTTCAGCTCGACTTAACTCATTTACACTCCTAAGTAGGGAGATGGCATTTTTTTGGTAGCAACATGGTGATTTTCAGCTAGAAAATAAAATTTTAGAAATAAAAAATAAAATATAATAAAATAAAATAAAAAAATAATTGCATTTTACATTGTGTTATACATCAACAGTAATTAATAAACACAAATCACACTTAATGTAAATAGCAAAATCAAATAAATGAAAATAACAATTAAATCAAAATAATATAGTTTGTGATATTCATGTAACAATTTCATAAGAATAGGAGATCATAATTTTCCAGTTAAACAATTATCTAGAAAATAATTATGTTACTAATAGATTAGATAAAACTAATCAATAAAATAAATGATAATTTTAGCCAATTTAATAATAATCAAGAAATTAAAATAGATGATAATAGTCTAAAATATAGATCACACAAGGAGAATATGTATTTTAATTTTCAATCCATTGTAAGTGGCTCTAATACCAAATGTAAGTAAAAATTGTTCATACAAAATAAAAATTTATATAGATTAAGAATATAAAATATATAATTTTAAAAATAAATAATGTACTTGTATTGGTCATAATGAAATATAAATTAATTAATGAACAAAAGGTTTGATTTTTTTTGCCTTTTCTACGTGTTTGTAGCTAATGAAGCATTAGGATTCACAGAGTATTTAAGTTATGATTAGAGCATAAATTGATTAGAGGGACTTAACTTGATTGAATAAGAAAACCTTACTAGGCTCACCGATTGAAAATCTAGTGAGTCGAAGGTCTACACTTGCTTTCAAATACATTAGCCTACTAGGCATTTTTAATTCATAAAAGTAATCATAAAAACTGGACTCAAAACTATAACTCTAAGTGTCAGATTCAGTCTATTTTAAATAAAATAAAATAAAAGACCCAATTAATGATAGTCCATTAAAAATATTTTTACAGATGAGAATTTCAATAAATGTAATTATAATGATCGATAAAAAATTTCAAATTCTAAATTGAATCACAATATGATTAAGAAAATAATTGAAAACAAATGTTGATAACAATTCAAATGGTATATGATATTATTTAAAAACTTTTCTTTCCTTCAAATTCTAGTTTTGATCCTAGAAGTTTGTATGTAAACATTTAATAGTTTAATTATTTTTATCATTACCCAAAAAAAAAAAAGAATTGGAAACAATCTCTCTCTCTCTCTCTCTCTCTCTCTCTCTCTCTCTCTCTATATATATATATATATATATATATATATATATATATATTATGCATAGAATTTTCATACCTGCATTTGTCAAAACAATTATTATATTGATTTATTTTTTATTATATATATTGAAATGACATAATGATTTAACATGTTATTTGAATATAAGTTATTCTATTAGCTTTTACCATACTTCATAATCAAAATCAAGTTCCTTTTTTTTTTTTAAATTGCGTGTAAGTCTGAAAATATAGATAAAATATAAATAATTAGTATGTGTCCTATCTTTACTCACAAATTTTTAGTTATGTAATTGATTGCGAATATAACTTGGATGAATTATAAAAATGGTTAATTTTAATTATAACATGAGTTTTATATTTAGAAGGTAAAATTGTCTTTTACTAATAATTTATTTTCATTTTTTCATTTATCACTATAATCAGATGAAAGAAAATAATTTTATTTTTATTTTTTCTTTCTTTTCTATTTAAACAATAATTGATGAAATGCTTTTTCCTTTTTTTTTCATTATTTTCTATCTCTAATTTTCTGCAAAAGGGACTGGATTTGACGGCTGGTTAATGGCCAAGGAGCCAGTATACATTGAAGTTAACTTTGCTGGGGATTTTTGAATTTTATTATCCCAATAAGAATTTTACGCAAATGCTAGTAATGGTTTCGGGACTATTGTTAAACATTAAATACTATTTCTAACTAATCAAATTAAATGATTTCTTTCTATTTTTAATATTATAATACTTCTTTTATTCCTTTTTAAGTATCATTTTAAAGAAAACGTTTTATTCCAATTTATTGAAAGAACTCTAGTATTGCATTAGCACTGAAAACTCAAAGCTACTATTATACAAATATTATTATATGTATTATTATCCTAACTTAACAATTTGATTTAATATAGATCATCTATTTTTGATACAAAATCAATTGTTTTTGAGTAAATAAGATTGTTAAGTTAGAAAAATAATATACTTGACAATATTTGTGTAGAAGTAGCATAGAATTTTCAATGGTAATATAGCATTAGAAATTTTTTTTCTATTTATCTGTCATTTTTAGAAATCAAGATTGTATTTATTATTATTATTTTCAAATATTACTCTTAGGATCTAAATAAATATTTAATAATTTTACTTACTAGTTGACTTCTAATAAAGGATATATTAGTAAATTATAACTAATTTTTTTATAAAATTAAGCTTGTTTATTCTTTTCTTTAATCCTTATGTACTAACCTTAAATGACATTTAAAAAGGAACAAAGAGAGTAAATGATAATACAATTAATAATAGTTACACATTTAGAAAGGGTTTGGCAAATGGCTTTTTAACCAACTTATAATTAGTTTGACCCATATTGGTTGATTAATATAGTCAAACAGCTATTTCAAATGTTTAGCAAATGATTGATTTAGTTGACTTATTGACCTTTAATTAACCATTTTGAAAAAGCTGGGAACCTAGCATTTTCAAATATTTGTTTGAGTCAAAGCCAACAAAAAATCATTTTTCCCTCTCAATTATGCACTTATTTCCTCCTTTGCCCTTTTAAGATAAAAAATTTCAAAATCTTAACTTTCAACTATTAAAAATGTTGTATGTATAAAAGAAAAATATGAAAACAAATATAAGGTTGCTCAAAGCATAAAATATATTTTTTGATTTTAATTAAAATTATGAAAAATATGTGTTATTATATTTATCTTTTTATCTAATATCTACAATAAATTAAATTTGTCAAAAAAATTTTATCCCATGTCTTTGCTGGCCTGTACTTTTTATTGTATATAGTATGCCTTTTTTATTTATAGGCAGGAAGTATATTAATTGATTATTCATTTTAAAATTATAATTATTTATTTCTCAAAGGAAATCTAATAAATATAGTAAATTTTAATAATTTATTTTTAAACTAAAATTTAATTAACAATCAATTATAATAGTATATTTTAACAAAAAATTTAATTAAATAAATGATATATAAAATGTGAAATATTATTAAAGTAAAAGAATAGTGAAATAAATCATAAAATATACCTATATTTTTACATATAATTTTATATATAAATAACTAATAGTAAACAATTGATTTTACTAAATTTTTTTATACAAATAGTTAATGTTATTAGTTAATTAAATCAATTAAAAACTAATTGATAATACAATCAATTAATTACTAATATAATTAACTATAATAAAATAAAACCTAATATTTTATTTCTGTTTTAATAAAGCATTTAATGTATTATTATTTATTATGTTACTAAAAATAGAATGAAAACATTCAACTTGATTAGTTGGGAATATGGATTTAATATTTGACAATAGTTCTGTCAAAATTTTATTAACAAAGAAATAGAAGATAATATTAGTTATAAATTATTTCCATGATTTAAAAGTTCTTTATTTCTACTTCCTAAAAAAATAACATATTTTCTTTTTGTACAAAATGATAAAATAAATCTGATACGTGAGAAAAATATTTAATACACTAATATTAATTATTCACTATTTTAATTTTCATTTATTACTAAATTGTCAAAAATAATAAGGTACTAAAAGAAAAAGGGAAACGAAAATTCCAGATGCTGAATAGATATTTTCACCATAAGTGTATAAAAATGGGATAGGAAACCAAATTTTCTCAAAGTCAGAGAGCATAGTGTTGGTGCTTTTTGCACAGTTCTCCCTTTTTAAACTCCTCCCTCCTCCTTCCTCCTGCCTATTGTCTTCGTTGAGTTCTCACAGACTGCCAGCAGAGAGAGAAGCAATTCCATTTCCTGTCTATCAATGTTTGATAATTTTGAAGAAACTCGAAAAATGTGTTTTGTTTTACTTTCATGGAGAACCAAAACTGTAACTTCATACCAACACCGACAGCAACACCGATGGAAACAGAGCTACCTATCATCACGGAAATCGACACTGTACCCCATGTAATGGGAATTGCTGGTATTGAGCCAGCCTCAACTTAATTTAGTCATGGGAGGCTCCGAAACTGCCAGGTCAGAGAGGCAGAAGAAGAAAAGAGGGAGACTGCGAAAGTGGGATTCTAATGGAAAAGTGCCATCTTCGACTGTGGCACTCTCTCACTCTATTGACAACTCTGGCCCCAAGAAGAGAGGGAGACCACGCATAACAGAAGAATCGCAGATTTGGGCTTCAACAGGTGAATTCTGTACATTTATATATGCTTTTGTTTGATTATGAATTGTAAAAAGACATGAGCTTTTGTTTTTACAATAAAGTTGATAAGGTTGAAAAAAAAAAAAACTTTGTGTGCAATTTCTCAATAAAAAAAAAAAGGAAGAATAGATACAAGTGTTTGTGTGTGATTTAACCTCAATTGGAACACTTTAACTGAATCTGTTAAGCCGTTAATTTAACGGCCATGAAATGCCAGTACTGATTTCGGATATATGATACAAAACTTTGAATATTTTTTAAAATTTAGAAGTGATCGAAATGGAATTATTGATAGAATATTTTAAGTATATTACATCATAAATAAATATGAAGTAAACTGTCATCAATAAACATCACTTTCAATCTTCACACACACACATCCACACACAGAGATGCAAATACAAAAAGAGACTTGCAAGCTATCAGTGATTAACTAATTCAACTTATTGTGAGTATAGTTTTTTAATTTTAGGTCAATAAGTTGAACAAGTTGATTCTTAATATTCTATTAAGTTGGGTTTCTCTTTGGTGTTGATATTTGTCATCTTAATTGTGTTGACATCATGAGTTATAAGGTATAATTTCATTTACTATTTAAGTAATATGGTCAATTTTAAAGTTGTTTTGAGTTAATGGGGTTCTCTTTTGTGCCACTAATGCTTAAATTTTTGTTTGTTTATTTAAGTTAGTCATCTTTTGATATGTTGCTTATGTTTAAATTTTTGTTTTTGTCAAGATGGAATTTTTTTGCAGATGCAGTTCAAGAAAATTTCACGCCTTACGGAATAATGGAATATCCAGGACAGGTGATATCAAAATAATTGTTATAAAATGTCACATCTTGTATAAATTCTTAACTCATTGTGTACTTGAGATTTTCGTTTTGATTAATTGCAGGATGTTGTGGAGAAGTTATTAACGTTATTTGAAGAAGGCTAGAGTGGGTTTTTCATACTTGTTGCTAACGGCATTCTCTTTAGTGCCGCTACTCGCCATCTCAATTGTGTCGGTATTATGAATTATGAGATATAATTTCATTTATTATATGTAACATTGTTAATCTTATATTTATTTTTAATTTCACTCACAACTGAATCACTTGGAGATGTAAGTTGAATTTAATTGTGGAAAGAGCACAACTCCTTACTTCATCAATGTAATTTAGTTTAGATCAATTTTATGGTTTTAACCGTTTATAATATTTTAATTGTTTTCGTAATGTAATCCATGTTTTTTGAATCATAATATTTCATGGTTTATTGACGATTTGGTACATTAGTGGCATATAAAATTTAAAAGATAAGATTTTAGATACATAAAAATTTTCTCATTTTCTATCATTGTGGGTTAATTTGATTTAACTTGAAAATTCAACAAAGATTACATGGCTCTTTGTAGTCACATGTTCGAGTCCTTTCAACATTAGTCTTCTTAACCCACTAAATTTAAATTTTAAACATAGAATTTGAGGAAAAATACATTTTTATCCTTTTCTTGCACCAATTAATTGTTAGATCATCTCATAATTTGAGAAAATAAATTAAATGCATTTATAATTTATGATCATCACTTTGATCTCGTTGTTCTCAAATGTCGCTGCGAAATCCTTTCACTACAAGGATAATATGTGATGGGTGGCACGGGAATTGCAAGTGGCAAAAAGGGGCAATTGACCCCTACTTGGTGATCCAAAAGGAATGAGAGTTTTTGGTGGTACTGTTGAAGGGCCATTAATTGCTGCTAGTCCTATGTAGGTATGCTTTTTATTTTTTTCACTATTTCTTTCCTTTACCTCATTAATGGGATTATGAAGTGTATGTGGTCAAATTTCTTTCTTATTTTACTCTTCCAATCCTGTTAGATATTCATATTCCCCTCTTAAATCGCTCGAAGCCATGCTTCCTTGTAACAACTTTTAGGGTACCATCTATTTTTATTCACAATCAAATATATATAATTCATTTTGCTTATATATAAATTTGCGTCAAAAATAAGAGAAAAAGACACAAATTATACTTATAGAGGTTTAAGAGTTTTTACATAGGAACCACAAAGATTCTAGGCTTCTTGGTGTTAGTGCACAAAAGCATAATCTAGTAGCAATTTTGTGTAAGCATAATAAAACCATACATATATATATATATATATATATATATATATATATATATAGATAGATAGATAGATAGATAGATAGATAGATACACAGAATATGCAATGTTGTATATTCTGATAATCTCTACTTTCAAACTTACAATGTCATCAAGTAGTTGTTGGCACTTTGGAGCCAAACATTAAAAGCAAAAATGAAAGTTACCCATCTCAATTTCTTACGTCTCCTGTAAAGGTCCCACTTGAGTTTTCCTTTTCCCCCAGAAGATGCACAGCTCAGTCTTCTATTGTTGTTGTGCTGTAAGAATATGTGGCAATGAAGATTTGAAAAAGAAATTTGTATAATCTTCTAAGATTCCCATCAATAGCGCATAAACTTATGCTAATAACTAATGAAGTGTTACCAATCAATGCTATTCCTGTGAATCAAAATATGCGTTCTACTTCTTTGAATTGCACTGTGAAAGACAACCAGCCAATCTAAAACCAAGGAACCTCTGCTGATGCCAATCCTAGTGCTCCTCATCTAAAAGGGTAGATCCATAGCTGCTCCTTTAAAAACCTTTTTTGAGTTCAAAGAGCAAACTATTATGTTTGTTTGTTGTTTGTTGCTTGTATTAGAAATCAATTATTTATAGAGATAGTTAAGGTTCTTAATATAATTGGATCAAATGACATTAGAATGCATATTTGTTAGACCATCATAATGATTGGGGGATTATTATCTGTTATGACTTAAGTGATAAGGACTATAAAAGCTTAATCCCACCTTATAAATTACTTAATTTGCTTCCATTATTGTAGTGATTTAAATTTTATGGTTGCTTTTACTAGAAATTTTTTTGTGTAGACCTAATTCACTAATGATATACAAAAGAAAACTAGCATAATGATAAATATGAGTCTCATAGAATTTGTGGGCCCATAGATGTATTTATCTTTCTCTCAAATTCATAACATATCTAGTTTATAAAAGAATCTCTCATTTTGATATGATAGTATCAATTTTCAAAGACCATGCCTATATTTACAAATAAAGTTTACTTAAATTGCTAATCTTTAGAATAACTAGTTTACTAGTATTGTGACAATGCCAAATGTAGTCATACATTAGCAAATAAGTGGTAATTTTTAGCATTAACAACTATCTAAGTGCTACAACAATTGTTATGACTCTCAATGCTTAGAAACAATAGCACAATTACATTCAACTATAAAATGAAGCATTTTCTTAGATTACTTAACTGTAAGGTTGAAAAAACCATAAGCAAAATGATGTCAAAGGGCATTAAAATCAAATGCTCTAATCAATAAGTTTAATTAGGTCGCTAAAGACTGGATAAAGATGTAAATAATAAGTCTAGACCTAAAAGTTTATATACTTATCTGTAAACTAAATTTGTGGATTGTGAATCCATTTTAAAACCAATCCAAACAAGCTAAATACCCAACCTTCTTACAATAAAATTAAGTCTATATTCTTAAAGAAACTTGTACAAACTTTAGCTAATGAATTTTACATCTTTGCTCCAAAGTGATTAAATTTCAATATGTAAATATCATTTAGGCTATCAACCTCTTAAGATATAAGGACAACTTGTGAGTCAATGAGGATTGATATATGGAAACTAATGACTTGTATTCCATGCATATACATAATATAAGTAATGTTTCCTAATATAAATTTGTCATTTACCCCAAACTATGGAAGGTTATAACTTATCTAGTCTCTCTCATAAGTAAATGTTTAATTACTAATCAGGTGGGGGCATATTGTCAAATATCATACAGGACCATTTTAGAGATGGAAGAGTATTCAAAACTCATCATATATAATATCTAATTATGTTAGATGGTGTGTTGGTGACAACATTATAATTGAGTTGGATTGTTAATTTTGAGGGAAAAGTATGAGAGATAACTGCCACAAAATATTAGTAGTGTATTTTATTTTGTTAACTTTAATTTAAGTTTTTGGAATATAGACATGATTAAAAATTATTATGATCAATAATTGAAAACGATATTTTTTTTAAAGATTACAATTCAATTAGACATGGAAGATTAATTTTTCCCCATATGAAAATGAGATATAGCTTACTTTGAATGTTGCGGAAAGTTATAATATTGCCATAAATATAAAATTATTTAATACAATGAGATATTTTCTAAAGTTAATATTTGTTATATGATGTGTTGGTTTACCATTATGGAAGGTTGAACTCTATAGTATATATTATCATATATTTTAGGTTTAAAATGATTACGATTGTATTTTTACATTAATCAAAATGTTTTTATCATTTTAAGAATATAAAACATGCTATTACTTATTTGGCATTTCTTTTAATTTTTGTGCTAAACCTTTGTTCATGTAGTAAGTAATATGGACCATAAATTAATTGTCATGTTAGTAATAACACAGTTAATAAAATAAGCTTGAGATATGCAAAAATAATAGGAGTAACAATATTAGAAATCACCCTAGTATCAACAAATGCAAATGTAGCACTCAGTGCAGAGGCATGCTCAGAATCAGCAACATAAAAGTAAGTGTGGGATCTAACTTGCTATACGCAACACTAGTGATCATATGAACATTGATTCTTTGATGGGGCAAGCTTTTGTAGCTGTAATTGCATTGGTGACAAATATTTATGAAAGGTTGAAACTTCCATTTCAAAGAGAGATTTTTAATGATGCAATTATCAAGATATTCATTTTATTTGAGATTTAGATATAGGTTTCCATTGTTCTTATTTTATTATTAAGTTAATTATATATTGATTATGCATCAAAAGATAGGTGAAATATGCATTATCTTTGTTATACGTGTACTGCTCTATTGTAAAGATTTCCATGTACTAGTGTTGTTTATTTGAATGAGACATAAGAGTAATATGAATCCAATGATGAGTTCTCATGTTATTGTTCCATAAGAGTCCTAAGTTAGAGGTATTGAATACAAATTAAAATTTATCATTGTTTTCAAGTTTTCTCAAGCTATTTGTTGTTTCAACATGTAAACTTAGTTCTATATATTCAATAAGGAATCCTTTCAATTTATGCAATGTTACTATTACAAAATTATGATACACTATCATCATATTAGTGTTAATTAAAGTGAAAATCGATGTATATAATAATGCAGTGACATTTTTAAAAATACAAGCAACTTATCACATTAACTATAATTAATAAATGACATTGTAAAACAATAATATCTTTTGTACATTGATTATTAGTGAACTAATGTCTAATAGGAGTTTAAAAGTTAGTTAAGAAAATGGATTCCAAAAGATTGTATTTTCCTAGTTAAGAAAATGGATTCCAAAAGATTATATTTTCCCACATTGGTTATTTAAAAACTAATATAAAAAATGAAAACAAACTATTAGATTTGAAGAGGTGCTAAACATAAGATATTAATTCTTATATGCAGCTAAAGTTGAAAGCTTGACTTTAGTGGTATTTTTATAATTATATGTAAAATATTAGACATCAATTTCAGTGACAACTAATGTGTGTGTGTGTGTGTGTGTGTGTATATATATATATATATATACATCAATTATTTATTAATATCCAATGTGAAAAGTGCTATGAAAAGTATATCCTTATCTTTGTTTCTTAAAACCACAAATAAACTTCATTCTTATAGTAATTTATTACACATTTGTGCATTCTTTTTGCTCAATTTTCTTAACATTTGTTTAGCGATTGTGTGGTATCAATTTTCTACCATTTTTCAACATTAACTCTTATTATTTAAAGTATTTTCTCTAATTCTCTTATACTTTGTAAGTATTTTATATTGTAATTATGGTCTTATGAGTTAAATAGGTAACATTGTTACATATTATTGAAAAACTTTATTTTTTTTTTTGCTTTAAAGTTACTCTTCAATTATTTTATACATGATTTAGAAGCATTGTTTAATATAGAGAGTTAATATATCTAAATATATGTCCTATTATGTGCTTATATTTTTGAAAATGCCTTTTTTGTTTAGATAATATGTTTTGGGAGTAACTTTCTACATTAATATAACTTTGTTATTTCAATGTTATTTTGGAAATATCAATTTAACATGAAAAGTTGTGTACAAGAATACATGTCCTATTTTGTACTTATATTTTTGAAAATATCATTTTTGCTTAGATGATTTATTTTTAAAGTAACTTTCTACATTAGCATAGCTTTATTACTTGGATACTATTTTTGAAAATATTAATTTGTTATGGATAAAGTTTTGTTTTATGATTAAACTAAATGTAAAAAATAATTTGCAATCATTTCTTATTATTTAAATTATTACATGTATATGCTTGGAAACTATTAAATTTTGCTTAGCATATAAGTTAAATATTTGTATTGCTTTTGTTAAAACTCTTTAAATAGAAGTAACGTGCATTTAGCTAGTTTCATTCAAGATGGTCGCCAAGGGAATGGAATTAAGGATCCTATAATTATAAAGGATATAGTCCTCAAGTGTGCTAAAGGAGAGAAATAGATAGTAGATTTTAATGAGAAGAACTAGGTATGTGAGCTTGATGTAACTAATTTTAGTAGTTACATTAGTTGTTTGCCACACACCAAGGTGCTTATTACCACTAGAATATAGTACCAAGTGCAACAAGATATCAAGGATGCCATTTTGGAGGATATATTGGTAGGGAACCTTAATACTTATCTTTAATTCATTTTTTACATATGCATAATAATTTTTCTGGATTACTAATCATGTTTGTTATATTGCCTTGTAAGCTACCTTTATTATACCTAAGGAATACAAAAAACATGTCCTGATGTTAGTGGGTAGGAAGTAGAAGGATTTTAACTATAAGTTAGAAAAAAATTACATCTTGTTTGAAGAAAATGAAAGTTAAGATTCTCTAAAAAATATTACCAAATTGATCTTTAGAATGGAAATATGCCATTTGAAAAAGTTTCAAATAATAGTGGTCATCTTATATTATTATCTTTCTTCCATTATTAATAATGAAGAAAGTCTTTTCATCATTTTTTTTATCTTTTGGTTAAAAGAGGTAAAGTGAAAAGAATGAGGCAAATCAAGAAAAAAATGTATGCAAGTATATGTTGTCTCAAGATGGGTACATAGAGCTTGAGGAGAAGCTTATCAAGGGAAAGACTTAAGCTATTAAGAAGGTTATTGATTAGCTTGGTGACTAATCATCTACAATTATTGCCCCTTATATAATGACATAAGTTCTAGGTGAGAGGTAGAGTTAACAAAAAGGGTGAATTCTTAATTAAGGAAAGTTAACAGGTTCCTTAGCAAATAATAAATGATGCTATTATTTTATTTATTAAATACGAAGTATGTTATTCAATTATTAGCATATGATTAATCATGTTTAATCACATTATACTAGGATAAACTTATGTGACAAGCCACCTAGGGAGAGTTTTAGCTAGAAGGGATGATAGATATCTTAACTGCCTTAGGAACTCAAGAACATCCTAAATATGCTAGAGATCTTGAAATAATAGTGGGCTTTAAGGCTTTCTTTAGGGGAGATTCAAAATGTCCTTGTAATAGAGGATAATTTGATAAAGATATTATGGTGCTGAAGTCATAATTCATAGTTGATATGGTAGATAAAGTGAGAAGAGACATTATGGAGGAGGTAAGGGTCATGCCCAAATAGGAGGGAAAGACAATGGCTATCACCTTAGGAGAGAAAGAGGAGATACAAATGAAAACCCCTATACCACAATAAGGTATTTGTTGCTTTATTGACTTTGATCCGTTTGCCTAATTACCATAAGTAAATTTTTATCACCTTACTATTTGTTATTAGAGACTCTTCAATAATATTGTAGTTTTATATTCATGTTGATTAACTTGTTTATTTATCCTTGCATGGTGGATGTAGATGTGTACTTATGATAGTAAAACTCTTTATTAGATAAGTGGCGATGGACATGAATTTTCCAGACTATATGCTCTACACCCTTGCATTGTCAGAGGATTAGTGTAAGGTTATGGTAGACATTATCAAGGATGACATGACTAAGGTGCCATTATCAATTGATATGGCCTAAGCAATTGACACTGGACAAAAGGTATTAATTTCATTCTCCAAAAAGGTGAGATTTTGCATCACTTTAACTTTCTTGATTATGCTTAAATAAAATATTATTTAACATGTCTAATTCTCATTTTTTTACAATCCATTTTAGGTATCTTGACATAAAGAAACTAGTAAGAGGTCACTAAAGGGGAACAAAGACAAGGATAATAAGTTCAAAGAATTAAAGAATTTGGTAGTTTATCTTTAATAAAAAATAATAATTAATAAACCTCAACAAGAACTTTAATTTATTGCAAGTGGTGTGTCAAATGATGATATCATAGTACTAAATATGAGATTCAACATCATAGGACATAAATACAACATTTTCATATGTAAGGATCTCATCTTGCATCTTTTAAGCATGGAGAGACATTACAATAAAGATATTGCAGTGCTGAGGTCACAATTCATAGTTAAGATGGTAGATAAAGTGAGAAGAGACATTACAAAAGAGGTAAAGGTCATGCCTAAATAGAAAAGAGAGACAGTAGCTACCACTTTAGGGGAGAAAGAAGAGATATAAATGAAAACCCTTACTTCACAACAAGGTAATGACTGCCCCACTAACCTTGATCCTTTCTCCCAATTACCATAAGTAAATTATTATCACCGTACTACTTGTTGTTAAACACTTTTCAATAATATTGTAGTTTTACAAGCATCTTAATAACTTGTTTATTTGTCATTGTATAGTAGACATAAATATGTACTTATGATTATAAAACTCCTTATTAGGTAGGTGGTGATAAACATGGATTTTCCAAACCATATGCTCCACACATATGTATTGCCAAAAAACTAGTGTAAAGCTATGGTAGACATTATTGAGGATGGACATGGATTTTCCAAACCATATACTTCATATACTTGGACTAAGTTTATTCATCTTTATCTCTTAAGTTTTCTTTATTTTTATGTACATATTAGACATATTAGTCGTCCTTGTCTCACTTTGATATTAGTAATATTGTAGGTTTCACTAGATGCTAACCATTATTTATCTAAAGGATACGATGGTTCACTAACTTGACCTATTGGGCACGAACGGAGCTTGCTTGGAAAATAATATTCAATGAGACCATAAACATATATTACATGATGAGTAATGCTAGCAAGATAGGTAATGTTTGTTAGGTCTAAGTGAAGGTGATATTCTTGTACATATTTAGGTGCCTAATATAGTGACTGATCATCATTACATGAAATTAATAGTATTTTGAGTTAGTTTGTTGCAAGGCCCTAAATATAAGGCAATATTGAGTGTGGTGTGATGAAATATATAGCAAACATGATTATGTGTATCCAAAGGAATGAAAGGTTCAATAAGGTAATTTATTTGAAATTCAGTAAGGTTGATACTTATGGAAAACATATGGTTCTATCTTCTTCTTAAGTTTTTTATACGAATATGTAGTTATTTCGAGGAAGTATAACCCTACAATGAAGAAGATATAAGAGTCTTGTAAGAGGAATGAATTACATATATCTTGAGAGAAAGACTAACATTAGCTTGAAGGGGCTATTAAATGTATAACATATTAGTTCAATTATAAATAAAAATGTACATATGTTTGTTCTTGTAAGATTTAGTGGAATTATTTGTAAATGTATATATATATATATATATATTCACATGCATGATTAATATTGTTTATAACTATTGTTGTATAATTTAATATTGTTTAAAAGGTGGTGCACTTTTTGCATCAACAAGTGGGTTTGCCCTACTATTTATATAACAAGTTTGGTTTTTAATTTCTAGCTTTTGGGTAATTACAATAGTGATTTAAAAAAAATCAAGAAACCATATCAATTGTTTGTTAAAAAACTGACGCAAATATTGTATGACTTCAGGTTTCTAAAACTAATTGATGTAAAAAATGAAAATTATGTCTTAATCAAAATCGGCTAGTAAATAACAATAATTTGATAAAATAAGAAAAATAACATCAATTGTTTATTAATAACCAATATCAATATGGTTAGATGTTAGTTTTTTAATTAATCAAATTTTTATATTTAATCGTTAAACACTTTAAAAATAGCATTAGATGTTAATTTTTGTATATACTTAATAAAGAAGATTTAAACAATGTCATTTTTCTTTCTTTTTTTTAAAGCTTGTGAAAACAAAGACAAAAGCTAAAATACAAAGCAATTTTATCTTGATGCCAAATTGCAGATTAAAGTAAAAGCATCTTCTACTTAAAATTCAAGGTGTTCTATGAAGAAATTCATATAAAAGCTAACTAAAGCTTGAGTTTAACCTCTATCTCATTAGTGTCTTATTTTCAACATTAAGATCTATTTAAACACCTTATTTTTCCTTTAAACCTAATAAAGAGATTTAGTTATTATGCATTGTATTAATTTATTTAGATTTTATGTTTTTGATTTCATTTTTTAGGATTTTGGATACTTTAAATGTTGATATATTCCCTATAGAGTAGATGTATTGTACAGACATATATCCTTTCTAATCATTTCACTAAGTTTATTTAAAACTAAAAGGAAAGTTGTTTACAAAAAAAGTTCTCAAATTTTGTTTATTAATTGATCCTATTGTGAGGATTAGTGTTGTAAATAACCTTAGTAAATGATTTAGATGGGATTCACATTTAGATTTGAGGAGAAAGCAATAATTTTCTTGCTTATAAAAGAAAATGAATAGGTAATTCTATACAAAAGGCTAGGATGATAGGAGTACTATACAAACAACACACAATATCACTGAAGTTTAATAGTATAAGTTAAGTAATAAAATTTTCTTTTATAAAAGTATATAGTATTAAAGTTGTACCTACAATACTAGTTTTAACATACTTATGCCTTTTTTTGCCATAGTACGTTTCACAAGGATTTTCATTAATAATTATATCATTAAAAAACAATGAAACTTCCTTTATGGCATTTAGATGTAGCATTTCCATTTTTTGCAATATGTATATATATTATATATCTTTTACTACTTGGACCTAATTAAATATATGAAATTGTTACCATTTGGTGTTTATTGTATTTAGGATATTATTTTTTTTATCATAGAGACATGAGATAAGGCTTGAAAACTATTGTGTGTAATAATATTGCTTGTATAATAATATGATTGTTAGATTTTGTAATTAAGTTTAGATATTGCTTTGTGAATAATGAGATTTAGGAGAATTCTACTAAATAAAAAAATTAGAAAATCATGTCAGTTATTCTAGAAAACTATCATTTTATATTCACATTATCCATCAATTATTTAATGGAAACTAATGTAGTATGTGAAATTTAAGATTTGAAAGAAAGTTAATTTTCGATAATAGTTTACAAACCAATGTTTGTTATAAATAATCATGTTAGTTCTTGAACCTTAAAATTGACATCTTATTTTAATGATTAAACAATATTTAGGAACTAAGATGTTAATTTTCATGTTAAAAAAATTGACATCATAACTTGTATTTAACATCAGTTTAAGGATTAATGTTAAATATGCCAAACATACAACAATGCTTGCGTACATGTCAATGAATAAATGATATCGAATGGGTTAAACAATTGGCGTTATATGATAATTTTGTAGTAGTGTGTGTATTAATGAATCTAAGATTTTAGGTTTCTAATAATTAGCAGTGCATTATATTGTATTTCATTAAGATATACATTTAGTTACTCATTTTGATATTTTTTGGGTTTGCGTCAAGGTATTAGTAGCAAGACTTACTTAACATAATTTTCTTCATGAAATTCATACCTTTTACTATATTACTTGATGTGTCACTCTCACCTTATTCTCCTTTCTTCAAAGAAAACCTAGTTTTATGGAATTTAAAAGTTCAAACTCTAAGCTAAAAAATTAAGTGAAAAATGCTTTTGACAAATGTGGGGAGTGTTTACTATCTTCATCTATAATTTGAATATAGTTAGTAATTTCATAATAAGTCTCCCACAAGAATTTCTTATATTGACTAAGCTATCCAAGCAAAAGGAGTATGCTTTAATGCGACCTTTGCTTTCCTTTAATTAATTTGTAGGATAAAAGAATTCATCAACCTAATCTTTTAGTTACATAAAGAATATAAGACTAAGCATTCTTTTTTAGAATCAAAATATTGGTAGCACAATCTCTTATATATGTTAAAATATATAATTTCATATTGTGGACATGATCTTGCTTTTTTTTAATATGATCTTAGACTTTTGAATAGTTAACAATATTAGGCTTTTTTTTTACTTTAGAACCTATGATAGAGCATGCTTATTTTAGTATCACTCCTCAAGCAAATTGATTGACTTTTACACTTTGATAGGTGAATCAATATCTTCCATAATTAGTAAAGCATATTTTATATGTAATTATAATTGCATCATATGTATTTAAAAATGGTTTATGTCAAGTTCATGTCAAACTATTTAATTATGCACCTAAATAGTTTCTTGTTAGTGTAAGTGATTATATCTAATGTTTGAAATTTAGCATAGGATGGTGTATTTCAACTCATGAAACCTGAAGATTAAAGGTAATGTGGCAAGTTTAGATTGAAGCAAGCAGAATTGTCTATGATTTCAAATTCCATTAAAAGGGCATTGATGCATCATTATTATTATTCATTAAATATATGGAGCAAGAACCTTTTTAGAGAAGTTGTGCATTATTCTGTTTAAAATATTTTTTCCTTTTAATTTTGTTATTTATTGCTATGTGACAAAATAAATATATTTCTTTTGTTATGAGCTATATTAGAATCTTCTAATTAAAATGACAATTGAAGGAAGTAATTCAAAGGAAATGTGGTTTTATCACTATTAGTTGAATGTAAGAAGACAAAATATTTAATAAAAGTGACTTTAAAGCTTATAGATAACAACATTATCTTAGATGTAACATCCTTTGGTTTGTAGAAGAAATTTATTTTGATACCATAAAGCCTCAAAACTCTAATGAAAACTATAGTACTAGTTATGCAAACTATCACTCTAAATAAATAATTAATAGTTATTTTAATAGAGATAGTATTATTAAAACTTAGCAATTATGTTTCTATCTATATGCTTTTTAACCATAGACCATCATGTATTTACGTTTATTCTTTACATCTATTAATTGAATATGAATCATCATTTCTCTTAATGTTAGATATTGGTTAATGTATCTCTTAAATGAATATTAATTTGTCCTTTAAATGTATTGCCAAGGTGGTTAGCTTGATGATATCGGGTTATTACTTCAACCTAGAGGTAATAGATTCAAGAGGGCCTCAATTTGTATCTAATGCAAGGATAGAGGATTCTTGGAATCATTAGTACTTTGATGGGGGCATAGTGATGGGCTCACTCTTTCAATAGTTCTAACTCAAATTCCTATAGTAACACCCAAAGAGGATAGTTAATGTTGGTCACCCCTATTCTTTCTTTCTTTTAACAAAAAATATAATAATTTGTCTTTTACATGTGAATCATCATACCTTTTAAATATAATTCCATATATTTTTATGATAAAATTATTCATATAGTTTACAAATTATAAAGTAAATTCAACTAAACAAATTTGCACAAAACATGTTTGATTAATTTATGAAAACAATGGTGGATATTTTCAACAAAGAAAATAAATACTAAAATATAAGTTTTATATTTTAGTACATTATAAAGTATGTGTTTTTATTGATTTTAACTAAGTAGATTAATTAATGAGGAAAATATTTTCACATAGTTTAATGAAATGCTACCTAATTCTGTTCTAATTAACAAGCATGATTAACATTATTATTATTTCACAATATATGATAGTCTACTATGTTATTATGAAAGAAAGAGAAAAGAAAAATGAAATACCAATATAAACATAATCAACAATAGCACGAACACTTTAGGCAAGATGAGGGTCTAAAAACACAAGAGTGAGATTGACATGCTACAGTGAGTGAAATAAGGATTTGAGTCAAGCAACAAGAAGCAGCCAAATATTATTGAAGCTGACAAAGCTTTATAATTTCATTTCCTTTTATTTAAAAAAATAAAAAATGGAAAGAAAACTAAATGGAACAAAATGGATATGAAATAAGATTTTCTTTTATTTAGTTACAAGATAAAAAATAGGTAAAAAATTAAGTGAAAAATATGTTTAATTAAGTTGATTATATCTTGTTTTATGGTTAATTATGAATTTAGAATGAAAAAGCTTATTCACTTAGTAAGGAAATTTTAATGTTATTTTAGATTTTTGGCTACATTTAGATCCTTAAACCTTTTATTAGGATGATTATTATATCATTAGAAATTTAAAAGAAAAATTTACAAACATTACATAGACATCTAGACCTTGTTTAGACGCTTGATGGTTTAAAGTTGATTGAAAAGCCAAAGTAGAATTAGACCTCACTACTATTTGCATTAGACCAATCATGGTTTTTGGCATATATGTGTAACTCTAGACCTTAAAATGGTGCAAATCCAAGCCTAGTAGGTGGCCAACATCTAGATTTATAACTTTTGTGAAAAAGAATTTGTGAAACTATGTTTTTTTTTATGGTGAAATAGGCCATGGAAATAGGTTATGAGATAAGATTGGGTGGAGTTTTAAGCCTCTAAATTGTGCAAGGCTCGATCCATTAGAATCCTAAAAAGGTTAGCTACAACTTTATAAAAGTAGAGAAATCCTAATTCACTTAATATGGAGGTCATATTTAGCTTTCAAAGGTAAAACACAACAACATTCTTATTTTCTTTTCTTTTATTTTCCTTTTGGAAAACCTATGAACAAGTGATTTTTATATTCAATTTAAAAGATTTTGACCTCAATTTAATTTAATTTTAAGACTCTATTCTTATTAATCTATTATTAAATTTTGTTACTATGTTCTTTACTATTTGTAATTGCTTAGGTGATTTGCTTAACAAAAGATTGTTAGTTAATTATTTGATGTATTTTATAACTATCTAATTGATTATGATTAGTTTTCATTTATAAAACTATTATGGTTGATTGTTGTAAGGAATAATTAAGTGTATATAATTTTCGTGTGTAAAATTATTGAACACCAACAAAAATGAAGAACAAACTATTGATTTTCACATATAAGATTATTTTAATCTTAACTGAGTCCTAAGTACTTAATGATATTGCTAATATGACTAGGGAGTAGCATCAATTTCAAATCAGTTAATAATAATTAAGGATTGATTTAGGGTTATGTCTTGAATTAATCAACATTAAAAACCAATAAGAATTATTACAAGGCATTTAGGTAGTTATACTTTCCCACAGAATGCTTTAAATCGAATCACATAAAATTCAAATGTTAATTCTATTTAAATATTTAATAGAGAATTAACAAAGGAGTGTTATGTGCACCATTAAATAAGTATATAAAGGTATATAACACCTTTAAATACTATAAGGGATAAATCACACATAAAAAAAAGTATACAATAGTTTTATACATTTTACCTTAACTTTTTATTTAAATTACTATTAGAAAATTCTAACAAATGGCAGTAATGCAAAAGCGCATTGATTAATTTAAAATTAAAGAAGCAATAAAATAATAAGATACATATAATTTAACATGGTTTGGCTTAACTTACTTTGCGAGTGAGATGATAAAGAAAAATCAACTAAGAGGATTCAAAGAGAAAGATTATAAAATGTTTGACCATTTTTAAACCCACACATAAGATAGCTCATAGTTTTCCTCTAAAAGGTGGTATACGCTCTCACAAATAGTATATATATTCTTTACTTTTAATATAAATTATCTCATAGAAGAGTAAAAGTTAATATGAAATATAAAATAACCCATATAGGAGATACAAATAGAAAGTCTTCTTATCTCTTACCAATAAAAGTATTTATATATAAAAGGACTAGACAAAAGAATCCAAATATGAATAGAAGAAAAATTCAAAATAAGAAATAACCATAAATTGATAAAAATTTCTAATTTTAATTAGAAAATAAATCAAAATGGGATTTATTTTGTGAAAAAGAATAATTGATATAACTGATAAATTTCATAAAATCAAAAATTTTGTGTATGAATTGTGAAGTAAAATAAAATTGATAATTTAATAAATATAGGAATATGAATTTTTTTTTAGAATTGGATAAGGAAAATTAAATACAATTATAAAGTATAAATTTTGAATTATTTTAAATGAATATGTGAGTATGGAAGATATTTAGGGAAAAGTTTTTTAAAAATGCCCTAGATGACATTATCCCTTATTTTTAGTCAACAATCATCTTTCTCCCTTCGTTTTCCTGAATCTTTCATAACACGAATTCCTTTCCTATTACTCTTTATCTTTAAAAATTTCAAAGAAAGCATTAATTTCTCTTTAAATTCTTCATCTAATCAAAATAAGAACATCATTTTGATTGAGATTCCTTTCTATTTCTTTTTAGTTTGATGAAGGTTAAGACTTATCTAATTCTCATGGAAGCTTATTTTTATGTGATTAAGGATAAGAGACATTTAATCTAGCATTTACCAACTTCTTCCATAGTAGATGAATAGATATTTCACCTTTTATTCTTGAATTTTAAGAAATCCAAGTTGATTTGCATGTATGTGAGTTTTATGTTTATATGAACATAAATGAATGATTTGATGTTGAATGATAGAATTAGATTGATTTGATAATGTAAAGAGCATTAATAACATGTGGTTGATGCACATTTATGAGCTATTGATGATTAGTTGAGTGTTGAATGCATTGATGGAAAAATTTTGGAAGTTAAAATAGTAAAAAAAATTAAAGTTACTATAAATTCCTAGAAGTTAGTCAACTATGCCCCTAAAAATTGTATTTTGGAAGGGTATAGTCAACTATTTGACCTTATGTTACTTTTTAAAGGTTGATAGATGATTATGATATCTAGAATATTCTTTGGAGCCTATAGTTGATTATTATGCCCTAGATTGGCCTCTAAACCTACTACTTAATGATATAGTCGATTATAACTCCTAAGACTGCGCTTGAGGCTTCTATAGTTAAGTATATAGTTAACTATATCTAGTTTTCTTTGAAAAATCATGACACCTAAGTGTCCAACATAGGTTATACGATTTATAAACATTAAGATATGATGAAGTATGATAAATAAAGATAAAATACCTAAATTATGATCATGAAATAGGAAATTGAACATTATGTCTTGTGATTCATAATAAGGCAAGTTTATACTGCCGATTATGCTTTGAAATGTGATATGTAGCCATGCATAAAGGCATGGTATTATATAATTAATGTGATGAATATGGCTTATGGCTTATTATGAGAAATGAAAACTTTAATGTACATTGTGAATTGATAAATATGAAAAAGATGATATAAACATTGGATGAGTAATTCTAAGTGTTAAGTAGGAAAGGTACAAGGCTGGCCAGAGAAGAAAAAGGTTAGAAAAGGCAAGAATGGCATAAGGCTAACTTGAGAGTCATATAGTAAATGTATATATTTAATTATTAGTTATTGCTTTGAATTGTGACATGAATATGAATTGTAATTGTTCTTACGAATTCTTATGTAATATATTGTAATGGATGGAGGCTATTGAATATAGAATTGATAATGTATATGGCTATGTGTTATGCCTTATAAGAGGATGATCTCGTGGTAAGATAATATATTGTATTATTTGTTTAATGGATTATTTACTCATTGAGCCTCGAACTCCCTCTTCTATGACTGATTTTATAGACTCTCAAGTCTAACCTTTACTACTACCTCCCTAAAACTAGGCCTAAGGGAAGCTTATTTTTTTGGTTGTATAATAGCACTAGATATTTGTATATAGGATATCTTTTGGATTTTATTCTATTTATAGGCTTGGGTAGAAAATCTAAACATTAAAATCCTTTTGGATTAATTAGAGTGACTTATCCTTAACTAAAGAGGGTTATAACTCTAACTTCCTTTTATTTTGTAAAACCTTATTAATGAATGAATTGCTCCTTTTATCAAATGTTGCCTTCCTTTCTACTTATTTTTTAATAAAATATCCAAAATTGTTATAACTATACTAGATTAGGCTAGTAGAAATCAGATAGTAGTTTCCATATTGATTATGATTGAGTTAGGGTCTTTATCATGGTTTTGTGTTATTAAGGGTAAAAAATGATAAATGTTAGGAACTTGATGAATTGATATGTAGATACTAGTGATAGCATGAGTTATTAGTAGTTTATTATTCAAATATGTGTGTGGATGTTTGATTGATGAGAAATTCTAAGTTTCATGTGATCTATGTTGATAAATTGATTATTCTTGACCAAATGAGTAGTGAAATTATAGAATTTTTACAAAATTTATGCTTATATTGACTATATAATTAATTAGAGCCATAAGAATTACTTTTTAAAGGCTTGTAATCAAACTATATTGTCAATTATCCTAAAGATAATAACTTTTAAATGTTTATAGTTAACTAAATAGTCAATTATAATATTGAGAGTTGCTCTCGGGATAAGTATAGTCAATTATATAGTTAACTATGAGGGTTAGATTTTACCTCTAAATCCTTATAGTCAACTATAGAGTCGAGTATCACCTTGTTTTAGCTAATTTTACATTTTCTATGAAATTTTAAGATTTTATATTCATATAAAGATGTTATATTTACACTTTAAATTATTGATGCTGTTGAAATTGATTTTAATGATAAAATCTCTAAATGGGACATGATTATGTTATGAAATATGAAATAGGAAGATTAAAATATGAGATCAAATTTGTGAAACTATTTGTGAAGGGACAAGGCAAGCCCTAGAGGGATAAAATGGGTTTGTGAAAGGATAAAGCTGACTAGAAGTTATAAGAAGATTTAAATGTTATTTTACTTTATTTTTTTATTGACACTTATTTTTGAAGAGCTCATTATTATTGTTTACATTATAGGTTACAAAAGTATTTATATTTGGAAATGATTAGAACAAAATAGTTACTATGAATATTGTTCTTTTATATTACTAAGTTGGTTATTTAACTATTGAATCTTAGACTCATCCTTTGTTATTTATTTATTTTAGATATTCTTGTATAAGCTTTTCCTCCACTAACACCATTGTAAGAGTAAACTTTCTATGTGAAATGTTTGTACAAGGTAGCCATAATAATTATTATTTTATCATAAATATAAGTATTAAATTAGGCTTTGTAGGGAGTAAATGGTTTAGTAGATAGAATGTTTGTATAAATTAAGATTGGCTAACCTTACAAAAATATCTAGTTATAAATATTTTAATGTGTTATAAAATATCTTGCTTTAATAACATGCAATGTGATGATATTAAGTATTAGTATTAAATCAGGTTAGTGAAATTAGGTTAGTGATTCCCACATAAACCTTTTAAGGCTATGACTAAAATTAGGTTTCGAATGAAAATCAAGGGCTATTATTAAATGTAGAATGGTAGGACATTTGTAAAGTTTAATTTAATTGATATAAAAAATTTAGAACTCAATTTTGGATTTCCTTTTAGGTACCTATAGCATTTTTGAAAATTTATTAATAAAGTTTTATTTTACATTTAAAAATTATTATACAACACATTATTTAAGAATCTAATGAATAGAATTTTTAAAATCATAATCAAATATAATCTTGAAAGTATATGAAATCTTAATATTTTTTGATAAAATATTCAAACTATTAACTAAATTTAATTTATAATAAGAAATTGTTCAAATGTTTCTAATTTATTTATTTTTTTTGAATTCAAATATTTTTTATTTAGTGCTTAATCGATTTAGTACTAAAATTTTTAGTGCTAAAATTAAAGCATTAAATTTTAAATATTAAATTTATAATGTTTGAGTAATTTCTTTTCTTAAAAAATAAATTTAGTTAAAGAAATAAAATTTCATCACAAAGTATTAAAATTATATACAATTATAAAATTACCATACATTATAATTTTAAAAATTTCATCCACTAGATTTTCAAATGACGTGATTTATTTTATATGTTTAAATAATGTACTAAAAGATAAAAAAACTAATTTCTTATCACTTAAAGTTACATATAGACTAAAGGAATACTTCCTTCATTTTTTGCTAAGGTTTCCACCATGGGGGAACCAAAGCATTATACCTAATCAAAAGATAATAAAGATTTGTTAGAAAGAAGTGCCAAACAAGTGAAAGAAATTAAGTATGAGAAAGCAATGATGGATAAACAAATGAGTGAAGGCGAGAGAGAGGATGATAAAGAGAACTATAATCCCAATGTAGCTTATACAATTGTAGCGAATATTATTATTCCAGTTGATACTATGGCGCCCAACCAAGGATAAGTTTGTGATGTGTTTAAGAGAATAATAGTTTCATATAAGGAAAAGTTGTGAGGATTCAATGGAAGTGAGAAGATAAACAAAGGGGAAGAAGAAGAAGCATTTATGAATATTGAAGATGAAGAAAAGGAGGAGAGGGACGATTAGATTGAAAAAGAAGAAGGAGAAGTAGAGGATCTTGCTTGCCCTATAATACACATTTCAAGGGAGGGAAGATCAAAATTATGCTAACCACAAAAAATGACCTTAATAATTAAATTATTAGGAAAATGGGTAGGTATGAAATTTTTAAAACTGAGGTTACAGAATGTGGTATTTTAAGGGAGTTTTAAATTTATTGACATAGTTAATGACTATTACCTTTTAAGGTTCTTAGATATGAAAGATTATAATTTTTTTCTTTAGAAGGGCCTATGGATAATTATAGACCATTACCTTATAGTATAAAGGTGAAAGGAGAATTTTAACTTGTATAAGGATAATTTTTGTAAAATAATATTTGGGCACATGTCCCAAGTCTTCTAATTAAGTTTTATAATAAACACTTTTTATGGAGACTTAGCAATAGGATAGGACACATAATAAAGATGGATGGAAACACTATAAAGCAAAAAGGGAATGATGATGTTGAGTTGATAGAACAAGCCAAATTTTCTAGAATATGTATTTAAATTGATCTAAAAAAGAGGTTCGTCTTAAAGTTCAGATTGTTAAATAAAATGTGTAGTATAGAATATGATGGATTACACTTGATTTGCTTTAGGTGTGGCAAATATGGACATAAAAAAGAAGTATGTCTTGAGTTGTATCCATCAAAACCAACTTTGAATTAGCAAGAGGTTGGAGAGAGATCAAAAAGTAAAAGTTAAGAGTTAGGTGGAAGAGAAAGAGTAGAAGAAGAAAACTTTAGCCCCTGGATGATAATACCAAAAAAAAAAAACAAAAGACAAGTGAGAAAGGTGGGAATTAATGTTAGAACCTAAAAAGTAGCTTAGATAAACAAAGAACTATTGATGCAAAATAAGAAAAAAAACATGACTTAAAATTTAGATTTGAAGCATTTGAAGGATTGTTTGAAGAAACTACTATGATAGGAAGTCATAATAAGAATCAAGTGATAGCACATGGGATTACTTTAGGAGTGGTGAGATTTCGTTAGGAAAAAAATATAAAGACAGAGTAGAAAGGTGCTCATAACAATAAGAAACAATTAGTGGTGAAGGATAATAAAAGGATTGATAGCAAAAAAAGTAGTAAACTAGATCAAACACTAAAAGGCTTAGTAGGGACAAGCTTTAAAGCTAAGAAGGAGAGAAAGCAACATAGTCACATCTTATTGGAGATTAATGTGAATAGTCTAAACACTAAAGAGAACATATCATATGTTAACCTAATGCAATCTCAAACTTCACCATTTTAAGGGATAGCTCAATCTTAACATTTGTAAACTTCCCATTCATCCAAAAAGGTAGGAAACAAGCCTACAGTTCAGGATAAGAAGAGTGGTAGGAAAGATGGATTGAAGGTTGAGAGTGTTAAAAGTAAGCCATTGGATAATAGCTTTATTAAGTAAATCTTATAGAAAGAGGAAGAGAAATTATATGTCTAACATAAAGAGCATACAAAGCAAAGTTCGAGTAGAGATGTAGGAACATCTCTCAATCTCTAAGGTAAGATGGTTTTGTTGCTTTTCCTCCCCTACTTTTTTGTATGAATTGTATTTCTTGGAGCTGTCAAGGTATTGGAGCTAAGGCATTACTAGGGTTGCTGAAGGAATTAATAAGGAAATATGATGTTCATCTTATGACAATGTAAAAAACAAGAGTCAATGGAGAAAAGGCATCTCATTGAATAAAGAGAATAGGTTTCAAAGCTTTTGTCAAAGTAGACTCTCAAGAATATTTAGGATATATATAAGTGATATGGAATACAAATAAATTGCAGGTTTCAATATTGTCTTTCTTAAACTAATTTATCCATTATGATGTGAACTTAACCAATGGGAGATATAAACCTCTAATGACATTTGTTTATACGAGTCCTCGGTAAAATGAAAGAAAATGATTATAAGAGAACCTTTGTGATATAACAAGTCACATAGCTAGACTATGGAATGTAATAGGGAACTTTAATACATATACTAGCTCAGATGAGAAGTGAGGTAGGGGTCACCCAAATTGGAAGTCCATGTAGCAATTCAATGAAGGGATTTCGACTTGTGAACTGATTGATCTAGGGTATAAAGGCCTAAAATTTACTTGAGAGAAAGGAAAGGTGAAAGAATATTTAGATAGGAGCTTGTGAAACATAGAATGTAGGAGTTTGTTCTTGATAGCAACTGTAATTCACCTTTCCCTTTTTAAGTTTGGTCATAGGCCAATCCTTATTAAAATGCTTGAGTATCATTAAAGGAAGCATAATACTCCTTTCTATTTTCTCGCTACTTAGGTGACCCATGATAGCTTTCCCTAAATAGTCAAAGATTGTTGGAAGGAAGCCAAACATTGGCATAAAGCATCTTCTGAATTTAGACATAAAGTTATAAAATGGAACAAAGACTCTTTTGTTAGGTTAGCTTGCTAGAAACATAAGCTTATGGAGAAATTGGAATGTATAAACAGAAAACTATTTTAAGGTCTTAATAAAAACTAGTATACCTTCAAAAACAAACTTAACGGGTGCTAGAAAAGATCCTTATTCAAGAGGAATTAACATAGTTCTAGAAGTATCAGACAAAATAGCTTATGTTTAGAAATAAAAATACTAAATACTCTCATTCCTTAGTTATTACACATCTAAAAAGAAAGAACATTGATAGATTGAAGTTATAAGAAGGAGTTTAGGTAGAAGAAGAAGAAACACTTAAGTGAATGGCAACTTATTATTTTCAAAAATTTTATTCCATTCACAACTTTGAATTTAGGGGTTTTCCAATCCAAAATTATTTTCTAGCTCTTTTTCAAGAAGTAATTCAAGAAATTGGTTCTTGTGACTAATGAAGAGATTAAATATGCTCTGCTCAATATGGCACCATTTAAAGCTCGAGACTAGGTGGACTTCATGTAATTTTTTTTAGAGCCAATGGGAGATAATTAGGACATTTTTATGTAATTTAATTCAAAAAATATTTTAGAATCTAGCCTTAATAGGAATTATAAATAAGATTTTGCTTGTTCCTATTCCAAAAGTGGATAATTCAGAATCTATCAAGTAACTTGATTCTATTAGCCTTTATAATGTGATTTTCAAAATCATTACTAGATTTTAGCCAATAAGATAAAACCACACCTAGTTTATTTAATTTCCCTTAATTAGTGCAGTTTTATTCCAAGAAAACATAGTTCAAATAACATTATTGATGCTCAGGAAATTATTTATTCAATGAAAAAGGAATTGAGATAGCAATAGTGGATGGCCATAAAAATTAATTTAAAGAAAGCATATGACAAGATTGACTAAAGGTTTCTTTGAGATACTTTCATGAGCTGAGACTCCCATATAATTATATTAACCTAGTCATGGCTTGCGTATCCAATTGTTAAATATGAATTCTCTAGAATAAAGAGAAGACAAATAGATTTTCATCTATACGAAAAATTAGATAAAGAGATTCACTATCCCTTTATCTATTTGTGTTGTGTATTGAGAGATTAGCATATTGTATTTCTTATGCTACCTAAGTGAAAGAGTGCAAACTAGTTTAGCTTTGTAAAAAAGGTCTGTGCGCTTCTTATTTATTTTTTATGGATAATTTAATGCTTTTTGCAGGAGTTAATTTTCATCAGGCCTAAGTTATTAAGAGATGTCTTGATATCTTTTGCTTTACCTTAGGTCAAAAAGCGAGTGACATAAAAACTTGAATATATTTTTGGAGAAATGCAAATCATAATAGAGTGTAACAAATAATGGAAATGTTGGGTTTTCAATCTATGACAGACTTGGGTAAGCATCTCGAGGTGCTGCTCTATCATCAAAAGTGTCTAAGGTAATGTTTAAAAAGGTGGTTAAGAAAATCCAAAGACGTATATCATCTTGGAGTGCTAAGACTTTATCTTTTGTAAGTTGTCTCAATTTATCTAAAATAGTTTTGGCAAGCATCCCAATCTATTCTATGCAAACTACATTACTTCTAAACTCAACCTATGAAAAAACAGATAGACTTATTCATAATTTTTTATAAGGTTCAAGCATGGGGCATCATAAACCACATTTAGTGAGCTGGGAGTTAGTGTGTAATGGTAAACAACAGGGAAGCCTAGGAATTAGGAATATGTGACTAAACAATTAAGGTACATTGATGAAAGTTGCCTTTAATTTAATTAAAGAGAAAATTTTTTTATGAGCTAGAGTTATTAGAAGTAAGTATGCTATGGGGAAAAAAAATTCCTGAACTAAAAGATAAACAAGGGACTTTGAATCTACTTAGAGGAATCATAAGAGTTTGGAACTCTAAAATTGAGTTAGAGATGCTACTTTGGTATCTAATGTTGGAGGAGAAGAGGTTGTAAAATGGCTCTGCTCCACAGATGGATCCTTTTCAATAAAGTCAACATATGAAATTGTATCAAATAGCTTAAATGTTAATAATAACATAAAGTAGGGGGAAGTTTGGAAATGGAATGCTCTAAAACAAATTAAAACTTTTATATGGCTATTGATTCATTATAGATTGTTAACAAATGTTCAATAGGTCTCTAGAAGGATAACAAACTTTTATAGTGCTGAAACCTCCCTTCATGCCACAAGGGATAGTCCGACCATGATAAATAATTAGCTAAGACTGGTTCATCCTTGAAATTAGAATATATTTTTTAACAGTTGACTTGAGGAATGGTACTGGTTAAATTTTAGAAGTGATATGTCAAGAGAAAAACAGGGTGATTGGAAACTTATATTTGCTTTCTTTTGTTGGATTATCTAGTATCAAAGAAATCAAGCAGTTTTTGAAGCTATTATGGTTGAAGAAGATATAGTTTTGGAAGCATACAAGAGGGTTCATGAATATCAAACTAGCTTAGAAGCACTTTGTGTATCGGGTTTATCATGTAAGAAAATGAACAATAATAATGTGTGGAGAGCTTCGAATGAAGGTTAGCTAAAGGTAAATACAGATAGTACATATAGCAGAGGAGGCACCTTAACAGCTTAAGGTGGGTTTGTTAAAAACTAGAAAGGAGAATGGATAGATAGATTTGTTATAAGGGGATGCTCCTGGGAAAGTTGGAAGTTAAGTTGTGGGCTATTTTCAAAGGATTATTGCTGGCTAAATTGTAGCAGGCAAAAAAAGTGGTGTTAGAAACAGATAGTTTTGAAGCACTTGCATTAGTTCAAAGCGGATGCTTTGCTTCCCGCCATTATCATAATTTAGTTACTAAAATTACAGAATTAGTCTCGGATTGGTAAATAAAATGGTCTCTAGTGCGAAGAGAGTAGAACAGAGGAATTGAGAACCTTGCCAGAGAAGAATAAAGACAAGAGTTAGTTCTTTGTGCATTATTTCCATAGAATGCTGGAAAATTTTAGGATAAAATACCATTTTACTATTTTTTATGAAACTTATTTCCGTTTTACAGTCTTTTGAAAACTTATTACCAAAATACGCACGAGGGGGGAGGCACCATTTGGGATAGCGCCATTAGGGGGGGCGCCACCCAAGATCGCCTCTGGGAGTTCTGAGGGCGCCATTCAAGGTGGCGCCCTCGGTCCTATTTTTTTGTAATTTTTTCTTCCAGAAATAATTAATTTTGATTTCATTTAAAAATAAAAATTTTAAAAATAAATAATATATGATTGTGACTCAAAATTAATTTTTAAAAATAAATTACTCATTTCATAATTATATTTGATGTCATAAAAAAATATGTTAACTCCACTTTGATATCTAATACATAAATTTATTATAGAAATTAAATAAGAAAGTAGTTAATGATAATAATATAATGAATAAAAATAATAAATATTTAGTAAATAATTAAATATTATTTAAAAAATATAGGATCAATAAAGAATAATTACGTAATTTATATTAATGTCTCTCAAAATTTGATCCAATGACACTTAATATTTATCAATTTTTGAAATTATAAACTTCCAACATTTGGAATTATATTATTACAAGTAATTATTTAATACGTTATTACACATAAGTAAATTTATTGAATTATTCAATAATATTCTTTATATACGAAGTTGAATATTGTTAAAAATGAAAAGAAATATAACGAAATAAATATTTTTTTATTCTGTATTTATTCCAATAATATTCTTGCTACTTTGTATTTATCTCAATAAAATTATTTTTATTTTGTAATAAAGTAAATGTGAAATGACGAGGTTGAAGATAGCTGAAAATTTAAAAAAATGTGATTATTTTGTTACAAAAATATTTTCATTTTGTAATGAAATCAAAATTGTAACATGAATTAGTTATTTTTTATTTCATCACAATGATAAAATATTTTGGCAATGAGAGGGAAAAATACCGATTAACTATTTTTTAAGAAACTATTATTCGTTTTATCGTTCCTTTGAAACATTTTATCGAAATAAGCACAGAAGATACGCACAGCGGTGGAGAGACGCCAAATGGCGTGTCGAGGTACGCTAGACGAAATGACGTCGTTAGCGCTGAAGGGAAGGGATGCCAGGCGATATGGCGCCTTTGGCCTACGACACCCTCGCTCCTCATTTCTAAGTTAATTAGCCGGTGACTGTGTCTACTGTGAATCCAAGAGACTTGAAGTTTGGTACTGTACATGGGCAGCATCCCCATCTACGTTGACAATTGTGCTACGTATTTTTATTCTTAAATGTTTGGTAAACTCGACTCATAACGTATTGAATAAACATAGCATTTAATGTCATTTACAAGGATGATGGTTATTTATCCTTCAAATATTATAATTAATATTATTAATTTTTTGATATTTAAATAAATAATGAGAAAAAAATTTAATTAAAAAATAAATATATATTTCATATTATGAATATAAAATTTATAAAAGCAATTTATGTACACATTTATTTATTTTTTGTCACATGGTAAATAAAAAAAGAGTAGATAATTATAACAATTGTGAAAGTATGATAATTAATAATGTTAGTTATTATATTTGAGAGATGTCATTATCATCATTTTTTAAAAAAAAATAAATGTTGCAATGATTTTGAAGTTTATTATTATTTATAATTGTTCCTACGCAAGCAATTAAAAATGTCGTAATAATTAAAATCATCCTAAATATTGATGTTTGGCAATAAAGTAGTGAAATCATCCTAAATATTGATGTTTGGCAATAAAGTAGTAAGATAAATGTACATAAATATACAATAAATATGGAAAAGAAAGCTAATGTCTACGTAAGTGATGTCCAGTCCCACATCCAGGATCGGTAATGTGGTGGCCGTATCTACTAATCTTCTGCGCAGGCTCGGGAGTCACATCCTCGGTGTCTGTGTCTCCTCTACCTCCAGCTCCCGCTCTGCCTCCACCTCTACCTTTATCTACAAGCTCTGAGTCGTCTGTCATCATGCCACCATGTGCTAATCCCTGATCCTGAGTATGCCAATCAAATGCAGGACGATATGGCTGCGATGGACCAGCATCACCGGAAGGAAAGACATAGAATGAAGATGAAACTCCTGGTATGTGTGGAAATGCCTGGAATGAGGATGAAACACCAGGAGGAAACTGGTACATCTGGGATGACGACGGCCCATATAGTGCAGCCGGGAACATGGTGAAGGATGAAGGATCATCAGGTGTAGTAGGGTACACATGAGATGAGGCAGTAACATCAGGCATCATCGTCATGGTCTCCTGGGCAGTCGAAGGTGGAATCTGCTGCACTGTCGAAGCGGACGGAACATCAGCTTGCGACGTATGTCGTGGAGCAGTGCGACGTCATCGGCGAGAGTGAGGTTGATCATGGTCACCCTCCGCAGGGTCTGGGATATGATGGGCATGAGGAGCTAGCTCCGCATGTGAGTCAATAATCACATGATCAACCTCCTGAATGGCATGAAGGATGGACTCCGTCGCTGATCTAAGCGCATCGAAGGTGAACATAGGCTGCCCCTCAGGGGTAGTGAAGTCCTGTAGTGTGGAAACCTCATCTACCTGTGCAAATTTTTGACATTAAAGTTAGTTATAATACTAATACATTTAAAGAAAATCAGATACAGAAAACTAGCACGCAGTATTACCACAAGGTCTAGCGCTCCCCCAACGGGTGTAATACATCACCTGGTAACCCGTCGGTACCATGTCATGTAATCGGATCGTGGGCCTAGAACTAGTCGTGTGGTCGGCTCGGCGATAGTGCACAAGTCTCGCTGGATATCCCAGAGTGCAATATACGGCTGATGGCGGATGTGCCACTCCTCATCATGTCGACCGGACAAGTGAAGGCAATGGACCTCCGCCACCTGCTTCGGTGGCTCTGGAATAGTCTGGCGTAGTCCAAATTGCCACAGAACCCTATCAGGCTGGTGCCACTCGACAATCTGAAAGTGAATGAGCGGCACCACTGCTGTTCACGTGTCACTCTCGTCAAAGCAATACTGAGGTAGTGATGCGGTGACCTCCTCAGTGTACAAGATCCAGGCGATCTGAAGTTGTAAATTTATTTTGTCATTTAAATGCGATAAAGGAATGGACAAAGCCCTGAAATAAAAATATGCATTATCCCCTACATACCTGGTCAAGTTGAAGACGGTCCAGCACGTATCTGTAATAGGGTAGGCTGTGTGCCGGACTATCCTGGAACGTCTTCTGATAGTGCCACCTACCAAGTACAATAACTAAGTTAAACAACTTCGTAGTAAACTTAATTATAAGTGAAAGTTGAAAAATTTTCTAACCTGCGTGCTAGGGGGCCAATCCCTGCATCCCCCTCTGGTATGTCTAAAACAGCTATCGCGGGGGCGATAGTGGGAAATCTATCCCATGCCCAGAGCTGCAGTAGTAGGCAACACCTTCCTATCTCCCTGTAATCCGGAGCGGTGGCCTTGCAGAGCTCTCTGTACAGATAGGCCAGGCAAGCAGATCCCCAACTGTACCTTCCAACCTCATGTAAGTGTCCGATCAAGGGTAAGTGCATGAGGTGGACATATGTGCCGAAATGGTCTGGAAATAACGTCCCACCAATGAGACGTAAAATGTAAGCCCGAGCAAATCTCTGCACTGTCACCTCATCCGCATCATCTGGAAGATGAGTGAAATGCCTCTCCAACCAACTCATCCTCAGTCGCCCCCCTCTGATGATATTCTCATCCACCGGTAACTGGAGTCCCAAATACTTCTCTATCAGGGCTCCCCATCCCCACACAGTGGGCCCAGTCACTACTCTACCGTCAATGGGTAGGCCGAGCTGAAAAGCAACATCTTGCAGGCTAATAGTCGTCTCTCCCTGCAGCATGTGAAAGGTGTGTGTCTCCGGCCTCCACCTCTCTACAAAAGCACTGATTAATTGATGGTCGATCGGCACAAACTCGCACATCGCCAAGCCGTAAAAGCCTGCCTCTCGTAAAAAGGGGACAATCAACTCTGGCGACTGCTGGTGATGGTAGTGATGAGCTCGTCGAATCCTGAGCACACAGTCAGGCTGCAAAAGAAAAAAAATCACCAATTATCACGTCTAACAATTTAGAAACGGTTTAACCAAGTTTATTAAGATCTAACTATTTCCATACATGGCCTGCCCAAATCGACTGGGATATGTGTGAGGCCTGAGCTGTCAGCAGTGAAGGATCCCGTGGTCCAGGATCAATGCGTCGGGATGTGGATGCCATCTGCCACGACAAGAATTGCATTAGAATGAAATTTAAACACACGCTAAGTTAACAGACTTGTGTAATTTAAGTACAAAGTTCAACACAAGAACTTATATGGTTAAAGTACCAAAATACGACTATTTTATAATTTTTTTTTCGCTTTACTGCGGTGAAGAAAGAATTTACCAAAGTACGCAGGGCGCCGCACTGTATGGCGTCATTGGGCGTCTGCTGAAGGCGCCTTTGAACATGGCGCCTTCGCTGCACCTAGCATGTTGTATCTGGGAGAGGGGAAGGGGCTGGGAGGCACCATTTCACTTGGCGCCTCCCCCGATTGGCTGCCAACCGTCTCCCCAGCCCCATTGCTCATTTCATAATATTTAATATTTAATTAATTAAATTTTATAAATTTATCTACATAATTTTTATTTTATTATCATTTATAATAAAATTATAACATTTAAAATACAATTAATTATATTTTATGATATTATTTATATATATTATAATTTAAAATTAAGATATAATTATATTAAAATTAAATTAATTATATTTTATAAAAAATATTTAGATTTATATACCAAAATATCATTATATTTTTATTAATTTATAAACTACACTATTTATAATAAAATTAACTGAATAATTTATTTCATAAAAAAAATAGTGTAGTTTGTAAATTAATAAAAATATAATGATATTTTGGTATATAAATCTAAATTTTTTTATAAAATATAATTAATTTAATTTTAATATAATTATATCTTAATTTTAAATTATAATATATATAAATAATATCATAAAATATAATTAATTATATTTTAAATGTTATAATTTTATTATAAATAATAATAAAATAAAAATTATGTAGATAAATTTATAAAATTTAATTAATTAAATATTAAATATTATGAAATGCGAAATAGGGCTGGGGGAGGCGCCAAGTGAAAGGCGCCTCCCAGGCCCAGCAATGTTTTTGAAATCGGGGGAGGCGCCAAGTGAAATGGCGCCTCCCAGCCCCTACCCGTCTGCTAGGTGCAGCAAAGGCGCCATGTTGAAAGGCGCCTTCAGCGGATGCCCAATCACGCCATACAGTGTGGTGCCCTACGTAGCAGGGTAAATACTTTCGAAACTGCGGTGAAGCAGAAAAAAGTTTATAAAATATCCATATTTTGGTATTTTAACCAATTTGTATACACTTGGACGATTAACTGATGGTCGGTTCACATTACTAGTAATAGGGTAACATATATATACATAATGACGTGCGATTTTACAACCATAAAAAAAATACATCATCTGACCGTTACACTTATGATATTAGTTAACAAACTTTATAATATATATGCGAAAGTAAATAATAAAAATCAATGTGTGGAAGGGCCTTCCTCCCCATGTAGTAGTGGGCAGCATTTACGATTATGTCCTTCCATCTTACAATGACCGCAGTTTTGCTTTACACCGCTCTCTTGGGGCCAATCCATCTCATTTCTGATCCGGGTTGACTTTGGTTGTCCCCTTGCACGTAATCTTCCATAATTTGGAACTAGGACAGGAAATGGTGGTAGGTTATTCCATTGCGACCACTCCCCGATAGGCCACCACTCAGATTTGTAGTAATTGAGTAGTGTGTCAAGCCTGTATACAACATCGACATATGGTTCCCACGATATGTTGATTGAGGCACAAGCAGCAATAATATGAGCGCAAGGATACCTATATGCTTGGAATTGTCCATATTCACATTACCCTTTGTCTAATAACACTTGGACGACCTTTCCACATGACCCCCTGACCATATCAGGGCCCTCCACCACCTCAAACCTAGTCCCTTGTCTATTATAAGCACGAACGTGGTAAGAAGAAGCACGTAACTGGATAGTCGCAAGCTCCTGTCTGAATCCGCTTGGGTAAATGTGGCCTTGTTGTAGTTCAGCATGTGCTTCTTTTGCCCTTTCCACAAAGTACTTGACACATCTATAGTATGTTTGTTAAACAAGGCCTGTGATTGGTAGCTTCCTTAATCCTTTGAAGAGGCCATTGATGCACTCTACAATGTTAGTCGTCATATGACCATATCTTCTGCTTTCATCATAAGCAAGTGTCCACTTCTCCATCGGAATAGCGGTCAACTTCTTGTGGATCTCCTCATTGACTTTGCTAAGGTTCTCCAATCTCTCCATGGCCTTTTCCCAACTAGGCTCATATGCTGAACAGAAGGAGACAAATAGGTTAATCAGGTTGAACTACCAGATACACAAATTTATAGATGTAAGGTTCAACAAAGATATTATGCTATATGGCATACCAATCTTGAGGACAGCTTTCCTCACATTGTCATCCCTGCACTTCTTGCGAACGTTGCTGGCAATACGTCTGATACAGTACTGGTGAAATGCATGAGGAGGCTGCCATCCCAGACCTTTGGTGGCCACAACATCCTTTATAGCTCGGTGTCGATCTGATATCAAGCATATTCCTTGCTGGTTCGTAACATTTACCTGCAGTAATGCCAAAAACCAACTCCAGTTTTCATAGTTCTCCCTGTCAACAATGGCAAAGGCAAGAGGAACGGGACATTTGTTACCGTCCTGGGTCGCAGCAATCAGTAGCACGCCTCTATACTTGCCATACAGATGTGTTCCATCAACTTGTATGAATTGCTTACAGTAGGGAAAGGCGGCAATGCATGGCTTGAAAGCCTAGAAAACTCAGTTGAAAACATGTTTCTGCAAGTCAACACGGTTGTCAGCTGTGACGAATTCTTGTGACTCCAACTTGAACAGAGCCTGGTCACAGTAGCCTAAAATGTACAACCATTTGGGAAGCACTTCATACGATTTATCCCAATTACTGTACACCTTGACAATTGCCTTTTATTTCGCCTTCCATGCTTTCCTGTACGAAATCTTATACCCGTACATGCCTTCCACCCTCTCTTGTATAAGCAAGATTGGAACATCTTGCTTCACTTTAATCATCTCCAATATCAAGGAATTGATATACTCGGAGTCCAGAGACTTGTGATCCTGTGTCAAACTGGCATTAACACATGTGTGAGGCCCTGAAAATCTAGTTATTGTTCAAGTGTTACAATTCTTCAGCTTGGTTGCTCTGAGGTGGAAATTGCATTGGTCCCCGTAATTATCACACTTCACACTTAATCTTCTGGTGTCTGACTCCTCCACGTAATAATTGTGGTGTCTTCTGATGTGGTAATGCTTGGTTGCAGCAATTAAAGCCTACTTGCAATCGAACTCTTGCCCAACCTGTAAGTCCTCCATGTCGTAATCATAGCTTGGTTTCATTATTTCCGGAAATTCATCAGGATTCCGTATGGCATCCCAATCAATGTGAGAGAAGACAGCAGCTTGAGGGACACCACATGATGTCTGTGCAGCATTGTCACTCCTCACTTGCCGCGTTGCAACACTGTCTCCATGTGTAGTGGCGCGTTCTTCGTCATCAGTGTCACAATCATCATCGCTACTGCAAGACACCTCATCGTCCTCAAAACCAGACTCGAGGTGGGCATCCATCAATATAGGATCAGCGGATTCTTTCTCTACGACCGGTAAGGCACTTGTTGAACCCATCATGGTATGTGATATATTTCGTAGGAAAACACCGGCAACTGATGAGTCCAATGCAAGAGTATAACTATCAGAAATGTGGAACTCGATTCCACCCGTGTAAGGAAGCCCTTCCCGCACCATCGAACAAGTAGTGCTAACATTAGCCGTTGGAACCACAGGTGATCTAGTTGTTGGAACTCTTTCTTGTGAACCCAGGTTGGCCGCGTGCAATTCGGATGTGATCACCTCCGTGTACAACTCCATTGCTGTCATCGTCGGATGCTGTTCGTAGCTTGCAATGGCACATGCCAAGTATTCATCATCGTCCAATTCGTATGCCATGTATTGAGCCTCTGTTTGATGTTGTGGAAACCTATAAACAATTTTCCCCACAGCTTGATCTTCGTGAAGTTTCAGTCAGGCATGAATTCTCTCCCGCAAAACATCCATAGTGCTGCATCCTCTTAACTTCAATGCCTTTGGGGGAGGTCCATCGTACATTACCCCCATTGATCCCTCAATAATTGTACCATTTGAATATATAAAAGCAATTAAACTTTTCTTCATCTTCTTACTTTTAGCTGCAAAATACTCACTGCACCCCCACAACTGACAGATAGTCTCATATACAAATTTTGTTCTCATAAACGAATGTAGTAGTATTTATTACTATAATTAAAAGTGAACGGGATGTATTACTATTTTGCAAGGTATTCTATTAATACTACGTAATAATACGATTATTTTTCCGGCCAAGCAAATGTTATTTCTTTCCAAAACTAATATAATATTTGGCTATATAATCTTATTTATGGTTTAGTTTATCTCTTTCAATTATTACTTCTCTTAGTTATTTTGCACAAATTATACTAATTAAATTAGTTAACATTTTTAATACACTATATTTTTTATTTTTACGGCTTTTTTCTTCGTTCACACCTACTACCAAATAACAACCAAAATTATGTACACATTATTATTTGAATTTTTTAATATAATACAGTCATGAATTCTTTTTTACATTCACCGACTTCGTCTAATACTTATTTTACAATATCTCCATATATATTTTAATGCTTCCTGGATAAACCTATGTATAGTATAATTTTTTCAAGTACGTTTATTATTCTTGCATTTATAATATCTACTATTTAAATACAAAAAATTTCAAATTTTCAATAACAATATCCTATTTTTTTAAGGCTTTTGGTTACATTTACATATCCTAGAATTTTTTTTAGTACCTCTCTTATGCTATATTAAGATTTTACATGAAAAAATTCTCTAAATATAACTTTCACCTAGGTCCTAAGACCTATATTAGGACACCTTTCTTTATCTCGTTTGTTGTTCTTTTAATAGCACAACCTATCACAGTACATATAAATTCCTACAAAATTTTCATAAATCATAACTTCACATCTTAAATCATAATTCCACATCATAAATCATAACAATCAATATAAAATAAAAAAAATTATATTATTTATATCATAACATTCTAAACAAATTTCTCTACCAATATAAAAAATATTTTCATCGTGACTAATAAAAATTATAATATAAGCATAAAATTTATAAAAATATTAACCGGTAAGTATTCGGAGAAGCAAACAGAAAAAAGCCTCTGCATGAAAGAAAAATATGTTAGATAATTTAATAACTTTAATCTCTAAGTAAAAGTTATTAGATATTATTGTATCAATAAAAAAATTATGCAAAAATCATGCTAAATTAAATATATTTTGTAAAATAATATATTAAACGAATAAAAATAACAATATATATAAAATTTTATTGATGTATATTCAATTTAAAATATAGTGTTTGAACTTTTATATCAAGAAAATATTAATAAATTTTAAAAGATAATTAATTTTTATTCTTAACTACTTTTATTAATAAAATATATAGTTAGTTATTTCAATTAGCGTTTTCCATAACATGAATTTTTCAAAAAAAGATATTTGATCATTGAAAATAATTTTATGTCAAAAATATGAAATTATATTATATTAATATTATTCAATATATTGCATTTCAACTTTTAATAGAATGATTGAAGAAATAAAGAAGAAAAAATTCACAAAGTACATGAAATAAAGAATAAATTATGTATGAACTGTAAACCCTTTGAGAACTCTTAGTTGATGTATTTTAAATTTAAAATATAATATTTAAAAATTTTCATCAACAAAAATTTTAAAATATTTATATAAATAATATTTAATTTAATCACTAACTTTTTTTCTATAAAATATAACATGAAATTAATTATTTTTGTTAATAAAACGTATATTAAAGCTTCAATTTACTTAAAATATTGTAATAAATTAAAAAATATAATTAATGATTGTAATAAAATATTGTTAATAACATGTTAATTTTCTAAAAAATAAAATATGTTAAAACTTCAATTTTTCCTAAATCCTAGATCATCATTTCACATTATAAATCCTAATAATGAACATAAAATAAAAATTATAATATAAATATAAAAAATATACAAATACTACCCAGTAAAAATTATAAACTATCACAGATCACATAAATTTGTATAAATTTTTTCTAAATCCTAGATCATCATTTCCCATCATAAATTAAAATAATCAACATGAAATACAAATTATAATATACATACAGAAATTATAAAAATACTAACCAGTAAAAATTATAAACTATCACATATCACATAAATTTGTACAAGTTTTTTCTAAATCCTAGATCATCATTTCACATCATAAATCATAATAATCAACATAAAATGAATATTATAATATAAATATAAAAATTATCAAAATATTAGCAAGTAAAAATTATAAATTATCACAGATCATATAAATTTTTATAAATTTTTTCTAAATCTTAGATCATCATTTCATATCATAAATCATAATAATTAATTTAAAAAAAATATAATATAAATACAGAAATTATAAAAATACTAACCAAGGAAAAGTTGAAAGAAGATCAGATCTGCTCCAAAGAAGAAAATGCTTCTGAATGAAATGCACAAAAGAAAGAACAGATGATGATTTGTGAATGAAAGAATATAAAATACTGGGAATGAGAGGAACTGCGGGGAGTGGCTGCAAGATTTACGAAAAAAGAAGGGAAGAACAGCGACTGGGAAGGTTCCTGAGATGGAGTGCAGAGGGAGGGGGAGGGGGTGGGGGTGGCCGTATATATAAAGAGGGGGGGAGGCGTCATTTCATTAGGCGCCTCCCAATTCAAATTTTGAAAATGGCGCCCTTAGGAGGGCGCCCTTAGGAGGGCGCCACTTTAAATGGCCCCTCCAAGGTGGGGGCGCCACTTCAAATGGCGCCTCCAAGGGCGCCTCCAAGGGGAGGATGCCACTTTGAATGGCGCCTCCAAGCCTTGCGGGCGCCATTTGAAATGGCGCCCTGCGTATTTTAGTAATTAGTTTTGGAACTGCGGTAAAATGATAAATTATTTATAAAATCAACGTAATCCGGTATTTTTACCAAAATTTTATATGAAGAAATGCGCTATGGCGCAAGTGATAAGTTTTAATACTTGAACCCTTTCTATATTTGGAAAGAAAATAATATTTTAAAAGATAAAGACAATGTTGGATTTTTAATTCCATAAAATCTAATTAGAGTAGGAGCGGTTTGCTACTTAATGAATTTTGACTTAATACCCAATCCTAAAATATCACTAAAAAATTATATTTTCCATTTGAATCTCTTTCATTAACAGCTAAATTAACATTTTTCAATACACTCTAAATTAAATAATGTTTAATTATTATATTAGCCCAGTAATAGAAGCAGTGTTTTGTCACGTCCAGTTATTACAAACTACTGGGAAGAAATTGCAACCTTGTGTTTTTCTTATTTCTTTAATTAGAAACATTAAAATTTAATAAAAGAAATTTTAAAAATCAGGGACTGTTGTTAGAGACGAGTTATATAAAATTTCCAATCTACTATTTTTTAAAAATCAATTTACAATTTTTTTTACTTCTTAATTTGTTGTTTTTAATTATATATGAATTAGAACTTTTTGGTTTAGTACATAAATTTCAAAAATTTGCTCACAATTTTCTTTTGGTAAATTTGTTGACTCTGCAATTGGAAATAAACACAATAGTGAATTCATCATTTATAAGAGTATTGATGATTATATTTCTTAGATTTCATAATTAGTATAAGTAGTTCTTTATTCTTCTTTTTATTATAATTATTCACCCACTTATTTACTTACAACATTAAAATAGATGATGAAAAGAAAGTATATAACCAAAAAAAGAAAAGCATGAATTTGAAATTGGTAATATTACATATGAAGACATTGATAAATAATTATAATAAAAATAAAAATCACGTACTGCAACATTAATTATAAAATTTGAATAATATAATAATTAGTACCTTTATAAATGAGCGATTAATAATTGTATTTACATTTTTTCCCTTATTTATTAGATGTGATTATACATGTGAAATAGTGCAGGATAGGCCCATGTTTTAAATGAACAAAAATGGCTGAACTCATAGAAATATGTGAGTAGCTTACATTATTATTATTTTTTATTAAAAAAGTTGATTATGTTACTAAATACTTATATGTAAGGATCATATATCGAATTTTAGATATAAAGGAATGCACCTCTAAGAGATATTGAATTAGATTAAAGTAAAAAAATATTTTCTTAAATTATAATTAGCTAATTAATTTTTTTATTTTGCGTAATGGATTTGTTAAGTAAAATTAAAAAACATTATATCAAATTATTGAACATTGTATTGGAGATTAGTTTAAATTAAAAAAATTGAAATACTTAAAATTTTATTAAAAAAAGCTAAATCTTAATAAACTTACATAAAAAATAAACTTCAAATAACCAGCCTATAATCACTCCAAATCCGTGAGTTTAGGGCCATTTTACACCTTTAGATTTCAATAGAAAACTTTACAAATTTTTTCTAATATGTGATTTTTTTTATTAATTCATCATATTTCAACGTGACTTTTAGAGATTTAATTTTATGATATGATTTAAATTTTTGTATATATAAGAAAAATGATTTTATTTATAAACCATTTTTAGTTAGTTTTTTTAATCTAATAAAATTAAATGACGACAAAACATTGCTACAAAGAATTCTGTTCACAAATATCCTTTTTGTGAAAAATTGTTCTTCTCAAAGAAATAGGAAATTTAAGTCATTCATGGTTTCTTATATTAATTAGACAAATAATTTTATTAATGAAGAGCATATGACTATTTTGATAAATAATTAACAAAAGCATATACCTTATTTGGATGTAGAGAAAATAAGAAGAAAAAAATTGGGAAGGAGAAATTGGAAAAGAAATTGCACATTTCTCATATTTAATTGCGAGTAGAAAGTAAAAGAGACAAAAATCAAAGGAAAAAAAAAGTGGGGCCCACTGGGAAGAATTTCTCCGGCCAACTGAGGAGAAAAAAGGGGAGAAATTCTACTATTTTCATGTATGCCCATTTTTCTCTTCTTCAATCTCTTTTGCACCACTCTCCCTCTTCTGCACAACGCTCCTCTTTAGAGAAGCTTTAACCTTCTTCTACACAGCTTTCCCTTTAGATTATTTTTTCTCATTGCTCTCAATTCAATTTGCGATTTTCTCTCACTCAAACTATTTAAGTGTTTTTATTCTTTCTGTTTCTCTCAAAATGCATGCATTTTTTGTCTTCTCTTCTACTTCAGTTAGCTTTTCTATTGATTCTGTGGAGCATTTTTTGGTTGGGGACCTCATTTTATTCTATCCAAGAGGTATCCTTCAAATTATTATTTTTTTTTGGTTTTTCCTTTTAACTACTATGCTTAATCTGATAATAAATTGACTTAGGTTTCTTATGATAGGATGTAAATACATAGTAAATTACTTTTGTCCGTCTAGATGTGGGGAAATACGTGGAAGAGGAAGAATTAGAATTATATTACAATAAAGATATATATAGGTTCCATTTAATTTTTTTTTCTTAGAGAACAGAATAGGAAGGAAAGGGCAAAATTCCCTTAGTTTCTAAACTTATATTTAGTTTTTTGAATGTTTTACAAATTGTAACAAAGATGTAATTGTAATTAAAATATACAATTTCCTTATTTTAAAGATTTTTTTAACCATTTTAAAACCACAACGAAGTATTCTTTTTTCATTTTATATTCTAAATATCATTGAATCCTCGGAGATATTTTAAATAGTATTAAAATTTTAGTTTTATTTTTATTACATTTTATTAATTAAGTTGTTTTTGATCGAATAATTTATAAAGCTTTAGAAGTGGTTTTTATATTTATCAAAATATATATAGAAAGATTATTAAAATTCTTAGTATTATTGTAAAATTAAAAATAATTTTTAAATCTTAATCTTTCATAAAATATATATAGAAAGATTATTAAAATTCTTAGTATTATTGTAAAATTAAAAATAATTTTTAAATCTTAATCTTTCATCGCATTGAGCTTGACAGAAGAATAAAATAATTAATTATTAATAAATTTAAGTTTGTAATGTGATTTTAAATTTTACATAACTTTTGATAATAATTAATTTTTTATATTAGTGGCTCTTATTTGTAATTAAAAAATAGGTTAAAAATAACTTATTATTTAATTAATGGATTCTTTGTATAATAAAATAAACTAGTTATAATAATTCTAATAATAAAATAAATTATTCAATGAATTTGATGAATTAATAGTATAATTAATTTTTTTATTTTATGTAATAAGGGTATTATAATTATTTTACTTTATTAAATTTTCTTTCTTTCTAATTTTTTTTTATCCATATGAAAGAAAATATTTTCTCTCCTATTTTCTTCCTCTCCCATTTTCTCTCCAATCAAATACATAAAAAAAAAAAACTTTTTTTCCTATTTTCTTTCTTTCTTCATTTCTTTCTTTCTCAAATTTTTTCCCTTCCAATTTCTCCTTCAACCAAACAAAGGATTGATACTTACTTATAATGAACTTCACAGTTACAAAGAGATTAATGTAAGTTTTCAAATTTGAGAGAAAATATATGTAATTTTTGTATATATAACGAAAGGTCTTTATTTTTCTTTATTATTTATTATTAATTATTTTATAAATTAAAAGAATCTATATCTCATTAATTAGTAAAAAACAATGATTTATTTTCTTCTTCCCAAAAGAATATAAGATATATATTGGATACCTAAAAAAATGTTCCATATGTTAATTATTTGTTATTTTGATTTCTACTTGCAAAATTTTTACCTCATAATCGATTAAGGAGAAAGGAAAAAAAAAATAGAAATGTTTAAAATTAAAAAATTTTATTTATTTTGATTCGAAAAAAATAAAAGGAAAAAATTATATCATTTTTATACATTAAAATTTTAAAATTTTCTTCTTTATAATTTTGAAACTTTGAATATATATTTTCTTTTTTTTTTTGTCGGCTCTCCCGTAGAAAGCTTTAAACTTAATAAAGTATGAAAATAAAATTCTACTTCCCCAAAGAAAGCCTTAAAAAAAAAAAAGAAGAAACTTCTAGAAGCTGAACAAATATATGAGTAAAAAGGGCTGAAAAATTCCTCTTTTTTGGATAATTAGAGAGCAAAGTACTGCTGCCATTTTTCATAATATTTGCTTTCAAAGCTCCCTCCTCCTGGTCGTCGTCTTTTTCATCTTCTTCTTGCAATAGGGTGTGCTTTTCTCCAACCCCCGATCCTAATGGAGCCAGAGACACCTATCACTGCCGTTCCCCAGAAGGAAACCAAGAAACCAACACTGCTTCGAATGTAATGGGCGCTGTCGGGTTTGAGCCAACCTCAAATTCTGTCTTGGGAGGCTCCGAGACTGTCGAGCTGGAGCAGGTGAGAAAGAGGAAGTGGGGTTCCTATAGAAAAATGTTGTCTCCATCAACGGCACCACCAACAGCTTACTCTCACTCTATTGATAGCTGTAAGAAGCAGAGAAAGAGGCGACGCGGAACCAGAAAATTGCAGGGATCGGCTTCGACGAGTGAGTTCTGTACAATTGTATGCTTATTGTTTTTGTTTGATTATGATATTACTCTCTCTTTTGTGTGACTTATGTTTGTAAGTTAATGAGTCAATTCAATCAGCTTCCTGTGCAAGGCGTGAACTGAATTTTGAGAAGAGAACAGTCTTTTTCTTTTGCATTGAAGTTGATAAGGCTTCAATTTTGAAAACCTCCTATTGGCTAAGGATGGATTCATGTACAAAAAAATAATATATATGGGCCAGGAATTATGTTTCAAGGTTGGCATGACTTAGAACTTGTTTCTGCCTCTGCCTAATCACTTGGGAAGTGCATCCTTCAAATTATGTTGTGGGACACATGCCTCATATTTAGTAGGCGAGGGATTTCGATTCTCTAGCCCTGAATTTGGTCTAAGGTTTAAAATCTTTGGACGAAACTGTTGTCATTAAAACTAAAGAGCTAAACTAAAAAATTTTCAAGTCAAAGGAAAAAATTACAATTAAATTCATTCTTTTGTTTGTTAATTTATTTGAATCAAACAATTTTTAATATGTCTTACGCTTGAATTTTTGTTTTCATGAAGGTGGCCTTGTTGTAGATATTGCTGGTGAAGATTAAATGTGTCAAAATGGGTTTGGATTTAACGGATTGGTCTGATACTGATATAATTTTATCTAATTTAGGATTGAGACTGGCACTGATACAAAAAATAATAATAGTAGTCTGATCTGATAAGAGACTGAGACCGGTTAACCCGACCTAGTAAAAGATTGAAATTGTTAAATGTTAACCCGTTAGATTATTGAATTAACTTGTTTGCCTTTTAACAGTAGTAACTAATAAATAATTAATTTATTATTATATGTTTAATTTTTATATAGATATTAAAAAATAATTTTGATATATTAAAATTAATAAATTTATATATTTAATATTATCAATATATATTATATAATTTTATCAAAATAAATAATTATATTAAAATTTGAATTAGTAATTTAATATTAAAAATTTAAATTATTTAAAATTTTTAAATAAATAATTTTCACATTAATTTTAAATATATTATATACATATATATAATATAATACATTATTATTTATTTTTTATTATTATAGATAAATTATTATAATTATTTTTATTAATATATTATTTGTATGAGTATTTATTTATATATATTTGATAATATATAAATTATTAAATATATTTATTTTTATATATAATACTTTGAACTTGGTCAATATATATTTAATAATATAAATTTATTTTATTAAATAAAATAAATATATAATATAAAATTCTTGATTAATATAAATTTTAAATTATTTTATTAAATGTATACATTATTAAATACAAATTCACACATTTATTAGATTTTAATAATATATATTTATATTCATACATAATATATATGATAATAATATTATTATATTTAGTAAATAATTATATATCTTAATTAATTAATAATTTAAAATTAATAATAAATAAATATCTAATATAATAGTAATAATAAAATGTAATGGGTTATAAAAACTTATCTAAATTTATTTGGTAAATATCGACTTGGGATTAGGATTGGTACTGTAATAACCTAATCTGAACCTAACTTGATAAAAAGGTAGCCCAACTTGAGACCAGCTTGACATACAATTTTTGTCCATTAGATTAACTTGATAGGGTTGGATTAGTCCATTTTGACAAGGTTAGTGAAGATTCTATTCCTCATGTATTAATTGTATTGGGAAAAAACAAGCTGATGTTATTTGGTGTAATTTATTGCAATGAAGTACCCGAAGCTCACTTCCTTTTATTTAAGTGCAACTGCATATGAAAATTTACCATGATACCTAAAAGATAAAACGATACATTTACAGTGCGTTTCAAGAATACTAAAAGAATAAAAATAGAAACCTCTTTAACTACACATTAAAATGAGAGAATTTTTAATTTAATACAAGTAAAAAAATAAAAGACTAAAAAGTTATAAGAATTAATATTAGAAAACTTTTAATTTTATAAAATTAAATTAATATAAAATTTTAATTATAAATAAAATTTATAAAATTTTAATTATAAATAAAATTTATAAAATTTTAATTATAAGTAAAATTTATAAAATTTAATTTTTTAGGAATTAAAATAAATTTTTGGTTAAGATAAAAATAAAAATAATTAAGAACTTAGAAATATAATAACATATTATTATTTAACAATTTAGATGTTAATTAGACTTGACTTATCTATTTATTTGAAATTTTTATTTAGTGTTACTGTTTGAAGATGAAACAATAATATATTACTATCTAGAGAACAAACAGTAACATGCTATTATTTTAATAATTTATTTATTAATTAGACTTAATTTATCCATTTATTTAAAATTTTTGGTTGATGTTACTATTTTGGAACAAAATAGTAACATGTTACTATTTATAGAACGAACAATAACATACTATTATTTTGACAATTTGATTGTTAATTAGATATGATTTATCCATTTATTTGAAATTTTTAGTTGATGTTACTATTTTGGAACGAAATAATAACATGTTACTATACATATTATTATTTTAATAATTTATTTATTAATTAGACTTGATTTATCTATTTATTTAGAATTTTTAGTTTATTTGGAATTTTTTATTGATGTTACTGTTTTGGAACGAAACAATAACATATTATTATTTGTAGAATAAATAGTAACATATTATTATTTTAATAATTTGATTATTAATTAGACTTGATTTATCCATTTGTTTAGAGTTTTTAGTTGATGTTACTATTTTGAAATAAAATAGTAATATATTACTGTTTATAGAATGAATAGTAACATGCTATTATTTTGACAATTTGATTGTTAATTAGATATAATTTATCCATTTATTTAGAGTTTTTAATTGATGTTATTATTTTAGAATGAAACAGTAACATGTTACTGTCTAGAAAATAAATAGTAACATGTTATTATTTTGATAATTTATTTATTAATTAGACTTAATTTATTTATTTATTTAGAGTTTTTGATTTATTTGGAGTTTTTAGTTGATGTTATTATTTTAGATCAAAACAGTAACATATTACTGTCTATAGAATAAATAGTAATATATTATTTTGATAATTTAGTCATTAATTAGATATGATTTATCTATTTATTTAGATTAGATATGATTTATCCATTTATTTAAAATTTTTTATTAATGTTATTGTTTTGGGTGAAACAGTAACATGTTACTATCTAAGAAAAATAGTAACATATTATTATTTTGATAATTTGATTGTTAATTAAACTTGATTTATCTACTTATTTAAAATTTTTGGTTGGTGTTACTGTTTTGAAATGAAACAGTAACATATTACTATCTAGAGAATAAATAGTAATATGCTGTTATTTTGACAATTTGATTATTAATTAAACTTAATTTATCCATTTATTTGGAGTTTTTAGTTGATGTTATTATTTTGGAACGAAATAGTAGTATATTACTGTCTAGATAACAAACAGTAACATGTTGTTATTTTGATAATTTGGTTGTTAATTACATTTAATTTATTTATTTATTTAAAATTTTTAGTTATTATTACTGTTTTGAAACGAAACAGTAACATGTTATTGTCTATAAAACAAATAGTAATATGCTATTATTTTAACAATTTAGTTATTAATTAAACATGATTTATCTATTTATTTGAAGTTTTTGATTGATGCTATTATTTTAGAACGAAATAGTAACATATTACTATCTAAAGAACAAGCAGTAACATGTTATTATTTTGATAATTTGATTATTAATTAGACTTGATTTATCCATTTATTTGATATTTTTTGTTAGTGTTACTGTTTTGAAATGAAATAATAACATTATTTTCTTTATCAGTTTGATTGTTAATTATATATGATTTATCCATTTATTTGGAGTTTTTAGTTGATATTACTATTTTGGAACGAAATAGTAATATATTATTATTTAGGGAACAAATAGTAACATGTTGTTATTTTGATAATTTGGTTGTTATTAGACTTGATTTATCCATTTATTTCAGATTTTTTGTTAGTATTATTGTTTTGAAATAAAATAGTAACATGTTTCTATTTTTATTGTCTAGAGAATAAATAGTAACATATTATTATTTTGACAGTTTAGTTATTAATTAGACTTAATTTATCCTCTTCTTTATCAGTTTGATTATTAATTAGACTTGATTTATTTATTTATTTAGAGTTTTTAGTTGATGTTACTATTTTGAAACGAAATAGTAACTTGTTACTATTTTTACTATTTAGAGAATAAATAGTAACATATTATTATTTTGACAATTTGATTGTTAATTAGACTTAATTTATCCATTTATTATAAGTTTTTTTGTTAATATTACTATTTTAAAATGAATCAGTAATATATTATTATTTAATCTATACATAATAATATATTATTTTTTAGTAATTTTATTTGTTAAGAAAATTATTATAGCACTACTAGATACCAAAAGAGTTAGGGATTAAAAGTTTAATATAGAATTTAAATGAATTTGAATTGATAAAAATGAAATCAAAGTTAAAAAAATAACGAGAAAATGAAGAAAAATTAAAAAAGATCATTAAAAAAAACTTTTTTTCACCAATTAGAGTGGGCAAAATGCCTTTAACTTTTTGCAAGCATGTGAATCTCGAAAAGTTACATGAATTAAAAAAAATTCACTCAAAATAGATAACCGAGCATAAAGTTATGATCATTTAAAGTTTTAAGTTCAATTTACCTATTTTTTACTAGGTAGACCCCACCAAACCCGAATTTTCTTATTTTCTATCAAAAGATCATGGCAAGATGAATAAAAAAAGTGCTCATATGCAAAAATTAGTTAACTAATTATAAAATTATACTTTTTTGAAATTCTTGATTTATAACTATATTTTCTTAGTTAAAAAAGGGTATTTTAGAAATATATTCGTAAAACTAGTACCTATTTGAAATAAAGACTAACACTAGCACCTTATTGAAAAGAAGTTCCGGAGACGCCACCATGATGCAATTTACTATTAATTTGTACATGCTAGACAAGTTATGTCAAAATAATTATTATTAAAAAATACATTTTCCATAAATTCATACTTAAAATTGATTTGGGATTTTGGTTTTGATTAATTATAGGATATTGTGGAAAAGATATTAACCTTAATTGACTAAGGTTATGGAGGTTTTTTCATCCTTTCGCTAATATTGTCCTCTTTACTGCTACTATTCGTCACTCTGGTTGTATTGGTAATATTATACATGAGGTATAATTTCATTCACTATGTATCCATCGTTGTCTAACTTTACATTTGCTTTAAGCTCACTCACATCTAATTCTTGACCAGAGATTTAAACGGACATTAAATGCGTAGGGAGCACAACTCTTTACTTTATTAATGTTTTTTAATTTAGATCAATTTTACTGTTTTAACTTTCTAAATTATTTCAATTGTTTTAATAATGTAATACATCTTTTTTAATTATAAGCATCAACATGATACTTTATTGTTCATTGATAATTAACTATTTAATATATTAATAGCACGCAAAATTTAAAAAGACAATATTTTTTTAGTGAATAAAAATTAACTCACTTTCTATTAATGTAAATTAGAACTAGTAAAAAAGTTCAAAAAAAAAAATTATGTGACTCTCGTGATCCTGAATTTGAGTCCTTTTCAACACAAGTCATCCTGAATTTCTAAATTTGATTTTTAAATATAGAGTTAATCTTGTCTAATTTAAAATTTGTAGGGAAAGAACATATTGTCATTACTTCTTGTATTAATTAATCCTTGAATCCTTTCATAATTTTAGAAAATATAGTGTAGTTGTAATATATGGCCATGAGTTTTAACTATCGTAAACCTTGTCTAATTTAAAATTTGTAGGGAAAGAACATACTTTCAGCACTTTCTGTATTGATTAATTCTTGAATCCTTTCATAATTTTAGAAAATACAATGTAGCTATAATTTATGATCATCACTTTAACTTGACTATTTTAATATTTTATTCTATAATGTAGGGTCTATATGAAATCCTTTCCTTGAAAAGATCATATATGTTCAAAAGAATGGAAATCGCAAGTGGTAAAAAGGGACAACTCACCCTTATACTGGGGTGACAAAGGGAGAATGGATTGTTGCTAGTTCTATTGAGGGTCCATTAATAGCTACTACTCGTATACAAGTATACTTTTTATTATGCCACTATTTTTTCATTTAATCCATAATTCGATTTTTATTATTTCACTATTTTTTTTGTTTAATCCATAAATTGGATTAGAAAGCATATGTTCCTGGTTAAATTTCTTGCTCTTCCAATCATGTTAGATACTTATAATCCCTTCTTCGAAGGCTAAAAATGATGCATCCTTGGAGCTACTTTTAGGGATCTTCCATTTTTATTCACAACCAAAAATAAATATGTAACTCATTTTGTTTATAAATAAATTATTCACAACCAAATATATGTAATTCATTTTATTTATAAATATATTTGTGCTAATATATGTAATCATTTTATTTATATGAGAAAATAACACAATCATAAAAGAAAAACAATTTTTGTATGAGAACCGCAATAATACTAAGCATCTAGGCGTCAGTGCACAAAAGCATCATCTAGCACCATTTTTTGCGCAAGGATAATGAAATCAAATATATATACCATGCAATTTTGTATTCTTTAGGTAATCTTTAATTGCAAACTTACTATAGAAACAAGTAGTTGTTGATACTTTTAAGCCAAACATTAAAAGTAAAATCAGGAGGTGCTCAACTCGATTTCTTACTACTCCTAAAAAGATGCCACCCGAGTCTTCATCTACTCCCAAAATTTACCCAAGTGCTATCATAACCTGTCGTATTGAAGATTTGAAAAGGATTTCTATGCAATTTGCAAAGATTATGAAACAAGCAGAGAAGAGCCCTTTATCAACATCCGAACCTACAGAATAACTGAAAAAGTATTACCAACTATTGTCATTCCTGCGAGTGAAAATATGAGATCTACTTCTTTAAATGGTGTTGCTAAGGACAACCAGCCAATTTCATTTGAAGGAACCTCTTGTGATGCCAATCCTAGTGCTCCTCAAATCTAAGAGGATTTGTCTACAACCCTTTTTCAAAAATCAACCTTGAAGTTTTAGAGAGCAAAATGTTGTGCTTGTTGTTTGTAGTTTTCTGCTTGTAATAGGGGTCAACTGTTTAATGGTCATGTTTGAAGTTATATAGTTTGCTCGAGGCAATAAAACCATAGTCGCTATACCCTTACAATAATTGATAGGTTCCTGACTAATTTGTCTGTCGTGACTTGGATTAAGTAATAAGGACTATATAAAAGATCATCCCCATCTTATGATTTACTTAATTGCTATCCTTTGTTACAAGGTTTAAATTCCATGAATGCTTTTGCGAGAAATATTTTTCAATAAACATAGTTAATTATTGATATACAAAACAAGATCAGCATGATGATTATTTTGATCTTCATTGTGTTGGTGGGTCCGTGGATATTTTTTCTCCTTATAGGTCCAAAGTAAATACAGTCCATACAAAAATTCCCTACTTTCATTTGGAAAAATATTGGTTTCCACTTACTTAGACTATATTTACGGAGTTTGTTTTAAAAGTTGAAATGTAGAATAACAAGTCGACTAGCTAAGTGAAAATGCCAAATGCAATTACACATTAGCAAATAAGCGGTAGTCCTTGGCATCATGTACTCTCTGTCTAACTGCTGCAACAGCTGCTATGACCCCCAATACTGAGAAAACAACAGCGATAGTTACATTCAGCCAGAAAATGGGGCTTCTCTTGGATGGCTTGAATGTGAGGTTGAGGAAAATCACAGGCAGAATGAAGTCAAGGGGCATGAAACCAAATGCACCAATTAGTGAGTTTATATCCCCAAAGAATGGAAGCATTGCTGCTATGGTGGTTGCCATAACTATTGCTACAGACCGTGAAATCACTCGTGGCACTACGTTCCGTAGTGAGAATTCTAGGCTTTTTGGGTCTGCAAATGTTCTCTCGAGCACCTCATTTGTAGGCTGCAAGTAAACCTGCACCAAATGTTGTAATTTAACTTGCACGTATTATTTTAAAGCATTCTATCCTACCATAGCAGTAAGAAACAAAAATAAGCATGACGTTGGGCCTCACTTTCGGTATGAAGGTCTTATTTCTTGAGGTATGAAAAATCATTTATTTCAAGGAATACGACAATTTTACTCATAATATAACTAGTGCGGGGGAATTAATTGAACGAAGATGTGGTCTTACCACTCCAGTAGCAGATAGTTGGATCATGGTGAAAATGTTGGTCATATAAATGAACCACTTTGGGACCAACGGGTTCCCTGAGTCCACAAAGTTACTTAAAATGAGTCCTGCAGATTCGTTGCCAAATGCCCAATAACCAGAAATGGCCACACTGAAAAAGGTGATTATGAGCACAGCGTAACAAACAAGTAGTCCCTTGAACATTTTCCCTTTCACGGGGGGTGCTAATGTTGCCTGCATGTGAAGAAATTGCATTCGTACAACCATGGCTCATCAGTTTTTCTTCATATAAATGGTTTAGAAGCAATTACAAATATAACCAAATGGAGCTAATCAGTTTCAGACCTGAATTTCTGGGATTATTCCGTTTCCATATGTTGTGGCAATGATGGCAATGGCATTAGAGATACCAAACAAGCGATTTTCTGTATCATCTTTCAAAGAATAATCCTTTTTAGGCCCTTTTGGGGAGTTTCCTGTTGGAATACTAAGGCAAGTTTTAGTCAATGAGAAGCAATTCACGAATAATGTTAGTTACTTTCAGTTTTGTTCACCTAGTCTCATTCATTGTATATTTGGAAAAATTGAACTCATTTAATAAGTGGGTGCATGTAAGATAAATCTAATTATGCGAATTGTTGCAGTAGAAGGCAAGTGAATTAAAACAAACATGATTAATATGATTATCATTAATTCACATGAGATAGTGAACTGCATTAATGAAGAGGCAAAGGAGAAGAATGAAATACCAACATAAATGGAACCAGCAGCAGCACAGACACTATAGGCTGAGCAGAGAACCAGAGACACAAGATTGATATGCCTCAATGAGTGGAAAGAAGGGATTTGAGCCAAAATCAGCATGAAGCATCCAAATATTACCACAAATTCGTAAAGCTTCATACTTCCATTTGGGCTTGAGAGCAGGTAAATGGCCTGCAACAGTCAATTTCACTGGGAAAAAGGTTCAAAAGATTCAGTACACAGATAAATTCCTTGTGTAGTATATAACGAGTTACAAATTATAATTGTTAAAGAGTAGTCAGGATAACCTTCATGCATTGTCCTCCTAGAAGAGTACAAGCCACCACGGCACCATAGCATACACCAAATTGAAGTGGTCCCACAAAATACTTGCCCCATCTGGGCCCTGCACATTGCCATGGTTGATATACTTTAGCTATTGAGTTTCCATATGTCCATTTGGTTTCTCCGCAGCGTACCAACTTCATCACAAATTGAAGTATGTTGTTACGTACCAACTTCATCACAAACGCAGCGTCTTTTCTTGCATCCTCTTTTTCATCCATATCCTGTACGATTTACTTTTGTATCATTAATTATCATCGTGGTTTGAAATTTTTCTAGGACTACCTTTGTGCTAAAAATTTAGTGTAATTTTCATACAATTTTTGTCAAATATATCATTTTTTTTAAATTAACAATCTGATTTGTTATTAAATTTGATTTCTATTTCTTAAAATATATTGAGAAAAATTAAATCAGATTGTTAAATTTAAAAAATAATATATTTAACAAAAATCATATGAAAATAATACAAAATTATTGTTTTAATTCTAATTTAACAGTGAAATTTTTTTTCATGGCAATGAAAACGGAAACAGAACCTTAAATGATGATTTAAAAAGTGATTTACTTTTATATTTTAATTTTGATTATTAATATTAATATAAGAACTAATGAACATAATTTATTCTTTCCATTCTAAACATAACGCTTGGCCATTTCTTCTTCTAAGTGTTGGTTTATTTTAATAGAAAATATTTTCTATATGAATAAAGTTTTTAAAAAATAAGATAAAAAATTATTTTATTTAGAACTACATATTGTAATGTTTTAAGGAAAATATACTAATCATATATTTTTTTCACTTTACATAAGTATTGAAAATTTACAACCAAAATGTCTTCCAAGAAAAGATTCCGAGAGCCTAAGATAGCAAATACTTGCCAAGTCACGAAGAAACAAACATGCCTTTCCTAGAGAGTCAAGAGAAAAAATTTTCTTTCATTTTTACAATCTCTTAAAGAAATTGATCCACGGCACAATAGTATATTATTCATCGTCGTTTTTATGGTTATACGATTTAAGTTAAATTAACCTTACATAATGTGTACATCTACGAAAACAATCAAGAGTAACCGTACTCTAAAAATGGATTCATACTACATGAAGGAAGTGCCTAAATATGTCAGTTATTTTTTAGACCTAATAATACAAAGAAAGACCAAGTTTACACTCTGCACAGTGAGATCGGGTTACCAAGATTGCATTTTGGACTCCACACAATCTGTTCAATTTTTTCCCATAGAATAAGTCTTCTCATAGGAAAATATTTCTAATCCTGTCATGGTATTGGAGATTTCAATACTACTTCTACTTTTACTTCGATAAGTTAAACAATTACCTCCTAAATTCTAATGGCCGTTTAATCATAATATAAAAATATTCTATTTGTTAAAATTCAAGTGGAGGTAATACCCAAATCTAAGTATTGCCGGAGGACCGAAAATATTTCCTCCGGATTAAATAGAGGTGTAAAAGGAGGGGACCCACTACTTCAATACACTTATCTAGAAACTGAATTTGTGAATTGCAGAAAAAAGAAGTTTAAATTCATAGAGAAACTTGCAGAGACCTCAGCCAATCCATTTTACATCTCTGAAGCGATTGGGTATCAATAGGTATCTACAGAATCTCTTTTACTGTTGTATGCACATGAGCGGTGTTCCAGCACAACATTCACTCACCAAATGACTTTGATTTTGAGTACACGTAGGCAGTAAGCATTTTATTATGTTATGACGTACACCATTCCAGAGGGCCATGGTTCTTCAACGGTTCAACCTTAGGACACTAGGACCAAATTTGAGTCAAGGACTAATATAGGGAGACCAAAGACTGAGGACAAATTGTCACCAACCTCAATCACGCAATAAATGATATCATTTCTAATCTTTTATCTTAAAATTCACTAATTTATTAGGCAAAAATTATACCATTTCAGGAATATTATATATTAGATTAGAATATTACTAATCTTGTGTCTAACATCATCTTTTAGAAGCTGTTTGGTTCGCGAAATATTTCTCAAATTTCTAAAAATATTTTATTGGAATCTGATATTCTCATATTTGGTTCAAATTATCAAAAAATTTATTCAAGAATGTAAGATTTCTAGAAATGATTTGGTGCCCAATATTCTGCCCAAATATTCTCATAAAGAGAAGTGAGTATCTCACATTCTCATCCCATGGAAATGTGGATACTAAAATAAAAAGATAAATTGATTCTTATTCTTTTATGCACTCATTTATTCTAAAAATTTTTTATTTTTATTTTTTAATTTTAACTTATATTTTTTAATTTTAATTTTAATTTTATAAATAAATTTTTTAATATTCTAGATATTAGAAATGAGTTATAGAATATTAATCAAATTCTAATTTATATATATTTAATATGAAGTATAATTCTTAAATTTTAATATCAAAATATTAATAAAATTTAAATAAATAAATTTTAATTTTAATTTTTAAATAATTTTATAAAAATATAATATATAATTAATTCTATTAAAATTTTATATTAAAGTGATAACTTATTTAAAATATTTATATATATAATTTAATTTGAAATATAACATTGAAAACTAATAATAATCTAATATAAGTATGAAATATTTTATATATATTTTAGTTGAGATTATACGAATTGAGATTATAAGTGAATTAATTCATATTTTAATTATTTAAAAATTTAAAATTTTTTATTTTCTTTTTAATTTAAATTTAAAAGAGATCATTTCTCTTCTTTCTCTCTTTTTTTCTTTTCAAAGAAAATAAAATTTTTTTGTCAACAATGGAGAAATTATTTATTTATTTTATATAATTAATTATATGAAAATTTAAATTTAAATTTAAATTCTTAAAAATTTTAATATTTTATATATTAAATTTTTTATTTTATTTTAATCAAATATAATTTAAATTATTAATTTATTAAGTTTATAAAAAGTCTTTATTCATATATTTTTAATTAAATTTATAATTTATTTTAATTTATAATAAAAAATTGATAAGGGTATTTTTTAAAAAAAGTGATAAGATTCTTGAGAATATAAATTGTAAACTAAATATGAAAATATAATATGTTTGGGAATGTAAGAAAATATTTTTAGAAATATTTGTATTGGACCAAATATAAGAATTTTACATTCTCATGAATCATATACCTGAATTTTTGAAAATATAAGATTTCGCGAACCAAATGAAAACCTATTTCACGCTAACACGTAAGTGTGAGGCATACATTTATGGTCCATAAAGGCTGGACTTTTAACATTAAGATATTTATCTCAATATGGCAAGGAGACATGTGTACAGTTTGTTACTCTATATATCCATTCTTAATTACCTGTGGTATTTAAAAAAAATATTTTTTTCGTCATCTTAAAATTTTAATAAAATATTAAATATTTTATTTTTTATTAATAAATATTTTATTATTTTATATTTTTAATTTATTTATATTTATTTTATTATATTTCTCTCTTTATTTTCAATCAACAATCAACTTGAACTTCGTATACAGATTAATCTTAAAAAATTTATTAAAAATAAATAAATTAAATTATTTTTTTAATATTTGTAAAAAGTGATAAGTAACAGATGCAGTATTTCCTTATGTTTTATGTTTTTGTATATTCAATTTATACGACAAATAAAAAAAAATGGAGGAAGTAAGAATGTGAGAGAGAAGCACCCAAGATGTCGCGAGCCATATCTGTGAAGCGTATCTGGCGATGACACAAATGAGCATGATGATCCAGAACCAGAGACAGTAAATTGTATGAGTAGAATGTGACCAGGGTTCCGATGACTAAGCAGAAGATCCCAGCCGGCCATCCAAGAAAGGCGAATGCGTATGGAAGGCTTAGCAGCGGTGAACCTACTATTGATGTGGTCAGGTGGTACCCACAGTGCATCGATGATCCTGCAAAACCATTCAACACAATATACTTAAAATTCTTTCGATCAAGATGGTTCACCAAACAGTCTGTTTCATTTTAATTTCTGAATTTTCTTATTTTATAGAGAGAGATAAATATACAATGAGATTTTATTTTAGTTTGTGTCTATAATTCCACATGAAAATATATATCGTAACTGAAGATGTAAGACAGAATGGTTTCATCTATAAAATATTTTCCGGGGTTTCTGTGGTTGACTTGTAAAAGTATGCCAACACCTCATACTTGACTCATGTTAAGAAATCATTTTGACAACTTAGGAGCTCTGCACAGATCCCTCCGCCGACCTCAACCTTTGAGATGTTCTTGATATAAGCAGCTTGCAATAAAAATGGAAGAAGGCACTTGGTGGAAGGAGAGAAAAACACACAGTAACACACACCACTTACAGTTCTGAGAAAGAAGAAATTAAAGAATTGTACATACAAGTATTTGTAGTGAATACCATTGGATTTGAGGACGAAGAGAGCTCCTTCATCAATATCATTTTGAGATTGAAGAGGCTCTTGAGAAGTTTCTGGATTTTCTGCTTCATGCACTGCTTTTGAAGTTGGGAGCTCAGTCCCCATCTCTAATATCTCTCTCTCTCTGTCTTGACTTGGATTAAGTAATAAGGACCATATAAAAGGTCATTCTCACCTTATGATTTACTTAATTGCTATCTTTTGTTGCACAAGTTTAAATTTCATGGTTGCTTTTGTTAGAAAATTTTTTCAATAAACATAGTTCACCTTTGATATACAAAACGAGATCAGCATAATGATTATTGTGATTTTCATTGTGTTGGTGGGTCCATGGATGTTTTATTTCTCGTAGGTCCATAGTTCCGTGGATGTTTTATTTCTCGTAGGTCCATAGTTCCGTGGATGTTTTATTTCTCTTTCAGGTTCATAGTAAAAACAGTCCATACAAAAATTCCTTACTTTAATTTGAAAAAATATTGGTTTCCAATTACTTAGACTATATTTACGGAGTTTGTTTTAATAGTTGAAATGTAGAATAACGAGTCAACTAGTTGGGTGACAATGCCAAATGCCATCATACATTAGCAAATAAGCGGTAGTCTTTGGCATCAAGAACTATCTGTCTAACTGCTGCAACAGCTCCTATGATCCCCAATGCTGCGAAAACAACAGCAATAGTTACATTCAACCAAAAAATGGGGCTTCTCTTGGATGGCTTGAATGTGAGGTTGAAGAAAACCACAGGCAAAATGAAGTCAAGGGGAATGAAACCAAATGCACCCATTAATGAGTTTATATCCCCAAAGAATGGAAGCATTGCTGCTATGGTGGTTGCCACAACTATGGATACAGACCGTGAAATCACTCTTGGCACTACGTTCCGTAGGGAGAATTCTAGGCTTTTTGGGTCTGCAAATGTTTTCTCGAGCACTTCATTTGTAGGCTGCAAGTAAACCTGCACCAAATGTTATAATTTAATGGAGTCGATCTCATGTAATAATACTTGCACGCATTATTTTAAAGCATTTTATCTTACTTTAGCAGTAAGAAACAAAAATAAGCATGATGTTGGCCCTCACTATCTGCATAAAGATCTTATTTCTTGAGGTATGAAAAATCATTTATTTCAAGGAATATGACAATTTTACTCATAATATACGCAGTGCAAGGGAATTAATTGAAGGAAGATGTGGTCTTACCACTCCAGTAGCAGACAGTTGAACAATGATGAAAATGTTGGTCATATAAATGAACCACTTTGGAACCAATGGGATCCCTGAGTCCACAAAGTTGCTCAAAATGAGTCCTTCAGATTTGTTGCCAAACGCCCAATAACCAGAAATGGCCGCACTGAAATATGTGATTATGATTACAGTGTAACAAACAAGTAGTCCCTTGAACATTTTCCCTTTCACCGGGGGAGCTAATGTTGCCTGCATTTGAAGAAATTGCATTCATACAATCATAGCTTATCAGTTTTTCTTCATATAAATGGTTTCTAAGCAATTACAAATATAACCAAATGGAGCCAATCAATTTCAGACCTGAATTTCTGGGATTATTCCATTTCCATATGTTGTGGCAATGATGGCAATGGCATTAAAGATACCAAACAAGCGATTTTCTGTATCACCTTTCAAAGAATAATCCTTTTTAGGCCCTTTTGAGGAGTTTCCTGTAGGAATGTTATGGAAAGTTCTGGTCAATGGAACCAATTCACGAATAATGTCAGTTACTTTCTGTTTTGTTCACCTAGTCTTATTCATTGTACATTTGGAAAAATGTTTATATATAGTTGAACTCATTTAATAAGTGGGTGCATGTAAGGTAAATCTAATTATGCGAATTGTTGCAGTTGAAGGTAAGAGAATTAAAATAAACATGACTAAAATGATTATCATTAATTCACATGAGATAGTGAACTGCATTAATGAAGAGGGAACGGAAGAGAATGAAATACCAATATAAATGGAACCAGCAGTAGCACAGGCACTAAAGGCTAAGCAAAGAACCAAAGATACAAGATTGATATGCCTTAATGAGTGGAAAGAAGGGATTTGAGCCAAAATCAGCATAAAGCATCCAAATATTACCACAAACTCGTAAAGCTTGATACTTCCATTTGGGTTTGACAGTAGGTAAATGGCCTGCAACAATCAATTTCATTGGAGAAAAGGTTCAAAAGAATCAGTACACAGATAAATTCCTTGCGTAGTATATAACAAGTTACAAATTCTAATTGTTAGTAAAAAGTAGTGAGGGATAACCTTCATGCATTGTCCTCCTAGAAGAGTACAAGCCACCACGGCACCATAGCATACTGCAAATTGAATTGGCCCCACAAAATACTTGCCCCATCTGGGCCCTGCACACTGCCATGGTTGATATACTCTAGCTATTGATTTTCCATATGCCCATTTGGTTTCTCCATAAAAGAAGGTTCTTAAAATGGATAAATGGGCGGGAAAAGGTAAAATATTATTCATCGTCATGTTTACGGTTAAATGATTTAAGTTAAATTAACCTTATATAATGTGTGCAACTACAAAAGCAATCTAGAGTATCCATATTCTAAAATTGGATTCATACTCCTTAAATGAAGTGCCTAAATAAGCCAGTTACTGTTGAGATTTGAAAATACACGGAAAGACCCAGTTTACACTTCGCGTAGTGAGACCAGCCTACCAAGATTGTATTTTGGACTCCGCACAATCTGTTCAAAATTTTTTTCTCCCAGAATAAGGTTCCTTGAATGGAAAATATTTCTAATCTTATTATAGTACTGAAAATTTAAGTGTTACTTTCAATTAAAATAAAATAAGATTAATTCTAAAAAAATTACATGCGAGAGCCTAAGGGACTTGCACAGACCACAGCCAATCCATTTTACATCTCTGAAGTGATTGGGAATCAATGGGTATCTGTAGAATCCCTTTTACTGCTGTATGCACTTGAGTGGTGTTTCAGCACAACATTCACTCACCAAATTACTCTAATTTTGAGGAAACGTAGCCAGTAAGCATTTAATTATGTTATGACGTACAACGTTCCAGACGGCCATGATTCTTCAACCTCCGGACACTTGGACAACTTGTGAGCTAAGAAGGACTGATATAGAGAGACCAAAGACAGACTTCCTTATATATAGATAATGCAGGTAGTGGTCCATTGATTAATTGTCACCAACCTCAATCACGCAATAAATGATCTCGTTTCTAATCTTTTCCCTTAAAATTCACTAATTTATTAAGCAAATAATTATACCATTTCAGGAATATTATATATTAGAATAGTGCTAATCTTGCGTCTAACATCACTTTAAATCTAATTCACGCTAATACGTGAGGCATACACATGGAGGCTTGACGTTGAACATTAAGATATTTGTCTGACTATGTTATGAATAAGGAGACATGTGACCAGTTTATTACATCCTTATGTTTTTTGTACATTTAATTTATACGACGAATCAAAAAGAATAGAAGAAGTAAGCAAAATGTGAGACATGTACCTAAGATGTCGCGAGCCATGTCTCTGAAGCGTATCTGGCGATGACCCGAATGAGCATGGTGCTCCAGAACCAGAGACAGTAAATTGTATGAGTAAAATGTAACCAGAGCTCCAATCACCAAGCAGAAGATCCCAGCCGTCCATCCAAGAAAGGTAAACGCGTACGGAAGGCTTAGCAATGATGGACATACTATTGATGTTGTCAAGTGGTATCCACAGTGCATCCACGATCCTACAAAATCATTCAACACAACTTAAATTCCTTTCGATTAAGATGGTTCACCAAATAGTCTATTTTATTGTATTTTCTGAATTTTCTTATTTTATAGAGAAAGATAAATACACCATGAGATTTTATTTTACTTTATTTTGTGTCTATAATTCTATATACCTTTTCATAAATAAAAAAATATATATATTGTTACTGAAGATGTGAGACAGAATGGATTCATCTATAAAATATCTTCCTGAGTTTGTAGGGTTGACTTGCAAGAGTATGCCAAAACCTCATACTTGATTCATGTTGATTTTTATACATTAAAAAAATCATTTTGACAACTTAAAAGCTCTGCTAAGATCCCACCGCCGACCTTAATCTTTGAGATGTTCTTGGGATATGCAGCTTGCAATTAAAAAGATAGAAGACAATTGTTGGAAGGAGAAAGAAGCACACAACAACACAAACCATATACAGCTTCTCAGAATTATAAATCTGGAAAAGTATAAATTAAACATATATAAGAATTGTTTGATGAATACCTTTGGATTTGAGGACAAAGAGAGCTCCTGCATCAATATCATCTTGAGGTTGAAGAGCCTCCTGAGTGGTTTTTGGATTCTCTGGCTCATGCACAGCTGTTGAGGTTGGAAGCATCGTCCCCATCTCTAACATATATGTCTCTCACTCTCTTTCTCTCTCTCCTACAATATACTAACAAATATTACTTCTAAATTCAATCGGGTTTGTAGATCGCAAATCAACTAACTTTCAAACATTAAAAAGAAAAAAAAAAAAAAAAACTCAAATAGGCTGCCTACCAAAAAGAGACAATTGTATTAAGAGATATTTAAATTGATAATAAAAAGTAGAAAATTACAGTAGATATATTCGTTTTTGGGTTGAGACACAATATCAATCTCGACGATTTATTTAATACCCATGAGATCTCAGCCCTTGAATTAAAGCAACCTGTCGTCCTCTTTTTGGAGGTTTCTATGGTGGCACAAATTATCATTTGTTTTGCACTATGGCATACAACATTCATTTAGTCAATGGATCGTTGACAAATGGAAAGAAATTAATTTTTACTGGTGAAGAGAAGGTAAAATATGACTTCAAATTAGTTCCTAAAATTTTAGATATTACAAAAAGTGATGATAACTTAAAAAATTTGAAATCCTTGCACTGAAGTACAAAGTTGGCTTTGAAAACAGGTAGTCTTCTCTTGCTGCTGAAGAAGAGAGAAAGCGAAAAGCTCCAAGGAGCATAAGTTTACGAGTAGGGTAATAATTTTTTTAATAAAGAATGTATGTAGAAACCAATTATTTAAATGCTGATTGACATAATTAATATATTATTATAAAGCATTTCTTAAAATCAATTTTAAATGGTGGGCTTTTATCTATTAAGTATATACAAATACGCAAGAAAGAGTGGTAATTTTCGACATAACATGATAACACAATATAAGTTATACAGGTTTGGATTATGTTTAATTGGGTTCAGATCATAAATGGATTGATCTGTCTAATCCATATAAATTTCATATCGAGTTTGAGTCAACCTGCATAATCCGTAATAATAAATTATATAATATATAAATTTATTAATTATTATTATACATAATATAAAAAATTAATATAAGTGGATTGATAAACAAGTTCGCATCAAATTAAACGGGTTATATTATTACTTTATAAGTATATTATGAATATTTTAGATTATACGAGGTTAGATCGGATTGACCCATTTATTAAATAGGTCATGTTTGAGTTGAGTATAAACAAGTTAAGACCATACCTCAATTTGATACAAACTCAACTATTAATACGAATTGTCACCCCCTATACACAAGATTAGATATAAAATCCAATAATGGCAAAAAAAAAATCCATTAATGTTAAATGCTTACTTGTTTCAAAATTATGAAACACGTCAATTCAAATTAGTTAATAATAAAACATTAACGTTCCCAAAAATACAATTAAATCACAATTATAGATACAGAATAAAAATTATAATAATTTAATATCTATTTTATGTAGATATGCTTAAGAATATAATAATTCATTATTAATATAATATAATTAATGCACCTTAATTGAAAATTTTGATTTGAAAAAAAATTGGAATTGTATACTGAATTCTTTTTATGAAATATTTTAAGAATATTTGATATTATATTTGTACATATGCACAAAATTAAATTATAATTATATATATATGTTAATATGTTATTTAAATAAAATATCTTTCACTTTAATCATAATAAATATCTAATTTAAGTTAATCAAGAGCGTTTAGACCAAATAACATTTGAAATCCTTTAAATGAAGCTTTTTTTTATATCCAGAATTCAATTCTTAATTCTTACATTTATGTGTGTATGTTTAGTGATTTAATTTTTTTATATTTATGAAAAATGTATTATTTAAATTAATTTATAATAATAATTAATCAATTTACTATTTTTTATTTCAAGTATGATTGTTCTATTAATTATTTTTCTTAAATAATCAATTTAATTTGCAATTTTTATTTCCAATCAATTTATTTTCTAAAATCAATTTTTTATTAAATTTGTGTACTAATACTAATTGATTTCGAAAAATACCAAATTTTATTTCCTTTGTTTTAAACTAAATAAAAATTTTGAGTTTATAGTAATTAATTAACTTTGATTTAAAAAAATAAATTCAATTAATTATAAAAATTAAATAGCATATAATGGGAAATTGTTGCATGCTCCAGTGAAGGATTCTTAATCAAGGTAAGTAAACGAAGGATGTTTGTTAAATTTTATAATTTTTAATATCTTAAAAATTAAAAATTTGTATTTTAATGCATATGAACTCATTAAACTAATAAATATCTTTTATTTATTAATTATGACTAAAGATATATGATATTGTTGGAATATATAAAAAAATTTTCACCATATAATCTATATTTATCTATCAATATACTATTAAGAAAGTAGAGTTTTTATTTTTTTTTGGGGGGGATTTTTCCTTTTTAGTTTATACGTGTTGGGCAGAGGGAGTAAATTTTCCCACCCAACACTTTTTACTTTTTACCTTTTTTTTTCTTTTTGCTTATGCTATTTACAATTTAAATACTGTTGAGTATTATAAATTTAATACAGTATAATTTATTTATGATAAAAATATTTTAATTAATTTAAAATTTTATTTAATAAAATTAATTTATTTTACTGTATATTTTATATTCAACTCGTATTGATTTGTGATCTGAGCGCTGTTTTTCTCTTTTTTTTTGTTTTATTTCATGTTTTTTATTTTTTATGTTCATTTTTATTTTTTGTAATTTAAATATTAATATGACTATATAATCTAGATTAATATTATATATTTTATTTTTAAATTTTATCAATAATTTAAGTAAATTAAAATTTTAGTATAAAAATTATTAATTAAATTAATTATTTAAATATTCTATTTTTCAATAATAATATTCAATGATTAAAATTAGATTTATTTACTTAAATTTTATAAATGTTTCCTTCATATCAATTTTTAAATATTTTATGTCAAATTAGATACGTATTAATTAAAATTTTATCAAGGTTTTACATTTCATGTACTATTTCACATGCTTTTTTTCATTTTTATTTCTTTTCATTTATATTATTTATAACTCAAACACTATTGAGTAATATAAAGTTAACACAATAAAATTTTTTTATGATTAAAATATTTTAAATAAGTTAAAATTTTATCTAATTAAAATTATTTACTTTACTCTATATTTTATTTTTACCTCTTACTAGTTTATAACTTAGACATTAGTATTATTAAATAATATATATCATAATGTGTATTTCATTTTTAAGTTTATTTAAATGCTTTAAATAAATTAAAATTTTAGTATAAAATTGTTAATTAAATTATTAATTAAATATTCTATTTTTTAATAACAATGTGTGTGGATGTTTGATTGATGAGAAATTATGGGTTTAATATTATGTAAGTTGATAAATTGATTATTCTTGACCAAAAGAACAGCAAAATTACTAAATTTTTGCAAAATTCATGCCTATAATCAACTATAGCTTTGAGAAATACTCTTAAAATACTTATAGTTGATTATATAGTTGACAATTCCAAGGATGATACTTTTACATTTATAGTTAACTATATAATCAATTATGCCCTTCCAAAGTTGCTCTCTAAATAAATATTATTGAATATATAATCGATTATGAGAGTCATATTTTACTTCGGATCCCTATATTCAACTATATAATTGAGTAATACCCTATTTTAGCCAAATTTACATTTTCTATGAAATTTTAAGAATTTGTATTCATATATGGATGTTATATTTACACTTGAAAATTATAGAAGTTATTGAAAATTGATTTTGATGATAAAATTCCTAAATGAGATTAGATTGTGTTACAAAATGTGAAATGGGAGGATTAAAATATGAGAATCTAATTACTACTAGCTTCGGGAAACTATTGATGGAGGGATAAGGGAAATCCTAGATGGATAAGATAGGTTTGTGAATAAAGGTGATTCAGAATTAGAAGAAGATTTAAATACTTTATTTTCTTCAAAGAGCTCATTATTGTTGTTTACATTGTGGGTTACAAAAGTATTTATGTATAGAAATTATCTAAATAAAAAGGGCATTATGAATACCCTTCTTTTATATTATTAAGTAGGTTATTTACTTATTAAGTTTTAAACTCACTCCTTGTTATTTATTTTTTGTAGATACTACTGTAGGAAGCTTTTCCTTCACCACACCACCACAAAAGTAAACTTTCCACAAGTAGCCATAATAATTATTATTTTGTTGTAAATAGAAGTATAATTAGGTTAGACTTTATAGGGAAGTAAATGGTTTAATAGATAAGAATGTTTGTATAAATTAAGATTGGCTAACCTTACGAATATAACAAAGTCTAAATATTTTGATGTGTGTTATAAAATTTAGTAACATGAAATATGATAATATCAAGTATTAGTATTAAATTAGGTTGGTAAAACTAGGTAAGGGGGTTACATGTAAAACTTCTGAGGCCATAATTAAAATTGAGTTTTGAATTTAAATCAAATATTATTATTAAATATAAGATGGTAAAGTAAATTTATAAAGTTTAATCTAATTGATATAAAAAATTCAAAACTTAATTTTGAATTTTTTTAAGTACCTATGGTATTTTTAAAAATTTATTAATAAAATTTTATTTTACATTAAAAAATATTATAGAACACATCATTTAAGAATTTGGTGAATAGAAATTTTAAAATCATAATCAAATATAACCTTAAAAGTATATGAAATCTTAATATTTTGTGATAAAATATTCAAACTATCAACTAAAGTTAATTTATAATAAGAAATTGTTCAAATGTTTTAATTAATTTATTTATTTATTTTGTTGAAGTCAAATATTTTTAATTTAGTACTTAACCGATTTAGTACTAAAAAGATTAGTGCTAAAATTAAAGCACTGAATTTTAAATATTGAATTTATAATGTTTGAGTAATTTCTTTTCTTAAGAATTAAATTTAGTTAAAGAAATAAAATGTCATCGCAAATGTTGAAATTATATATAATTTTAAAATTATTATTGATTTTAATTTTAAAATTTTTATCTATCGATTTTTTTTGCGGTATCCAGACACTATATTGGATACTGACTAATCCAGATTCGAGTCCGGATAGGACCACATTGGGTAGCAAAGCTTTCTCTAGTGAGTTTTAATGTAGCTGCATTCCTAGGAACTCGAAACCGAGACCTCTGAACCTCTGATTAAGTTAGAACAACTTCATACTAGTTGATCCACGCGCTTGGTGGTATCCACTAGATTTTCAAATGTTGTGATATACTTTATATGTCTAAATAATTCCTTGAAAGATAGAGATAATGTTGGATTTTTTATTCCATAAAATCTGATTAAAGTAGGAGCAGTTTGCTGCTTAATGAATTCAACTTAATACCCAATCTTAAAATATCATTAAAAAATTATATTTTCCATTTGAATCTCCTCATTAACAGCTAAATTAATATTTTTACACACACTCTAAATTAAATGATGTTTAGTTATTATATTAGCCCGTAACAGAAGCAGTGTTTTGTCGAATTCAGTTACAAACTATTAAGAAGAAATTGCAAACTTGTGTTTTTCTTATTTCTTTAATTAGAAACATTAAAATCTGATAAAATACATTTTAAAAATCAAGGACTGTTATTGGAGATGAGGTTATATAAATTTCCAATCTTCTACTTTTTTAAAATCAATTTACAATTTTTTTTGTTTACTTCTTAATTTGGTGTTTTTATATTATCTATGAATTACACCTTTTCGGTTTACTATATAAATTTCAAAGATTTTCTCAGAATTTTTTTTGGGTAAATTTGTTGAATATGCAGCTTTTTTTTTTTAAATTAACACAACAATGAATTCATTGTTTATAAGGATATTAATTATTATATCCTTCAAATTTCATAATTAATATTAAGAACTTTTTATTCTTATTTTTGTTATAATTATTCATCCATTCATTCACTGACAATGTTAAAATAGATGATAAAAAACAAGGTATATATAAAAAGTATGACTTTGAAATTGTTAAAATTTACTTCAATATTTTCCATCTATTTCACTATTACATATGAAGCAATTAGTAAATAATTATAATAAAAATAAAAATAAAGTACTACTAACACTCATTATGAAATTTGGATAATATAATAATCAATACTATTATAAATGAGGACTAACGGTTGTGTTTGCTTTTCCCCCCTTATTTGTTAGGTGTGATTAGACATTCAAAAAGGTGGGGGGCGGGACAAACTTGTATTTTAAATAGGTAAAAATGGTCGAATCTATAGGAGTTTGCAATTAATCCCATTATTATTTTTTTATTAATACAAATGATTGAATCACTATATACATTTATGTAAAGATTAGATATCAAATTCTAAATATAAGGAAATGCACCTTCAAGAGATATTAGATTAAATTGAATTAAAAAATATCTATTTTTTAAATTACAATTGATTAATTAATTTTTTTTAATTTGTGTAATCAGTTTGTTAATAAAAATAAAAAAATTATATTAAATTATTAGATATTAAATTGAGAATTAAATTAGATTTAAATTTTTTTTAAATACTTAAAATATTATAAAAAAAATAGTTGGATCTTAATAAACCTACATCAAAAACAGGCTTTAAACAAGGAGTTCGCAAACACTCCAAGCCCATGGGCTTAAGACCATTTTACACTTTAGATGCGAGTGGAAAATTTTGTAGGTTTTTTAATATTTGAGTCTTTTTTAATTAATTTATCATATCTCATCGTGACTCATAGAGATTTATTTTTAAGATACGATTTAGATTTTTATATATGTAAAAAAATTGATTTTATTTATAAACCATTTTTTAGTTAGTTTTTTTGAATCTAATAAAATTAGATGATGATAAAACTATTGCTACAAAGAATTCTGCTCACAAATATCTTTTTTTGTGAAAAATTGTTCTTCACTAACAAAAAAGAAATTTAAGTCACACAAGCAGAAGTGTTTTTTTATATTAATTATACAAATAATTCTATTGATGAAGAGTACAAGGCTATTTTGATGCTGAATTAACGAAAATATTTAATATGCACTTATGCGCATTGTATTTCACATTTATAGGGAGATTAATGTAAGCTTTCAAATTTGAGAGAAAATATATGTAATTTTTGCATACATTAAGAAAGGTTATTATTTTTCTCTCTTGTTAATTATTAATTATTTTATAAATTAAAAGATTCTTTATCTCATTAGTTAGTAAAAAAATAATGATTTATTTTCTTCTTCCCAAAAAGAATATAAGATGTTTGATACATAAAAAAATATTCCATATGTAATTATTTGTTATTTTAATTTCTACTTCTTACAAAAAATTTGCCTCATAATTGCTTAATGAGAAAAGGAAAAAGAAAAGATAATGGAAAGGTCTAAAATTAAAAAATTTCATTTATTTTGATTAAAAAATAAAAAAGAAAAAATAAGTTGATATCATTTTTATAAATTAAATTTTCAACTTTTTTCTTCTTTGTAATTTTAAAAATTTAAATGTTTAAATTCTTAAATGCATACAAAATCCTTAAATACCTTTAGAGTTGCTCTTTGGATAAGCATAATTGACTATATAGTCAAAAATAAGTTTTGAAAATTTTAAAAAATTAACCATATAGTCAACAAAAATTTGAAAATTTAAATGTTTAAATTCTTAAATGAATACAAAATCTGTGAAATACTTCTAGAGTTGTCCTTTGGATGAACATAATTGACTATATAATCAACAATAAAGGTCATGTTTTGCCTTTAGACATTTATAGTTGAGTATCACCTTATTTTAGCTAGTTTTATATTTTCTATGGAATTTAAAGATTCTGCATTCATATATGGATGTTATATTTACACTTTGAAATTATGGATGTTATTGAAATTGATTTTGATGATAAAATCATTAAATAGGATAAGGTTATGCTATGAAATGTGAAAAGGGGAGATTGAGACTGTGAAAATTTGACTAGATTTAAGAAATTATTTGTGAAAGGATAAACCAAATCTTGAAAGAATAAGAATGGGTTTGTAAAGGAATAAAGCTAAATGGAGGTTATAAAGAGATTTAAATACTTTTTTATTTTATTTTCTTATTAATACTTATTTTCAATAAGCTCATTATTGTTGTTTACATTGTGAGCTACAAAAGTGTTTATGTATGAAAATGATCTAAACAAAAATGGTTCTATGAATATCCTCCTTTTATATTACTAAGTAAGTTGTTTACTTACTAAGTCTTAAACTCACCTCTTGTTTATTTTCTTCAAATACTATTATAGAAGCTCTTCCTCCACCAACACTACTATTAGGAATAAACTCTTTATGGCATATGTTTGTACAAGACAACCATAATAATTAATTATTTCGTTATAAATAGAAGTATTAGATTAGGCTTTGTAGGGAATAAATGGTTTAGTAGATAGGAATACTTATATAGATTAAGATTAACTAACCTTATAAATATACTTTGACGTAAATATTTTGATATGTGATATAAAATATCTTGTTTTAGTAACATGAAATGTGATGATATTAAGTATTAGTGTTAAATTAAGTTGATGAAACCAAGTTAGCAAATTTCATGCTAGTCACAGGCTTTGGAGGGCCATGGTAGACCCTTCAAGGTTATGATTGAAATTGAGTTTCAAATATAAATTAAAAATTATCATTAAATATAAAATGATGGGATAAATTTGTAAAACTTAATTCAATTGATATAAAAAATTCAAAACTTAATTTCAATTTTTTTATACCTATAACGTTTTTGAAAACTTATTAATAAAATTTTATTTTACATTTAAAGAATACTATACAACACACATTTAAGAATCTTATGAATAGAATTTTTAAAATCATAAACAAATATAATCTTAAAAGTATATGAAATCTTAATATTTTGTGATAAAATATTCAAACTATTCACTAAAGTTAGTTTATAATAAGAAATTATTCAAATATTTTAATTTATTTATTTATTTTGTTGAACTCAAATGTTTTTAATTCAGTACTTAATGAATTTAGCACTAAAACCTTTAGTACTAAAATTTAAGCATTAAATACTAACTTTATAACGTTTCATAAGTGATTTCTTTTCTTAGGAATTAAATTTTGTTAAAGAATTAAAATTTCATCACAAAATATTAAAATTGTATACAATTTTGAATTATCATTGATTATGATTTTAAATTTTAATTTTAAAATTTTTATGCACCAGATTTTCAAATGATGTGATATATTTTTTATGTCTAAATAATATCTTAAAAGATAGGGATAATATTGAATTTTTTATTTCATAAAATCTAATTAGAATAGAAGCAGTTTGCTGCTCAATGAATTCAACGAGATTTTTGCTTAATTTAATACCCAGTCTTAAAATATCATTAAAAATTATATTTTCCATTTGAATCTCTTTCATTAACAGCTAAATTAATATTTTTAAACACACTCTAAAGTAAATAATGTTTAATTATTATGTTAGCCCAGTAACAGAAGCAGTGTTTTGTCGAGTCCAGTTAGAAACTATTAAGAAGAAATTGCAACTTTGTGTTTTTCTTATTTCTTTAATTAGAAACATTAAAATCTGATTAAAAATTTAAAAAATCAAGAATTGTTGTTGGAGATAAGGTTATATAAATTTTCCAATCTATTACATTTTTAAAATCAATTCACAATTTTTTTTGTTACTTCTTAATTTGTTGTTTTTATATTATATATGAATTAAAACTTTTCGATTTAGTATATAATTTTCAAATTGCTCAGGATTTCTTTTGGGTAAATTTCTTGAATGTGCAACTTCTTTTTCTTTTTTCAAATAAACAAAACAATTAATACATCATTTAAAAGGGCTCCGACTACTCTCTTAAATTTCATAATCAGCATTAATAATTGTTCATTCTTACTTTCATTATAATTATATGTCCGTCCATTCAATTCTAACGTTAAAGACTTCATTTCGCCTAAGTAATTGATAACTAATAAGTTAACTTATAACTAATAATTGATAAACTAATTAAAGTCTTTCGTAAAATTAGTTGTTAAAGTAGTTGAAATTGTAAAATGACATAAAAGACCATATTAATAGAAATAGATATATAATAAAAATAATTTATATTTATTTAAAAATTGAATCATATTATTCTAATTAAAAGTTTAAAATAAAAATATAATATTTAATATTTAATTAATTATATTTTATAAACCTATATATTTATTTACTTATATAATTTTTATTTTATTATTTATTAAAAAATTATAATTACTTAACATATAATTAATTATATTTTATGATATTATTTATTTAAATATATATTTTTATATATTTATAATTTAAAAATAAGATATAATTATGTCAAAATTAAATTAATTATATTTTATAAAAATTATTTAGATTTATATTACAAAGGGTATGTATTGTAAATTAATAAAAAGAATAAGGATAGATTTAGAAAATATTTGAATAAGTAGTAGCTTATAAGTTATAAGTTATTCCGAATTAACTTATTAAATTAGAGGTTTATAAGCTATTTTAGATAATTTATAAGCTAATGTGGGAAACATTTCTAAAAGCTAACTTATAAGTTATAATAAATTATAACTTATTGATCAAGATCAATAAATTATAAGTTAACTTTTTGTTGCACGAAACGGAGCTAAAATAAATGATGAAAAGATAGTAAAAAAAATAGCATGAATTTGAAATTGTAAAAATTTACTTCAATATTTTTCATCTATTTTATTATTGCATGTGAAGAGATTAATGAATAATTATAATAAAAATAAAAATAAATTACTAATAACATTATTTATGAAATTTAGAAGATATAATAATTGGTATCATTATAAATAAGAGATTAGTGATTGTGTTTATCTCCTCCCCTAATGTTAGATAGGATTAGAAATGCAAAATGGTTAGAGCAAGGTGGGTTCGTATAAGCCCCCATTTTAAACAGCCAAAAATGGCTAAATCCATAGGAGGTTGCAAGTAGCTCGTATTATTTCTTAATTAATAGGAGTAATTAAATCATTAAACGCACACATGTAAAGATAAAAAATTAAATCCTAAATATAGAAGAAAGCAACTTAAAGAGACATTGAATTGAATTTGATTAAAAAATATCCATTGTTTTGTAAATTATAATTGGTCCTTTTTTTTAGTTTTGTGCAATGGATTAGTCAAATAAAATTAAAAAATTATATTAGATCAATAGACATTCAATTAATAATTAGATGGATAAAAAAATTCCTAAATATAGAAAGGTTAAAAAAATTAATTGTATCTGTGAGCAAACCAATAGAGCTCCCTAGAGGCTAAGCTCTATGGGCTTTCCTGCATATGTCAAAAGTAGGCTCCAACTAAGAAGCTCATAACTATTCCAAGCATGCGAGTACCCTGCATAATTCATGGGTTTGGGGCTCATTTCGAAATTTTGCAGGATTTTGTAATATGTGAATCTTTTTTTAATTAATTTATCATATTTTAACATAACTTTAGAGATTTATTATTAAGATATGATTTAAAATTTTATGTATATTAAAAAACCATTTTTGTTTATAAACTATTTTTTAGTCAGTTTTTTTAATCTAATAAAATTAGATGATGATAAAATTATTGTTACAAAAAATTCTGCTCATAGATATCTTTTTTGTGAAAAATTGTTCTTCTCAAAGAGAAAGGAAATTTTAGTCATACATGGAGAAGTATTTTTATATTAATTAGGCAAATAATTGAAGATTATATGGCTATTTTAATAAAGAATTAACGAAAATATTTAATATTCACTTATGTGTAGCATATTTCATAGTTACAAAGAGATTAATATAAGCTTTCAATTTTGAGAGAAAATATGTGTAATTTTTGTATACATTAAGAGAGGTCATTATTTCTTTATTATTAATTATTGATTATTTTAAAATTAAAATATTCTTTATCTCATTAATTAGTAAAAAAAATAATGATTTATTTTCTTCTTCCCAAAAAGAATATAAGATATTAGATACACAAAAATAATTCCATATGTTAATTATTTGTTATTTTAATTTCTACTTCTTATCAAATTTTTACCTCATAATCACTTGAGGAGAAAGGGGAAAAAAGATAATGGAAAGGTTTATAATCCAAAATTTTCATTTATTTTGATTAAAAAAAAGCTAATATCATTTTCATACACTAAAATTTTAAAATTTTTTCTTCTTTGTAGCTTTAAAAATTTTAAAATATCTTTCTTTTTTTTTTCTACTCTCCCAAAGAAAGCTTTAAAATTAATAAAATATGAAAATAAAATTCTACTCCACCAAAGAAAGCCTTTAAAAGATTCGAAAATAAAAAAAGAAGAAACTTAACAAATATATGAATAAAAAAGGCTAAGAAATCCCTCTTTTTTGGATAACTAGTTGTCTACCTGTGCGTTGCACTGGTAAAAATTAAAATTTTGAATTGAGATTGTTTAAATTTCAATCTCTTTCTTATATTGGGGATTCTACTTAAAGTGTCAATAATAACTGTGTACTCATTTATCATAATTTATTTGTTCTGAATATTACAATCCAAAATATACCATCAAGTAGACTTGGAGTATACATACACACAAAATCATGAAGTTTGTATTATATTGTCATACTTACAGACTAAAATAAAAGACTACTCAATAATGAAGAACCAAAGTTACAACAGTCTTTAGTCAGTTTTTTCCCTTTTAATAAATTTTTTGACTTTGTTGCATGACATTTGTGGGCTAAGTAAATTGGCAATGGGTTGATTATCTGCTTCATCATCATTGGTAAATCTTTTCATTAAGGTTAAGCTTTCTGGGGAGCTCAAGATAGTGACATCATGACAGTTAAAAGAGGTTTCCTACATTTGCATAATGAAACTTCCAATTACTTGCCATTATACATTGAAATATGGATCTTTTTATATAAATATGTTACTACCAATGCAGCAAAGTATTTGATAATTGACTCCAATATAGATTGAGAAAATATAAATATGATAAGAAAACTCATAGGATATATTGTATACCAAATTGAAGAACTATACTTTTAATAATGATTTGAACTGGCTATTCATCTAATTGTTAGTATATTTTGAATATTGTTCAAAATGAATGAGTATTCATTTCAAAGCATATTATGAAATAATCAAAATGCTGTCTATATTTTCATAGATTAAAAATTAGTCTCATTATGTAGAGCAATGATTGTACACTAACTTCTACTGCTTCACCAGTCATAAAATGTGATTGGTTTTGTCATATTGAACAAATCTGAATTTTAAGAAGCTCAAAATCAGATACATCACCATAAAGTTCTAAAAATATCAATTCATAAAGTTTATCTTGCATTTTCCTACTTAAATATGTTGGATTATTATTCCAAATTCATTTTTGTTCCATCAATCAATATATTTATAGAATAGTTCTATCTATTCAAAATATAATAAAGATATTCATGTAATCCCAAATATTATGAAAAAGAGAAAAAATATTTTTTTATTTGTCTACTATAGTAGCATTCAACATTGAGTTGATAAGTGTACACAAACATTTTAAGCAATAACAGGAGGTAGAAATGCTGAAAAAATAACATTAAGATAATACTTAAAAATAAGATAAGAGTTTGATTATAAATTTTTTTATTCTAACAGTCAATTTTTTTCAATTAGATTGCATTTTTCAATTACTTCAGAAAAGCCAAATTTGTGGGTGCAGCTCTAAAAAGAAAAATATTTCTTAGTTAATAATTTTCTAGTCTGTTAGATTAAACTTTAAACATTTCAACAAATGTTGTAAATATATTGGTTGAAGGAACAGGTTGTCTAATATCTAATAGCAAAAGTTCTTGTCTATAAAAGTTAATAATTGTTTTGATGAAATTATCTAAACTATTGATATTAGGAGAAACACTACCAAGAAAATAAGATGTTTAAGAAAGCATACATTTAGTGACTTTGAATATTCTACATTGACAGAATCATTTGACAGATGCAAAAGGCTTTGAACACTACTTTCCTAGAGGAAATATAAAGTAAATATGTATAAAAGTTCAACAAGAAAAGAAAATTATTTCTATAAATGTAATTTGAATATTGAATTAATGGTTTTTTTACCACCTGGTGCAATGGAGAGTCTAAGACAATGGCTTCAATTTTTTGCATATCATTTGTCATGCTAACAATAATGTAGCCATTACTTTCATTTTTCAGGTTGTTGTAATTAACATTATAGTTAGTGATATCAACATTGAAGAGAAAAGTCTTTCCGATCAGTTTATTTAGATCAGATAGCCATCCAAATTCATCATTTTCCTTTATAAACTAAAAAACATTCAAGGATTCTAATCAATTGTCCAAGTTATCTTGAATAATATAAAATACATAGTAATGCATTGCAAAATTAACCTAAACTAATTGTTCATACAGCTTGTCTGCAGATTTTTTAATAAAGTGCAATGCATCTTTCTCAAATATAACAAAAGATGCCTTTGCTGATGGGTCAATAACTTGTACTTGAATTTTGTACCTATAAATAAAAAGTTAAGTCCTTCAATGTGTTTCTATTAAAGAAATATTATATGTATATAAAAATTTATTTATAGAAGTATAAGATCAACCTTCGAGTGATAGTTTGAGGGATTTTATTGCATTTTGTGCAATATAGCTGATTGGCAATGAATCTGACCTTCTTTGTGCAAGTCCCGCATGCATCATAGTACCAATTGTACCTAGTTTGATGCATGTTAATTGTTGCAACTGTTGAAGCAGTACAGGGCTAAAATAAACTTTTTAATTTGTAAAAGGAAATTAATATAATTAGTTTAAATTTAATATTACACAAAGTACTATCACCTTTTTCATTTATAATATCTCTAGCAAAGTTTTCTTTTTTTTGACACATTGGAAATCATTAACTATAAAAGATGGATTTGTCAACAATTGGTTGTATCTCTGTGTTCCACTACTTTCAGGAAGATTCAAACTGAAGGTGATATTAAATTTATATTTTAGCAGTAATAAGAAGTAGATTGCAACAAATAACAACAAAATAATACCTATTCTTGAAATCTAGAACTATAGGAATGTTAGCATCATTGAAGATCAATTTGGATGTATTCCATGAATTTGTCAATATTTTACCTTTTGAAAAAAAATTTTAAAAGGTCAGTAATTACATGTATTATGTACTTAAATATTAGAATATGAAGTATGATTTTATGAGGTCAGGAAATAACCTTTCATTGGGTAGATTTTTGCAAGTTGGAAGACTACAATTAAGGTTTCCTCAATTGAATTCTTGACATAATTTTTAGCATATTTAGCTAGCTCACCCCATAAAGTGCATTTCAAATTCAGATTTCTGTATCATTAAAAAAAACAAAGTTAATGATTTCTAATAATAGTACACACTTGGTTGAAGCAAACTAATATTAAAATGACTAACTTGTCATCTCTTAAGTACAGGTGTTTTCTTTTGCTAGCGACCCTTTCACTTTGGTAGTCTTTAATACCTTCATGATGTGTTAGTTCTACAAATAACATCTAAAATGGCATAGATAACAATTCATTTGAATGAAAATATTGAATGTAATGTACGAATTTTAAGAGTGCTTGAATAGAAAAAATAACTATCAACAAAAGTTAGTAATTAATCATTATATTAGTAAAAAGTAATCTTGAACAAGTAAGTAATGAAAAAAAATAGTTAAAGACTTTAGGTTACCTAATATCTTTTTTAATGTGAAGGATATGAAGAATTTTCTCTTCTAAATATACTAAAACCTATAAATCATAAGATTTATATCCTTTATTGCTTACATGGTTAGTTTATAGCTCTAACTACATTGTTATCGTACAAGTCAAGAATCAAAACTTGTTCCTGCACTAACTCTTCTTAAAGAAACCTTTTTAAAGTTAACTTTTAAAATTTACATCTTAACTATATATACTTTGTATTGAGAAATCATTCTGACTTGTTACATAAAATATCTAATTATGAAGGGTACATACAAGGTGCTTTAGTGCTTGGTGGGGTTGATGTCAGTGAACTCATTTGCACATTATGAGTTCATAGCTTAAACTTTTCCTCTCAATATTTATTTAAATGCATATAATTTAATGGCTTGTAACTTATGATGGTGTATATATTGTAGACTTATCATCATTGGTGAAAAGAGTTATTTGTCTAAGGAATAATGAGATCACGTTCACTTTTTGGTATGGCTATATTTGAGTTTAAATGAAAGGGAAGAACTGACTGTAAGTAGAAGTATTATAATTCAGACATTATGTCCTATTATATTAGTTAATTTTTAGAATAGCTAAGGAGAGAAAACTATAAAACCTGGTATATTTGATGATTTAGGAAATGGGAGTAATTTTGATGTTTGTGTGATAACCAAGGTAACAATAAATTGCCATAATCTAGCAAGTTATCATCCAAGAGGAAAATTTGATTTTATGAGTATGAAAGTCTTAATACTGCATAGGGACATGACAACTATATCAAGAATTATCTCAAATGTAAACTTTGTTCTTTCATCAGTCAACAGGGATTTTAGTTGCCACAGAGATTGGTAAAGGGTTGTCTTTTCTTTTTTATTATAGTTGTGATGGTTATCTAATAATAGGGTGTGGGCTTGTCTGCGTGTGCTTCATCTTATAATGTGTGTGAAATGGTTTTATAAAGTAGAATTAGTGCTCAAGCTGTCCACTTTAATAGATAATATAGTTCATGGTTTATATAAAAAATCTTGTTTGTCCTTGTTTGCCTATAATAGTTCCTTCACCTATTGTTTTATTAATTTTATATTTCTTTTCAAATAGTAATGAAGTAAATATCAGCATCAAAACACCTTAAAAAATATTTTCATTATTGAGAATGAAGACATACCTATCAAGGAAGCTACTAGGACGCTACCTTCAATTATTTGCTCAAATGGAAAAAAACTAAAAGAGTAGAGTGGAATATTTGCTTGGCATTGATTCACATATGTATTCCCATGGAAATTAATCTTGTAAAAGTGATTAGCCACTCGATAGTTTCCATCGTTAAGCATGACTTGAAAATTCTGAATTATATAACATCTCCCTTCAACCAATTTTTGAATGTATGTAGGTATGAGAAACTTCCTAAATATAGTCACTCCAATTTTATCTCCCTGCATAAGCATAAGCATAGTACAGAGGTTAACATATTAAAAGATTAATTTCTCTAATAGTTAAAATTACAAAGTTGCTCTCTAAATTGTTGCTATATCAAATTTTGAAAAGTTTGTCTCATATACAGATTTGTTATGTGTAAAGAACTATAACTTTCTTCATATATTCAACATACATTAATTTTTTAAAAATAAATTTAGTTACCTTGCTATCAAGAAGCAACATATTGATGATTTTAGGCTCCTTAGGGTCATTTTTATCAAGAACAATCCACAATCTGATTACCCTTACTTCTATTTTTGATGTTTGTACATTAAAATGTAGTTCTGAGAATGGAGTAATCTTTCTTGCCATCACTTGCAAGCCTACAATTTCTAAGGATGATGACTTCCATCAAAAGAATCATACGCCATTATGATTTAATTTTAATCATTAGTAGGAGATCAAAATGGGTTATATAAACATAAAATAAAAATTAAGCAATTATAGCAAGGTCAAATTGACATGAAACAAATTGGCTATCACAACAGTTTTCCTTCAAGTAAATCAATTAAAATATTAATAAAACTACATAATTAGGTTATTTTAGAGAAGTTATAAATATAACTCATCCCATAAGTGTGTGAAAATTACATAAATAACTAATGGAATGAACAATTAGTAGAGATTTTGCAGAACTTCTTTGAAAACAATATTGGTGGTTGAATTAAGAGGTTGATTATCTTTGTCATGAATTAAATTTCTTAATCCTTCCTTGCTTCGAACTCTTGATATAGCAACATAGAGTTGGCTATGTGAGAAGACATTTTAGAAAGATAAATGCCAACATTTGACAATGATTGCCCTTGACTTTTATTGATAGTCATTGCATATGAAACTATCAATGGAAATTGCCTTCGCTGAATTTTAAAAGGAAGATCTAATGATGAGGTCAGATTCATTCTTGGAATAAAAATTCTCTTTTCGATATTAGTGTCAGTGATCACTTCAGCTTCAATAACATGTCTTCCAAGCTGAGTTACAATAAACCCTGTACCATTGCACAATCCAGCTGATTGATCTATATTACGTAATAGTATCACAAGAACTCTAACTTTCAAAACTAAACAGTGATTTGGTAAGCCTGAACCTGTGATGCCATTAAGATGCTTAACACATTGCAATTCTACCTAAATTTGTCCACTACTGTCACCTTTGCAAATTGAATCTGCATTGCAGTATTCTACAGCCTCTCTAAGTATTAAATATAGAATTTAAGAATTCACAAACTCAATAGTGACAAGTCTAAAAGTTAAGATAGCATGATCTTTAAGATAATATACACTCTTATAGTTTTCTAATAGGGATGGATACATACTTTTCACAATAGCTTCAATAGGATCATTAAAATCTTTGATGAAAAGTTCATCAAGAATTTGTACTTGAATCTAGCCATCATTTGGTTCATTGATTTTTCCATCACCAATATTAAGAATCCATTCAGCAAACTTTGTTAACTCAAGCTGATTGCATAAATTAGATTCTGCTTGCAACCTCATATTTTTATTCAAAGTTAGAACGTGGCAGTAATCCCAAAGATAGGATGAACTTATTGTTGCAAACACAATTTCTGACCTTCCTCCTTTTGGTATGATTGATAAAATTTGCCTAAAGTCACCACCTAGAATAATACATTTCCCACTAAAAGGTAAATTTGAAGAGTTAGGAGTATCTAATCAAACAATATCCCTCAGAGTTTTATTAAGTGCTTCAAAATAGTATTTATTAACTATAGGAGCTTCATCCTAAATTATGAGTTTAATTTTCCTTAGTAACTCTGCAATTTCGGTGCCTTGCACAATATTACATGTAGAATCTTCATTTATAGATAATGGAATTGAAAATCTAGAATGCACAGTTCTTCTACCAAGAAGTAGCATTAAGGTAATACCACTTGATGTAATTGTTAAGACAATTTCTCCTTTTGATCATAAAAAAGATGTCAAACACTTCCACAAATAAGTTTTCCCGGTGCCTCCATATCCATAAATGAAAAACAGTCCTCCCTAGTTAGTTGATAATGTCTACATGATTTTATCAAAAACTTGTTTTGTTCATCAGTCATAGATGTGGATAGTCATTCGAATTCTTCAGTAAGCAAAATTCTATTGTAATTCAACTTAGCTATTATCAACCTATTTTCAAATTTTGAACCCATCGATCCATCTAGAATTGGTAACCTAGGAAAATCCTTTAAAGACTTTCCATTCTTTTTAAGAATTCTATCAATAGTAAAAGTGTGAAATTTTATTTTTGCTCGTCAATCAACTATAGATCTATTATTTCAAAATTAGAGAAAAATTTATCATGAATTGTAATTTGGATATTCAAGATGAATTCATGTATGTCACTTATAATGGTAGCTACAAAACATAAAAAAAAACTACTTGTATGAGCAATTTTTTATAATAATGCATGCACTTATTTTTTGAAACTAACCTTTTAAGAAAGCACCATAAATTTAGCATAGATAATGCTAAATTTGGTTGCAACAAAAGCATGAGGTTCTATGAAAATTGGCCATTCTAATTTGGGTTCTTCTTTAAAAATTGTCAAAGAAGCAGTTAAAGAATTGATATTTCAGGTTATAAAAGTCTAAAATGTTTACCCAATATCTTTTCTTGATTGTGGTTTTATTGTGTTTAGTTTGAGAGTTCGTTTGCATCTGTTTATTTGCTTAGCATTATGTTATTATTTGTAAGATAAATATTTAAATGCTTGCAATTTTACTTTGAAAATAGGCACCTACCTCTAAGTGAATTTAGAGTGCAATGCTTGCCTAAAGTTAATAAATTATTTGGTCACTTAGATGGACTACAGATGCATGATGAGATATCACATTTTTATGCATGCCTTTGCTGTGCATGCCAGTCTTTTGAGATTGGAAAAAAAAAGGTTTAAATATGTGTCAAATTCCTCCTTTCTTATTTAGAAATCATTTTTATTCCTACTATCCAATAGCTTGTAAATATTTCAAAACACATGAAAGAAAACTATTACTCAAATATAAAAGGTTATTCATATGAAGATTGATTTTTAACCTAAGAAAAAGTTATGATAAGTAGTACTAAGAATGATGCTTTTATTGTCTCTTTGATATCTTAGAATTCATATTAGTTACCAAGGAAGTGTGCATGCTGCTGTCACATTTTTTCATGTCTCTTTGCAGAAAGATTGATATTAATGGAACTAGTTTTGTGACAAGGTCTGTACTTTCATTTTTCGTGATGCAATTTTTGATCATTTTTCTTGTTATTTATGTTAATAAATGATGGTCCTTAATTTTAATTGTTTGGATGGTCAAGCATTGATTTGTAGATGATAGGGCTTAGTTGATTGTGGGTGTGTATATTGTTCAAAAGGCTTTTTGGGATATGTAAGAATTGTATATGAGAATGTTTTGTTTTCTGTTCCTTTCTTTTACTAGCTGATCATACAGGAAGTCCAGCTCTTTTGCCTTGCCATCCATTTGGAAATCAATTTATTTTTTATGCACTTTGGAGGTCTTTTCTATTGTTTTTACATTTTTTAAAGTGAGTGATAGTATTATTTTCTCATTGTAGTATCTAATTTTGACCAATGTCAAAATTTTCGTCAAAATGGATTGGTGCCAAGACATTATACTCTAAGACCTATAGTTTGTTTCCTTTCTAAACATTACTTTCCTTCCTTTGGTACTAGATGCCATACCCTTATTTCTATATGGAAGTGAACATAATAACCTATTTTTTACTACTTTTCCTTTCTGAAGCTATAATTGGTTATAGAAAAGTGCTTGTTGTTTCTAATCTTAAAATATATGCTTAAAATTTTGATCCATTTTTAATGCCATGGCTGAATTGGTTGATTACTGGATTAATGGCAACATGTAGACAAAGGATACAGGAACTCAAATATTCATAACTTTAAATTAACCAAAATTGAAATATGAAAGTGAAGTTATTCAAATTTGTACTATTTCTCTTTTAGCTTTTTCCTTCATTTTGTTTTCTGCTATTGATGTAAAATTCAACCAGTTATGAATCATTATCCAACATTTTTGAAATCTATGACTTCAATTCAATCCCATTTTGACAATGTCAAATTTTTCATCAAAACGAATTGATGCTGAGACATTATACTCTAAGACCTATAGTTTGTTTTTTTTTCTAAACATGGCTTTCCTTCCTCTAGTACCAGATGTTAGAACCTTATTTCTATATGGAAGGAAAGATGATAATCTATTTTTTTTGCTAGTTTTCCTTTCCTAAGTTGTAATTGGTTATAGAAAAATGCTTGTTGCTTCTGATCTTAAAATATATGCTTAAAGCTTTGATTTATTTTTAATGCCAGGGATGAATTTGTTGATCACTGGTTGTGGCAACATGTTGACAAAGGATACAAGAACTCAAATATTCATAATTTTAAAGCAACTTGAACTGAAGTATATAAGTCTAGTTATTCAAATTTGTTCTATTTCTCTTTCAGCTTTTATTTTCATTTTGTTTTCTGCTACTGATATAAAATTCAATCAATCACGAATCATGATTCAACATTCCTAAAATTTGTGACTTCCATTAAATCCCATTTTGACAATATGATTTTGTTTTCCGAAAGGGGATACTAATTTCTTTACCTTATGAGATCTCTTACTTACTTCCTATCAATCACTTAATAAAAAATACCCCGCTTCAATTTAGGATGATCTTAAACTTGTTCTACGGGAGCTTTTGGCAACTCATTTAGGGTTAGAACTCTTGCAGAGTATAGTTAAGTTTGAATAGAGATATGGTTTGTCATTAGCCTTAGTTGTAATATCACTTTTACATATTTTATGTAATTATACATATCAGTGAATGTTTGATGTTTTTGTGATATTTTTTTTACATAAAAATTTTCATCTTCCTTAGAAAATTTATATCACACTAGTTTATGATTGATTTCCTTAGGGGACGTAGTTATGATCTAATATGCTAAATTTATATATATGATTTTATTTCAAGTTACTATATTAGAAAAAGCATATTGTAAGCTTTTTGATCCTGGTTATCTATGAAGCCCTTTGAAATTAAATAACCTAAAGCTATAACTTTTTGTTCTTTTTCATGCTCCAGTTGTGTAAGCCATAACTTCTTGTTTCTCTGTAGAGGATTCCTTTTAAAATGCAAGGTTTCTGTATGAAGTTATCATGTTACTTATTCTATTTATCTAAAATATTGGCTAATCCTTGTTCACAAATTTCTTTGTATTATTGTGATATGGATGAAATTAATGGTTTTGAAATTATGACTTAGTAAGATGGAAATATCACCCGACATATGAAGGTTTAGTGACTTAATTTAATTGAATTATATTTGATATTATCAAAAGTTGATTTGATTTAATTTAATTTAATTTTTATTCTTAATTTTTAGAGAATATTAATAAATTATTAATAATATTCTATAAGTTAACAATTCAAAGATTTCAAATCTGAGAAAAGAATGCATAAATCCAAATTATAAACCTACCTCATATTTATATGTTAGGCTAATTTATTTTTTTTATAGGCATGACTTATTTTGTGTGGAATCTAATTTACTTTTACCCTCATCTTTTTAACAATATCCTGATCTTTAAAACATTTCCAAGGTTATAGTAAGATTAAATTAAATATCTTGGGGGAACAATTATCTTCAAAAAGGGAACTGGTGATTCCCTTTAACAACTATTTTATTTTACTGACAAAGTATTTCATTTTTCTAATTGATGAAAATGATTTCGCATTTCAAAAATTCAGGTTCTGTTTAGTAAGGGTTTTTTGTTGAGTTCTCAAGCATCTTTATTTTTGATATGATCCCAGACAAGATTTGCAACGTAATATTCACCAATGAACCCTTTTTATTATCCCTGCTGATTCTCATTCTTTGAAACATCATTTCCAAAGGGCAAGATCGAAATATCTTATTGTGATAAAAAAATATCAAACATATTTTTTTTATGTTGAACATTGGATATCACAATTAAACGTCCCTAGCCAAATTTAAACAACCTGCATCTTACTTGTTTTCAATTACATTCTAGTTATTTATTTCTAAATTGTAACACTTGCGATTAATGACTTTTAGGGATATATTGGCGGGGACAATGGTAATTTTAATGGTGCATTTTCAGTTAGAATTTGTAAGGAAAATTAATGGGTAAGGTAAATTGCACGATTGTGAAAATTTAAACATCAAACTGTCCCCTTTAAAACAATAAGACTTCTGTCATTTTAATTACAAGTAAACAACGTTAAATATTAGCAAAGAACAGAGTAAAATAAAAAAGAGTTGATCCAATGGATAATGTTTTCAAAATGCCAATAAAAGGGTTGAAAGATTATTTTCAATGAAGAGCAAGAAAGGACTATCATGCATTGAAGACATAAATATATAATCAACCAATAAAGTTTACTATGTATTCGTTTTAAGCATGAGTTATAATCTAATAAAGAAGTGACATGCAATAGAAATTCAAAAATAATTTCATTGAAGGCAAAGTAATAAAGTATATTACCTTCATTTCTCATTGCTCTTCTTTTTAAATATAGGATATCTTTGGATAGTATTTGCCAATTTTTTTACCAAAGAAAACTTGGCCTCGACAAAGTGTTAGATAACAACATTGTAGAAAATAATTTTCTTAACTCATCACCAGTACCCCAGAATGAGACTTCTTTAATTGCTTCCATAAACTCCTTATCATCATCTAATAGTCCTTTTGCAAAACATGCATATCTAAATGTGTTATGAACTTCACCTCCAAAAAAATTAATTTCATTATAGCTTGTAGGGCCTCTTACTTTACTCAATAATATTCGTAAATAGTAAAGTTCACCGCTACTAGGTGGAATAGCTTGCAATCAGTCGATACAGAACCTTTGCTTCCTTGGAAACTATCAATGTTCCTCTGCTTTGAAGACAAAGTGCAAAAGAAATTCAGCATAAGTAAGTTGTCTAGCAATTTCATAAGTATTGTTTGCTATCATCCACGCAATAAACATAGATTCTGCTACTAATCGCTTGTGAAGAAGTTATTCAATGTTTACAATGTCTTGATACAAACAATAATTCTCATTAGGTAAGTGGAATGTCAATCTGTCAACTACAAGCCATCTACAATGAATATCATAACAAAATATCCTCCATGCAGCTTCACATGGTGTAATGTATCGGCAATCATAATATAATTTAATTTCATCTACTTCTTCCCCATTATCAGAATTTTCATTTGTATTGCAAAGTCCAATAGTGACACGATCATATCCTTTATTAATTTATTTGAATAAATACTTGATAGAATTCTCTTGGTTGCACCATTCAACATTGATATGAGCTTGGAACATCATCAACAAAGATGAATTATAAGGAACTACATAGCAATTGTCTAATTGAACACCATTTTTCTCCATTATTTTTTCGATGTCCCTTCTTCATCAATCATTGTCATCATGGTGAAATCTTTTAGGAAATGTTTGAGACACTTTCTATCCTTCATACATGGTGAATTCATGTTAGAATTACCACATGGGCCATGCATCATAAAGTTTAAAATAGCCTTGTATAATTTAGGATAAAGATCTTTGTCAGGAATTTCTACACTTATTATACGATCAATATCTGAAGGAGTAGGATACTTGTCTTTTGCCATCAAGAATAGAAGTATGTATGCATGTGGTAAACCTTTTTTTTAGAACTCCACTGTGTACACAACTAAAATGCAATTAATAAGGTATTTTTAATATAGATAATCAAATTTAAAGAAAAAAGGATAACAATAATGTTAACTGATTAAGAATATTTGATTATATAAAATTATTCATACCTGCTTTAATTATTCCAAACAATTTGTCTTGCTTGAGTACTTTAATCAACTTCATTAACTTTAAGTGGAAAATTCAAGAAATTGCTTCATTATGATCAGTAGGTTTCAATCCCAATTTCTTAACATATCTATCAATTTCTGGCCACTTTGGATTACATGTGAAAGTGATGAAGAGATCAGGATATCCAGCTCACTTACAAATTGCCATAGCATCTTTATAATTTTAGGTTATGTATCGTACTCCACTTGTAAAGCTTGAAGGCAAAATAATACGCTTTCCAACACAAGTTGCATCTGTTTCCCCTCTAAGTACAGCTTCTGACAAACCATTATACATTTTAGCCCTTAAATCCTTTTGATGGTTGTGAATATAAGATAATCTAGACAATTCGACCATAGTATAGCCATCTACCATAAACTGCTGTAGAAGTCTCCTAGAAGATATTAAATGAGAAGATTCTATATTTCTATCTTGTAATCGATAGGCCTAAAAATTCATAAATTGTCACTTTATTTTGCTTTCTAGTTGAAGAGAGTGCATCTGAATGCATCATGTTTTGACAATGCCCATCCTCATCATAGGGAAATAAAATTAAGTATTGAATAGGCAAATAGGATGGGTGTAACTCATGAATTCTTTAAAGCTCACCATTTTGGGAATGGATGATAATGTCCCTTTTGTTTGCTAAATAAACATAACCCACAACTAAAGCTACTACCTCATTTATAGAAGGTAAATTATAGATATTTCTATCAGTTTTTCTTTCATAAATTAATTGGATCTTAAAGTTAGTGCAATTCTGATTCTCATATTTGTCTTTGGCCAATCTAAAGCATCTAGTCAATTGATTGTACTCATCAAAGATGTCCTTCAAATTATTAATAATTTCCATATCTAACTTGCTTTGCTGGTCATTTGAACTACACATAAAAAATAAGTAATTATTCTTGTTAGTATATAAAATAAGAGTAAATATATAAAAAAAACATGCAATGTTCAATAGATTAATATGGGAAATTCTTATCAAAGCACATTCATCCTATTAGAAACCTTATTTTGAGTGTCATATATATAAAGTTAAGCAAAATTGGGTTGTTCACCTTCAACTGGGAGCAAGCTGCCTATTCTATGATATTTCATCCCTATTCAACCTAAAAATATATGGACCTCCGGAGTTATTGATGTTGTTGTCAACCTTGCCACCTATTGAAGTGAATACAAATATAGAATTATAACTTCTTAAGCTCTCTTTAAAATGCCTTGTTGCCCTTGAGTGCTTATCTTCCATTAACCATTTCAAGTATGATGGAGGATCTTTCAAAAGTGGTAATTTCACCTTTCCTTAAGAACAACATAAGGAGTATTTTTGTGTTAACATACTTGACTTGGATAATTTCTCTCCTAGCCAAAATTTTACAGAGCAATACTGCCATATATAATCAGGATCACCATCATCCAAGTACTTTAAAAAGAACTAAATAAAATCAAATTAATTAAATAGAATTTGAATTATCAATCAAGCAAAACTTTTGGTAGACATCTTGCATTGATATAAGAAAAATTACATTTACATACCAATTTTAGAAGCTTGCATCATTGGATCATCTTTTTTCATTTAGTGAGTCAATTGGTCTTTTCCTAGAAGTCATTTTCATCATTATATAGAATAGATTAAAAATATAAAACACTTTTTATTGAAACTGAAAAGCAATAGAAAAAAGTACAATAACTTATAACATATAACTTAATCACACAAAATGTTATGGGGCACATTTGGTTGGCACATAGAATGACTGATACTATCATCTTCACTGTAGTAGAAAAGACATATGCTAGTTTCCATGATTTTTTTATTTGTAAAAGTGGAACTGTTACTTGACATCTCTATCATTGAATAAAAATATACAAATTGACATCAAGAATAATATCATGAATGATATTATAAAAAATTGCTTAATATTACATTGTACAATTCTTTTTTCAGAAGCTTTCTATTGTTGAATTTGGTTTCAATGTGGAGTTCAACTCTTACGATAGGAACTGAGAAGTTTAATATAATTATAAACATATAATGTCAATGGAATTTCATCAGGACCTAAAAATGCATTAATGTTACAATCCATCTTACATTGATTTGAATTCCCTTTCTAAAAATTAAAAAGAACAGTAAACACAATTAAAATATTCAACTTATTTTTTGATACATAGGAAATTTTTAATAATTTGTATAAAAATGCACAATAGTATGAACATTCAATTGAAATATACAGCTATTACAATTATCTATTACATGACTACTTAAAGAAGAAGACATAATAAGAAGACCATTCCCTTCGAAGAGCACCAGAATTACCATTAGTGTTTCTATCACTTTGTTTTAAACCTTGTTTAACTGATGTTTTAATGTTTTAAGTTCCATTTAACTCTATTTCACTGTCCATCTTGTTAAGTTGTAATCAAAGTGGTGTCCTAAATGTTTTATGCTTGATGTTGTTGGTGGACCAAAATACTACAATATGGTTGAAAGAAAAAGACTAACAATTGAAAAAGCAGTAACTATACTAAATATGGTTGAAAGAATAAACATCCCATTCAGACTCCTTACATTACCTATATATATATTGTTTAAATAATTATTTAAAAACATCTTTCAATTCAAAATTCTTGTAATTCCATGTTTGAAACTATGCTAATAAATAGTATAGAGAACAATTACCTCCAGGGTTCCTCAGCATAGCATTATAAGTATAACTAATACTTTCACCAAAGCTTGATTCACAAGTGTTCCTTAAATTTGTAATATCTCTAAGAAGTACTCTTGCAACATAGGACTTCTATGAAGTATTGCATGTGACATTTTCCTCTACATATAAACATAGAGAACGATCCTTAATAAGATACAAAAGCTGAAAGAAAGTATTTTCTAACTAACAGATTGAAAAACTTTTTTATTTACATTTCCATTCCATGTGAAAGTAAGTAGCAATTTATTGAACTCACCAACAGATAAAAATTGAGTGTCCAAGTTAGATATGCAATTCTGAACATTTGTAATTTTCCTCTTCGCAATCTTTCTATAAGAACCTTCATTTGCAAAAAGTATAGGATATTGATCCTGACATACTATGTTGTCAGGATTAATGTTTATAGGTGTTGAATAACTTGTAAATTCAAACCAAAAATAAGAGAATTTCTATTCTATCAATTAAAGAAAGCAATGTAGAAAGTATACAACCAAAGAATGTAAATATCAATATAATGTGAAATGCTCACAAAAGAAATTGTCAATTTGAATTCTCTTTGGGTTTAAGCTAAAAAAGATTTTTTTTCAGGAGCTTTCTGTTGTTGAATTTGGTTTCAATGTGGAGTTCAACTCTTATGATAGGAATTGGGAATTACCATTAGTGTTTCTATCACTTTGTTTTAAACCCTATATAACTGATGATTTAATGTTTTAAGTTGCATTTAATTCCTTTTCACCGTCCATCTTGTTAAGTTGTAATCAAAGTGATGTCCTAAATATTTTATGCATGGTGCAGTTAGTGACTAAAATACTACAACATGGTTGAAAGAAAAGGCCTAACAATTAAAAAAGCAGCAACTATACTATATATGTTTGAAAAAATGACTATCCTATTCAGACTCCTTACTAAATATGGTTAAGAAAGTAGCAACTACACTAAATATAGTTGAAAGAATTGCAATGAAGATTTGAAGCAATCACATTTTAAATAATAAGATTTAAACATAGTATATTACTCTTACATACACATGAATAAATAAAAAAATTTTATAAAAAAAATCTTTTGAAAAAATAGATAAAGCCTGAATTATCTTTACACATGTGTTTTAATGTAATATACATGATATTCATTTAGTTAAATTGATTTAATTCAAATTATATTATGTTTATAATGTGTATAATAATGTTATTTTATGTAAGAAAGAAAGAAAAACAAAAAAAAAGAAAAAATAGAATGTCAACATAGAGGTTTTGCTGTTATTTAGAATAGAAGTGAAACATTAATGTCTAATTTTACATCCTTGATCCCATAATATATATGAAAGAACCATGTATCAAGAAGTAGTAAACATAAAGAAAGTTACCTTTATTGTTGTTGTTTAGAATAGGACCAAAATTATAGCATATGCTCCTACCTAAACTTGATTTAGGAGTATTTAACAAATTTGCATCATCATTGAGAACAATCCTTCCAAAATAGGGTTTCTTAAAATTGTTATTCTCCTTATTATAACCTAAAATGAAATCATATGAAATTAGACTTTCCTTAAAACAATAAAATCCACTATAAATAAGAAAAAAAGAGTAGAAAGTGGACTTTTTAGTAAAGCATCTTTAGCTCTATTTTTGTTGACTCTTATGAATCTTCTCCTTATCCTTGCTTGTTTCCATTGAAATTGTTGGAAACTCATACTGTTGAAGGATATTTGAATCCCATTTTCTTTTGAAGTCATTATATACCCTAAATTTTAACTAATCATTTTTGTAAAACTATAAATTTCTTTGCAAGATCATGGTACTAGTAAACTAATTCTCAAATCTCCAGTAGCAGTTTAAATGTTTCAAAATGTCAATTATATTCTTTCCTAAAAAAAAAACACATCTTTTAACATCAGCAAGTGCATGTTTCAATAATAAATCTAGAGCAACAAATTAGAAGTTTAAATGTTTCAAAAAGTCATGGTATTGCTTGCTCATATAACATTTCGTTATTCAGTTTTGCTAGAAAAAAAAGGAGTTATATAATGCAAGACTCCTACATCCTCAAAGAAAAGCCCTCAATACTCATATTGTTAGCATAACATTTTAGCAAATCTTTGTAAAATATGAAATAGACATAAGTATGAAACAAATAAAAACTAATAAAACTAACTAAAACATATTACCTCAAAGGGAGCTCTCTCAAGAACCAAAGCAATTGGAAGCTTCTTCAGAGAACCTCTTGCTCTTAAATGCAAATACATATCTTCAAAAGAATAGAAACATTAATCAATAGAGGAAATCAGTTTTCAGGCTGCAGCACCTAACCATTCCTAATACATACTATAGAGTATGGCTATCACTGGAAATATGTCAATAAAAAAACTAAACAATGACTCTACTACCTTGGTTACTATTTTCATAGCATTTTATAAAATATTATAATAATAGCAATATTTTGAAACTATTATTTCAGAGCATTATAGACCTAACAATTTTCTAATAAAATTCATAAAAATTTAAAAAGGAATAAAATTGAAATAATGAATACTTCAGCTCAAAATGCACAAATAAAAGATAGAACAGAGCAAGCACCCACTTTATACATAATAACAGTAAAATAAAAATCAAGCCAATGACGTCCTTTGAAATAGCACAAAAATATGAAAAGATAATTGCATGTTTGTTCCCATAAATTCAATAACAAAAAATATGAATTTTTTAGGCCTTATCTTATGATCTTCTTATACTTCTTTTTTTTAAGCTTGGCTCTCATGCCTTTTTTGCATCCAAGATAACCAATTAAGCCCAGCATCGCCTTACAAAAGATAAAGCTACTCACTTTTAAAATCCTAAGCAATCTGTGAAAAGAAAAAAAATCAAGACAGAAGTGGCTTCTATGCTCATGCTTTCGGACGAAACCCAATTTCGTTTAAGAAAATGCTTGCTTAGTCTAACCTAGTTTCATTCCAGAAGATGGCTACTTGGTTTTCTAATGCATCAAAGTCCAAAAAAGCTTGCCTAGTCTAAAAAGATATAAAATTGATTATAATAAATTTCACTTAATTAAATAAAGTAAATCACATGTTGTCACCCATTAAAAATAAATGGCCTTTTCTTTTTTCGAAGTCAAAAAAAGGCTTGCCTAGTCTGAAAATGTTTTAAGACTAGTGTTCTCTTTTTTTCACATGTTAACATGCAAGATAAGTATTAAATCTGGAGTGCTACATATGTGACGCATACGCTTAGTGATGCATATATTTATTATGAAAATAAAAAATAATATTAATAATATAAAAAGTAATAATATCAAAAATATTAATAAAGTTAATAATATAAAAAATAATATTAATAATATTATATAATAATATTATATGATATAAAAAATAATATTATTTATGCAATAATGTAATATAATATAAAATAGAGACACATCAGTTAGAAAAATAGGCAAAGCAACTGTAAGAATAGGCTAAAAAAATTTTACAGATTAAAAAAAGTCTAAATAAATATTAGAAAATACTTATATAATATAATTTTAATTGACATTTTAAAAACAAACAATAAATTTTCTTACCAGTGAATAATGTTCTAACACAAGAAAATTTAGAAAGAAATATCTAGTGCTTGTCAAATGCATGGCTGAAAATTTAGAGACAAATATCCACTGCTTATCAAATGCATGGCCCAAAAGTAGCATTTCTATGAAAATTAGATCCTCCACTCCACACAAGGAAACCTATGAAGCAAAAGTAGAGTGGCAAAGTAAAAAAAAACACCAATAAGAAGGTTAAATTTATGCATTCTTAGAAATAATTCTTCAGTATTTATTGTGGAAATAGCAGAAAGAAGATAAAATGAGATAATTTAAGAACTGGTATGTGACAAAATCTGCTAGAATTTGTGTAGAATGTGGCTCAATCTAAATGACACACAAGATAAGTATAAGTCTAGAGTACTATATATGTGACATGTAAGCTTAGTCATGCATTTATTTATGAAAATTAAAAAATAATATTAATAATATTATATAATATAAAAATAATAATATTAATAATTTATTACATGATATAAAAAATAATATTATTTATGTAATAATGTAATATAATATAAAATAGAGACACATCACTCAAAAGAATAAATATAATATAAAATATTTTTATTATGAAAATAAAAAAATAAAAGAATATAAATAAATGGATAATAAAGTAATAGTTAATTAATAATAAATCATCAATTTGCATAATTGTTAATATTGTTAAAGCATTATCAAATAGAAGTAGTAAAAATCAGTTAATAATTTTCCAAATTAATGACTCCTAACGGAAGAAGTAATTTCCAAAATCAAATAATTAAATGAAGAAAATAAGTATAAGTTACCATTCATTTCCTCAAGAATGAGCTTTAGACATGGTCTGCAAGAGAGAGAAAGAGAGAAATGCAGTCACTAGCAGATGACAAAGCAAATAGGCATGGTGGCTACTATCAGTAAAATTGGAAGCTCAAAGGGGAGAGATTGGAGAAAGAAAAATAGAAAAAATGAAAGAGAAAGCTATAGTAGAAAGCATTAAAATTTAAATTTCAATTTGATTGAGGAAAGCAAAAAGAAACTGTGCAAAGCAAACTATTAAATTTGAAAGTGACTTGACGAAGGAAGAAACAAACTGTGCAGAGCAGCAGGGTAAGGCAAGTAATAAAATTGGAAAAAGGCAAAAAAGCCTAAAGTAGAAACAAAATGACAAAAAATTGTAAAGCAAATACAAACAAAAGCAAAACAATAAAACGCATAACACAATGACACCTAACAAGCAATGTGACGACACAACAAAAACACATGTAGCCAAGGCACAAGGAATAAAGAATAATAATAAAATAATATAATAATAATATAATAAATAGATAGTGAGAAAAAAATAAATAGTGGAATGAAATAAAATAATAAAAACAAACAACCTAAAGGTTTGTTTAGTTAGAGAAGAAAATTGGAGAGAAAAAAATAGGGGAGAAAGAAAATAAGAAAGAAGTTATTTTCCTTAAGGTTGTTTAGTTGTAAAAGAAAATAAGGGAGGAAGAAAATGGAGGAGAAATTAATTGTGTTTAGATAGAGGAGAAAATAAGAGAGAAAGAAAATGGATAAAGTGGTTTAATTTTATTTGAATATATATGAAATTGATATAAAAAGTTTTATTATACCAAAATGACCTTCAAACTTAAAATATTAAATTAATTACTATTAAAATAATTAATTATAATTCCAAGCCTTCAAGTTTTAGATATTTTTTACAAATTTAATTATTAAATATTAATAAAATTGGGCATAATGTTAATTACACAAACTCACTATGACATGAAAGAAAAAGATATAAACTTTTTCCTCCTTCTCTAGAATGTTAACAATTCAAAATAACCTCTCCTACAAAAAATTATAAATATAGTAATCATCATCCATTGTATTAAAATCCTATATTATCAGGGTTGAAGATGTAGGCAAAGGCAACCAACCAATCAACAACATAGTTACTCTCAAGATAAATGTGATTACTCGAAGAATTTTCACATGTAACATAACAAAAAATATTTAGAATCCACCGAAGCGAAACATAGATGATCCAAGAAAGCTGGCATGTTCATGGGATTAGTTAAGAAAACTAAAATGATCCATACAGAAATAAGGACAAATACTACAATAATTCAAATTGTAAATAGTTTCATATTCTATAATACATATCATTCTAATTAAACATTTGTTCCAAGCCACAACATGTGGACTAAAGTGCTCCTCCACAACATTTGAAGCAATTGGGTTCTGACAGTGACCTACATGTCAACAAATCAATAAAATTATAGTTTAGATAGTAATTATGTATGCAAGTATGACAATAGTTATAGACATATTGAAATACTCGAATCTTGAACCATTTTCTATAGCTACTGATGCTTGTCTAGTTGTATTCCATTAACTTCAATTAATATAACTTCCACAACACACAAGGTCTTAATTTACAAGTGTTCTAACAACTAGCATAAGCAAAAAAAGGAATGCTTCATTTTGATGACATACACACCTAGAAAAGCCTATAACACATCAGAGGATATCTTAGAAGATTCTTGCCTCCTTTATGAGTTGGTAGAGAAGATTCCAATGCATCTCCTGTGACACACCAAAAAGTTATTGCTTAGTATTCTCATTATCACATAAGAAATGATAGCACTGGAGTTGGAGCTCTTGCATCACTCCTATGTTTTCTAGCTCACTACACACCTCTGCAGGGCTATAATGTTGAGGTCCCTTTTGAAGCATTGCAAAATCTTCTTTAGCTATCTTGATATGTGTTTTGGTCAATGCAACCCTTCCTACATCACCTTAGTTAAGTTGTCTATTCCTACTTGTATTTTTTTATATCCACTCTCCACCAAATCAATCAAGGTTAATCAATTGTTTTAATTCCATCAGCTCATCAAATACATTGTCATTTTGACCTTCCGTTTCTAATCCTATTGTAGGCATAGAATAGTTAATTCACATGGTCCCAAATATTTCTGGGATGGATATAAAAGCACAGAGGAGATGCCATTTTTAACAACACTTCAATGGTTAATAACTCCAAAATAAAGTAAGATTCACTCTTTCCTAAATAATAAAACAAATGTTAGTTGCAACGCTCTCCTAAAATATGAACATCACACAGTTTTGTTACAATAATGCAACAATCTAACAAATATTTACTGACATAAACATAACAAAGTGTAGTGCAACATGGTGCATACTACATGAGCTTACAATACACTAATCAAGTACCTATAGTTAAATTTTCACTTCTAGCAACAAATGTAATATGGCTAGTGGTAAGATAATTTGCAACAATAGAAGAAAATGACAAACGTAAGCCACCCATCATAAAAAATACACGGTTACTATTAAATCTAGAACTAAGTAGCTCATTATTAATATTTTATTGAATTTTTTAAATATACCTATACGTATATAAATTATCAACATCAAAATCTAAGTAAATAAGAATGACAGGCAAGGTTTGCTATCTTTACAAATACTCAACATTATGTATCCTAATTGTAAAGAATAAGGAATTAAGATAAATGTTAAAAATTAAAACAATTCCCATATTGGACAAATTTATCTTCTTTTAAAACAAGTCACATATATTTTCTACAGATGATTGTAAAAACTTAGCAAAAAAAATTTTCCCAAATTTATTATAATAAATTTAGTTTTTCGTTGAAATATATTTAGATTCTAAAATTTCAAATTATTATTATAACTACGCAAAATTAAGTAACTTATTACTAGTTAATTATTTCATGCAAAATATATATAAATAATTCATGTAAATATATTTTTTTAATTTTTTTTTAAAAAAATGGGAACCAGGTTTGTGCAACCCAGTCAAACCGGGTTGGCTAAGAACTCGGTTTGATTCCATGACCAAACCCAGTAGCGAGTCACCCAGACCCATGGGTCCCAAGCTGGGCGAAATGCTCCAATACCTTTTCCTACTATAGATCCATCCAGTAGTAGGGTGGAGGGGCCAGGCATAAGTCAGGTCCACAATTGCTTCTAGCGCCAACATGAGGATGCGACCACCATTGAAGGCGGCACTCCAACCATCGGCTAGCAAGCACCGAGACCTTGCACATGGTTTCATCACCCAGTGCGAACAACAACACATAGTAGGGAAGATGGAAAATAGAAGACAATGACGAACAACAGCCAAGATCACCGGAGTCTAGAGTTGCTGCTTCTTGCCACCGGAAAAGCTCTCCCCTCTACTGCAACACTGGTTTTAAGTTTTGTGTCCAAATTTCTCCTCATATCTGAGGAGAAATTCTGTTGATGGGACCCACAACATTTTTCAAAATTTTTATTCTCTTCTCCTATTATTTCTTCTGTAGCCAAATGGAGGAAAACAATAAATTCTACCTCATTTTCTCCCCATTATTTTTCTTCTCCCCACTTTTCTCCCCACCTCAGCAATTGAGTACTAACCCAGGATTGATATATGGATAGACTAGAGAGCAAGGTCCTACCGCCTTTTTTCATAATATTTGCTTTCAAAACTCCTTCCTCCCACTCTGTCTTTTTGATCTTCTTCTTGGACAACCAAGACTGCTTGATCACTCAGACACCAACCCCGATCTGAGCCTGAGACACCTATCACTGCCGTTCCCCAGAAGGAAACCAAAGAAACCAACACTGTTTGAATGTAAAGGGCGTTGTCTGGTTTGAGCCAACCTCAAATTCTGTCTTGGGAGACTCTGAGACTCTCGGACTGGAACAGGTGAAGAAGAGGAAGTGGGGTTCTGATGGAAAAATGTTGTCTCCATCAGTGGCACCACCAACAGCTTCCTCTCCCTCTATTGATGGCTGTAAGAAGCAGAGAAAGAGGCGCCGCGGAACCGGAAAATTGCAGAGTTCGGCTTCGACGAGCGAGTTCTGTACAATTATATGTTTATTGTTTTTGTTTGATTATGATGTTATTCTCTGTTTCGTGCGACTTATGTTTGTAAGTTAATGAGTCAATTCAATCAGCTTCCTGTGCAAGGCGTGAATTGAATTTTCAGAAGAGAACAGTCTTTTTCTTTTACATTGAAGTTGATAACGCTTCAACTTAAAAACATCCTCATATTGGTAAAAGGCTGATTCATGTACATAAAAAGTATATATATGGACCTGAGAACTTGTTTCTGCATCTGCCAAATCAATTGGGAACAACGTCTTTCATATTATGTTGTGTGACACATAAGTCATATTTAGTATGCGAGGGATTTCAATTCTCTAGCCCTGAATTTCGCCCAAGGTTTAAAATCTTTGGATGATATTGTTAAAACTAGGGAGCCAAACTCACAAGATTTAAGTCAAGGGACAAAAATTACAATTAAATTCATTATTTTGTTTGTTAATTTATTTGAATTAACTAATTTTTAATATGTCTTATGCTTGAATTTTTGTTTTCATGAAGGTGGCCTTGTTGCAGATACAGCGGGTAAAGATTTTGTTCCTCATGTACTATAAATGTATATCCTGGACAGGTTGTATCAAAATAATTATTATGAAAATTTACATTTTGCATATACTCGTACTTAAGATTGACTTGGGATTTTGGTTTTAATTAATTACAGGATAATGTGGAAAATATATTAACCATAATTGAGGAAGCCTATGGAGGTTTTTTTCATCCTTTCCGCTAATGGTGTTCTCTCAACTGCAACTATTCATCACTCGGATTGTATTGGTAATATTATATATGACGTATAATTTCTTTCACTATATATCCATCATTGTCTAACTTTACATTTGTTTTAAGCTCCCTCACATCTAATTCACGACTCAGAGGTCTAAATTGACATTAATTGCGCAAAGAGCACAACTCTTCACTATATTAATGTTATTTAATCTAGATCAATTCTATTGTTTTAACTTTTTTTTAAATTATTTCAATTGTTTTATTAATGTAATACGTCTTTTTTTAATCAAAAGCATCAACATGATATTTTATTGTTCATTGATAATTAACTATTTAATATATTAATCGTACGTAAAATTTAAAAAAGATCATTTTTTTAGGGAATAAAAATAACTCACTTTCTAGTAAGGTATATTAGAACTTGTAAAAAAGCTCAAAACAAAAAATTTTGTGACATCTCTTGATCATGCATTTGAGTCCTTTTCAATACAAGTCATCTTGAATTTCTAAATTTAATTTTTAAACATATAGTAAACCATGTCTAATTTAAAATTTGTAGGGGAAGAACATATTTTCATTATTGATTATTCTTGAATACTTTGTTAATTTTAGAAAATACAATGCAATTGTAATTTATGACCACCACTTTAATTAGTGTAAACTTTGTAAACCTTGCCTAATTTAAAATTTGTACGGAAAAAACATACTTTCATTACTTCTGGTATTGATTAATTCTTGAATCCTTTCATAATTTTAGAAAATAAAATGTCGCTATTATGACCATGACTTTAACTTGACTATTCTAATATTCTACTTTATAATGAAAGGTTGGTGGCTATTCTAATATTGTATTTTATAATGAAGGGTCGATGTGAGATTCTTTCCTTAAAAGGACCATATATGTTAGAAGGAACAGAAATCAGAAGTGGAAAAAAGTGACAACTCACCTTTATATTGGGTGAACCAAATGGAGAAAGGGTTTTTGTTAGTTCTGTTGAGGACCATTAATTGTTGCTAGTCGTATACACCTACTTTTTATTATGTCACTATTTGTTCATTTAATCCATAATTTGGACAGCTTTTTATTGTGTCACTACTTTTTTATTTAATCCATAAATTGGATAAGTAAGCATACGTTTCTGGTCAAATTTCTTGTTCTTCCAATCATGTTGGATATTCATGTTCCCTTCTTGGAAGGCTAAAAATAATGCATCCTTGGACCTACTTTTAGGGAACCTTCCATTTTTATTCACAACCAAATATATGTAATTCATTTTGTTTATAAATATATTTGTGCCAAATATATGAGAAATGACACAATTATATTAGAGACAAACAATTTTTGCATGAGAACCACAATATTACTAAGCTTCTAAGTGTTAGTGCATACAGCAACAATCTAGCAACATTTTTGTGTAAGGATAATGAAATCAAATATATGTACTATGTAATTTTATAATCTTTAGATAATCTCAAATGTTAAACTTATTATGGAAACAGGTAGTTGTTGGCACTTTCAAGCCAAACATTGACAGTAAAATCAGCAAGTTCTTAACTCAGTCTCTTTCAGTCTTCCAAAGAGATCCCACCTGAGTCTTTATCTCCTCCCAAATGCTCCCCAACAGTGCTATCAGAACGTGTGGTATTGAAGATTTGAAAGGGATTTCTATGCAATTTGCAAAGATTATGGAACAAGAAGAGAAGGACCCTTTATCAACATCCGGACCTACGACAATACCTAAAGAAGTATTAACAACTATTGCTATTCCTGCGAGTGAAAATATAGGGTCTCCTTTAAATAGAGTTGCTAAAGACAACCAGCCAATTTCATTCCAAGGAACCTGTGGTGATGTCAATCCTAATGCTTCTCAAATCCTAAGAGGATATGTACTAAAGTTGCCTTTTTTAAAATCAACCTTTAAGTTTTAGGAGAGCAAATTGTTATCTTTGTTGTTAGTGGTTTGTTGCTTGTAATAGTGGTCAATTGTTTGATGGTGATGTTTTAAGGTTTTTGATATAGTTTGCTCTGATGGCAATAGAACCATTGTCGATATACCCTTATAATAATTGAAGGATTGTCTGTCTTGACTTGGAATAAGGACCGTATAAAAGGTCATCCCTGCCTTATGATTTACTTAATTGCTATCTTTCGTTGCACAAGTTTAAATTCCATGGGTGGTTTTGTTAGAAATTTTTTTCAATAAACATAGTTCACTATTGATATACAAAACAAGATCAGCATAATGATTATTGTGATTTTCATTGTGTTGGTGGGTCCATGGATATTTATTTCTCATTTTGGTCCTTAGTAAATACAATCCATACAAAATTTCCTTACCTAAATTTGAAAAAATATTGGTTTCCAATTACTTAGACTATATTTACGGAGTTTGTTTTAATAGTTGAAATGTAGAATAAGAGTCAACTAGTTAGGTGACAACGCCAGATGCAGTTACACATTAGCAAATAAGCAGTAATCTTTGGCATCAGGAACTATCTGTCTAACTGCTGCAATAGCTGCTATGACCCCCCAATGCTGAGAAAACAACAGCAACACTTACATTCAACCAAAAAATGGGACTTCTCTTGGATGGCTTGAATGTGAGGATGAAGAAAACCACAGGCAATATGAAGTCAAGGGGCATGAAACCAAATGCACCAATTAGTGAGTTTATATCCCCAAAGAATGGAAGCATTGCTTCTATGGTGGTTGCCATAACTATGGCTACAGACCGTGAAATCACTCCTGGCACTACGTTCTGTAGTGAGAATTCAAGGCTTTTTGGGTCTGCAAATGTTTTCTCCAGCACTTCATTTGTAGTCTACAAGTAAACCTGCACCAAATGTTGTTTATTTAATGGAGTTGATTTCAAGTATTAATACTTGTACGCATTATTATAAAACATTCTGTCTAACTTTAGCCGTAAGAAACAAAAATAAGCATGACATTGGACCTCACTATCTGTATAAAGGTCCGATTTCTTGAGGTATGAAAAATCATCTATTTGAAGGAATATGACAGTTTTACTCAAAAATGTGCAAGGGAATTAATTGAAGGAAGATGTGATCTAACCACTCCAGTAGCAGATAGTTGGACAATGGTGAAAATGCTGGTCATATAAATGAACCACTTTGGGACCAATGGGTTCCCTGAGTCCACAAAGTTGCTTAAAATGATTCCTTCAGATTCATTGCCAAATGCCCAATAACCAGAAATGGCCACACTGAAAAAGGTGATTATGAGCACAGTGTAACAAACAAGTAGTCCCTTGAGCATTTTCCCTTTCACTGGGGGAGCTAATGTTGCCTGCATGTGAAGAAATTACATTCATACAACCATGGCTCATTAGTTGTTCTTCATATAAATGGTTTCTAAGCAATTACAAATATAACCAAACGGAGCTTATAATCAGTTTCAAACCTGAATTTCTGTTATTATTCCATTTCCATATCTTGTGGCAATGATGGCAATGGCACTACGGATACCAAACAAGCGATTTTCTGTATACCTCTCAAAGAATAATCTTTTTTAGGCCGGTTTGAGGAGTTTCCTGTAGGAATATTAGGGAAAGTTTTAGTCAATGAGAAGCAATTCACGAATAATGTTTGTTACTTTCGGTTTTGTTCACTAGTCTTATCCATTGTATATTTGGAAACATGTCAATATATAGTTGAATTCTTTTAATAAGTGAGTGCATGTAAGATAAATCTAATTGTGCGAGTTGTTGCAGTTGAAGGTAAGTGAATTAAAACAAACATGATTAATATGATTCTCATTAATTCACATAAGATAGTGAACTGCATTATTGAAGAGGGAAAGGAAGAGAATGAAATACCAATATAAATGGAACCAGCAGTAGCAGAGGCACCGTAGGTTAAGCAAAGAACTAAAGACGCAAGATTGCTATACCTTAATGAGTGGAAAACGGGGATTTGAGCCAAAATCAACATGAAGCATCCAAATATTACCACAAACTCGTAAAGCTTGATACTTCCATTTGGATTTGACAGCAGGTATATGGCCTGCAACAATCAATTTCACTGGAGAAAAGGTTCAAAAGAATCAGTACACAGAAAAATTCCTTGTGCAGTATATAACTAGTTACAAATAATAATTGTTAATAAAAAGTAGTGAGGGATAACCTTCATACATTGTCCTCCTAGAAAAGTGCAAGCCACCACCGCACCATAGCATACCCAAATTGAATTGGCCCCACAAAATACTTGCCCCATCTGGGCCCTGCACATTGCCATGGTTCATATACTTTAGCTATTGAGTTTCCATATGCCCATTTGGTTTTTTACAGAATCTCTTTTACTGTTGTATGCACATGAGTGGTGTTCCAGCACAACATTCACCCACCAAATGATTTTAATTTTGAGTACACGTAGCCATTTAGCATTTAATTATGTTATGACGTGCACCATTCCAGAGGGCCATGATTCTTCAACCATAGGACACTAGGACCAAATGTGAGTTAAGAAGGACTAATGTGGGGAGACCAAAGACTGAGTTCCTTAAATACATGTGCAGGTCGTGGTCCGTAGGATAAATTGTCACCAACCTCAATCACGCAATAAATGATATGATTTCTGATCTTTTATCTTAAAATTCACTAATTTCTCATGCAAATAATTATACCATTTCAGGAATACTATATATTAGATTAGAATAGTGCTAATCTTACGTCTAACATCACTTTTCAAAGTCTAATTCACACTAATACGTGAGGCATACATTTATGATCCAATAGGGCTTGACGTTGAGCATTAAGATATTTATCCGAATATGGTATGAATAAGAAGACACGTGACCAATTTATTATTCTATTCGTTTCTTATTGTTTGCAGCATTTAAAATAAAATTCATCACTTTATAATTTTAATAAAATATTAAATATTTTATTTTTTATATTTATTTTTATTAATAAGTATTTCATTATTTTATATTTTTAATTCATTTACATTTATTTCATCATATTTTTTATTTTTAATTATCTTAAATTCTGTGTATATAGAAGATAACTTTAAGAAATCTATTAAAAAGTAAATAAACTAAATTATTTTCTTAATGTTTATAAAATCTGCAATAAGTAACAGATGCAGTATTTCCTTATGATTTATGTTTTTGTATATTTGATTTATACGACAAATCAAAGAGAATGGAGAAAGTAAGAATGTGAGAGAGGTACCCAAGATATCGCAAGTCATATCTCTGAAGCGTATCTGGCGATGACCCAAATGAGCATGATGATCCAGAACTAGAGACAGTAAGTTGTTTGAGTAAAATGTAACCAGAGTTCCGATGACTAAGCAGAAGATTCCAGTCGGCCATCCAAGAAAGGCGAACGGGTATGGAAGGCTTAGCAGCGGTGAACCTACTATTGATGTGGTCAGGTGGTACCCACAGTGCATCCATGATCCTACAAAACCATTCAACACAATATACTTGAAATCCTTTCGATCAAGATGGTTAACCAAACAGTCTATTTCATTTTAATTTCTCAATTTTCTTATTTTATAGAGAGCAATATATATACAGTGAGATTTTATTTTATTTTGTGTCAATAATTCCACATAAAAATATATATTGTAACTGATGATGTAAGACAGAATGGCTTCATCTATAAAATATTTTCCGGGGTTTGTGTGGTTGACTTGTAAAAGTATGTCAACACCTCATACTTGACTCATGTTAAGAAATCATTTTGACAACTTAGGAGCTCTGCTCAGATCCCTCTGCCGACCTCAAGCTTTAAGATGTTCTTGAGATAAGCAGCTTGCAATAAAAATGGAAGAAGGCACTCGGTGGAAGGAGAGAAAAACACACAGTAACACAAACCACATACAGCTTCTGAGAAAGAAGAAATTAAAGAATTGTACATACAAGAATTTGTAGTGAATACCTTTGGATTTGAGGACAAAGAGAGCTCCTGCATCAATATCATTTTGAGGTTGAAGAGGCTCTTGAGAAGTTTCTGGATTTTCTGCCTCGTGCACTGCTTTTGAAGTTGGAAGCTCAGTCCCCATCTCTAATATATATCTCTCTCTCTCTCGCTCACTCTCCCTTCCCCTCTTGCAAGAGCACTATAATTCAGAAAAGACAGACAGTATATTTATGTTTTTGTATATTCAATTTACTTAAATAAATAAAATTTATTTATTAAAATTTTATAAATATTTCCTTCACATCAATTTCTAGGTAGTATGTGAAATTAAATACATATCAATTAAATTTTTTTCAAAGCTTTATACTTCATGTACTATTTAACATGTTTTTATCATTTTCTTTCCTTTCACTTATATTATTTATAACTCAAATATTATTGGGTAATATAATAGAATATCTTTTTATAATAAAAAATTTTAAATAAGTTAAAATTTTATTTAAGTAAATAAATTTATTTAGTATATGTTTTATTTTTTACTTTTATTTTATAACTTAGGAATTATTTCTCTTTTTTTATTTATTCAATTTTATATTTTTTATTTTTATGCCCACTTCTATTACTTATAACTAAAATATTAATATGATTATATAGTATAGATATAATACTATATATTTTATTTTTAAATTTTTGTAAATACTTTAAAAAATTAAAATTTAGGATAAAATTTTTTAATTAAATTAATTAATTAATCTATTTTTTATTAACAATATGCGTGTGGATGTTTGATTAATGAGAAATTCCGAGTTTAATGTGATGTAAGTGGATAAATTGATTATTCATCACCAAATGAACAGTAAAATTATAGAATTTTTACAAAATTTGTGCCTATAATTAATTATATGATCAATCATAGTATTGAGAATTACTCTTTGAAAGTTTATAGTACATTATATAGTCAATTATCTAAAAGATAATGCTCTCTGAATATTTATTGTTAGCTATATAGCTGATTATAGCTTTTAAAGTTATTATCTGAATTAGCAAAGTCGACTATATAAATAATTATAATAACTATATTTTACTTTTGGACCATTAAATTTGACTATATAGTTGAGAATCATCCTTATTTAGCCAATTTTACATTTTTATGAAATTTTAAGATTTTATATTCATATATGGATGTTATATTTATATTTTAAAATTATGGATGTTGTTGAAATTGATTTTGATGATAAAATCCCCAAATGGGGATAATATTATGTTATGAAATGTGAAATGGGGAGATTGAAATATGAGAATTTGATTATTACCGAATCCAAAAAACTATTTGTGAAGGGATAAAACAAACCTTAAAAAAACAAGATGGATTTGTAAAAAGATAAGATTAATTAGAAGTTACAAAGAAATTTAAATTTTTTTTACTTTATTTTCTCATTGATGCTTATTTTTGAAGAATTCATTATTGTTGTTTACATTGTGAGTTATAAGAGTATAAGAGTATTAATGTATGGAAATGATTTGAACCAAAAAGGCATTATGAATACTCTTTTTTATATTATATTATTAAGTAGTTTGTTTACTTATTAAATTGTAAACTCACCGTTTGAATTTTTTTTTTTTAGATATTGTTGCAAAAGCATCTCATCCACCAACACCACTATAGGAGTAAATAAAAGTTTTAGATTAGGCTTTGTAGGGAGTAAATGATTTAATAGATAGGAATGTTTGTATAAATTAAGAATGGTTAACCTTACAAATATATCCAATTGTAAACATTTTTTATGTGTGTTTGTAAAATATCTTATTTTAGTAACATGAAATGTGATGATACTAGGTATTAATATTAAATTAGGCTAGTGAAATTGGGTTAGTGAGTTCCACACAGACCTTCTAAGGCCATGACCAAAATTAAATTTTAATGTAAATTAAATATTATCATTAAATATAAGATGATAGGATAAATTTTATAAAATTTAATCTAATTGATATAAATAATTTGGAACTTAATTTTAAATTTCTTTTTAGATACCTACAACATTTTTTCAAAATCTATTAATAAAATTTAATTTTAGATTTAAAACATTATACAACACATCATTTAAGAATTTGGTTAATAGAATTTTTTAAAATTATAATCAAATATAATCTTAAAGGTATATGAAATCTTAATATTTTGTGATAAAATATCCAAACTATTAACCAAATTTAATTTATAATAAGAAATTGTTCAAATGTTATTTATTTATTTATTTATTTGAACTCAAATATTTTTAATTCAGTACTTAATCAATTTAGTAATAAAATATTTTATGTTAAAATTAAAGCAATAAAATTTTAAATATTCAATTTATAATGTTTGAGTAATTTCTTTTCTTAAGAAATAAATTTAGTTAAAGAAATAAAATTTCATCATAACATGTTGAAATTATATATAATTATAAAATAATCATTAATTTTGATTTTAAAATTTTTATCTACTAGATTTTCAAATGATGTGATATATTTTACAAGTCTAAACAATATCTTAAACGGTATGCTACAATAATTATATATTATTAAGATAACATCAACACAAACAATAAAACTTTTAGTCATTTATATAGGCATTTTAAAAATTTTTAACAAAAAAAATGCTATATAAATGGTAGTGTCATTTGAATAGTAGTAGGTAGATGTCTAACACAAAGTTAGTAGGAACTTTTTTGTTGTGAGGTATACAAATGATATTGTTATCTATATAACTTTTTTTTTCAAAATTTTAAAAAACTATACAAATGACAAATCATCTATATTGCCTCAAAAAATTCTTGAAAAAATCAAAATCAATACAAATAACTAGGTTATCTTCATAGCCTTTTTTTTCTTGAAAATTTCAAAAAGCTATACAAATGACAAGTGTCATCTGCATAGCCTTAAAAATTTTTTGAAAAAAAGCAAAATCAACACAAATGACTAGGTCATCTATATAGAGTGCTAGAAAAATGGAAAAGACTCACGTGCCCTTGTCTTTATTTATACTAACAATACAATTTGGATATATACAAATAACTGAAAATTTGTCATTTGTCTAACTCAATATCTTTAAATACTTGTTGAAACCTAGATAGAACCACTCTGTACATTGCTTCTTCTTCTTCCTCATCTTCCTAAGAGAGTATAGGTAAGTTTCCTCTCCCTTTTTTTATTATTTTTTACATGTTTATACTTTAATTTTCATTTATTCTTACACTTATTTTGTTGAATGATCAGTTTATATTGCTTCATTATTGATCAATATTCCAAATTATTGCTTCACCATTCTATTAAGGTAGGCCAACAAATTCATACTTTTTTCTATAATGGTATATTGATTTGATGAATTTTTGCTTCATTGATAAGTGTAATAAAATTATTATTTTGCATATTTTGATATATTTATTACTTTAAACATTTGATGTTAATAATATATTATTAGATTATGAATTATTATTTTGTATAATTTAATATAATATTCAGTTTGATAAAATTATTATTATTTTGCTATATTTTGATACATTTGTTAGTTTGAACATTCAATGATATTGATATCATGTTTGAATATAAATTTATCTTAATGCTTTATTATGTCGAGTGATAAAATTGTTGTTGTACAGAAATTAATATATTTATTATTTTAAACATTTAATGAGTTTGATATAAGATAGGAGAATAAAATTTGTAATAAATTAATATTATAAATAATTTAGATATTTTATAAATATTTAAATTATATTAAAAATGAAATCAATATAAAAATGGTAATACATAAATTTTGATAATTAAAATAATAAAAATATAAATTTTTAATGATGAAAAATATTTAACAATCTAAATAATCATTTAAACTACTAAAAAAGGTAATTTCCAATATTTATAAAATTATAATTTTACAAACATTCAAAACTTAATAAATGTACAACATTATTTTACAATAGATAATAAATATGTAATAAATTAATATTAAAAATAAAATATTTAATTTCATTAAATTGTTAAATTATATGACTATAAAAGTAATTAAAAAATGATAACAAATAATTTTGATAATTATAGTATTGCAATTGAAAAAATTTAATGATGAGAAAATTTATTAATTGAAATAATCATTTAAAATACTAAAAAAAGTAATAATGGAGTACAAATTACATAATAATTTAATATTAAAAGTAAGTCATATAATTTTGATTAATTTGTGAAATTATATAGAACAAAAGTCATTAAAAAATGATAACACATAAATTTTGAGAATTAAAGTAATGAGAATATAGAATTTTTGATGATGTGAAGTATTTAAAAATTTAAATAATCATTTAAAACACTAAAAAAGAAGTAATTTCAATATTTACAAAATGATAATTTTATAGACATTCAAAACTTAATGAGTGTATAGTATTATTTAATAACAAAGAATAAAATGTGTAAAAAATTAATAGTAGAAGTAAATTATATAATTTTATTAAACTGTTAAATTATATGACTATGAAAGTAATTAAAAGATAGTAACATATAATTTTGATGATTACAATTCTAAAAATAATTTTTTTAAGGATGTAAAAATTTTAATAATTGAAGTAATCATTTAAAACACTAAAGAAGTAACTCAAATAAGTAAGTAATGGAATATAAATTATGCAATAATTTAATATTAGAAGTAATTCATATAATTTTTATTAATTTATTACATTAATAAAAATGAAAGTTATTGAAAATGGTAACACATAAATTTTAACAATTAAAGGATAAAAATATAATTTTTTGATAAAGTGAAATATTTAACAACTTAAATAATCATTTAAAATACTAAAAAAAGAAGTAATTTACTATTTACAGAATGATAATTTTACAAACATTCAAAACTTAATAAATGTGTAGCATCATTTAAAAATGGAGAATAAAATGTCTAATAAATTAATATTAGAAATAAATCATACAATTTCATTAAATCATTAAATTATATGTTAAAGTATCAAAATCGGTTAGGTTTAATAGATTGGACTAAGATTGGTACAATTTTACTTGACCTAGGACTGGGATTAGTACGGAAAATAATGATAGTAACCTAATCTGATAAGGAATTAGAACTAGTTAACCCAACCTAATAAAAGATTAGGACTGATAATATTAACCTGTCGAATTATTGAGTTAACACGTTACATTGATAATAGTAATAAGTAATAAATAAATAATTTATTATTATATGTTTAATTTTTATATAGGTATTAGAGTAATAATTTTGGTATATTAAAATTATACTTTAATATATATAATATTAAAATTATATAAATGAACAATATTAAATTATTTTTAATATTAAAATTAATAAATTTATATATTTGATAATGTTAATATATATTACATAAGTTTGTCAAAATAAATAATTATATTAAAATTTTTATTAATTAGTACTTTAATATTAAAATTTTGAATTATTTAAAAAATTTAAATAAATAATTTTGATATTAATTTTAAATGTATTATATACATATATAATATAATACAATATTATTTATTTTTTATTATTATATATAAATTATTATAATTATTTTTATTATATATTATTTATATAGTTATTTATTTATATATATTTGATAATAAATTAATTATTAATATATTTATTTTCATAGATAATGCTTTAGACTGATCAATATATATTTAATAATATATATTTATTTTCATATATAATATATATGACTTACTAACATATATATTAAAATTTTAAGTCTTAATAATATGTAATAAATAACTAATATGATAATAATAATAATAATAAAATGTAATAAGTTATAAAAATTCATCTAAATCAGCTTGATAATTGTTGACTGAGGACTAAAATTAATATTAGGACTGAAGTAACCTGATCTAATCTCAACATGGTGAAAAGGGCCCAGCTTAGAACAAGTTTGATGTATAATTTTTGCCTGTTAAGTTACCTAGTAATGTTAGGTTAACGCATTTTAATAAATCTAATTATATGACTATAGAAGTAATTAAAAAATGGTAACACATAATTTTGATAATTACAATATTAAAAATAAAAAAATTTTAATGATGTGAAAATTTTAATAATTGAATTAATAATTTAAAACACTAAAGAAATAAGTAATAATAGAACATGAATTACATAATAATTTAATATTAAAAGTAAGTTATATAATTTTTATTAATTTATTAAGTTTCATAAAAATGAAAGTGATTAAAAAATGATAACATATAATTTTAATAATTATTGTAATAAAAGTATAAATTTTTTATAATTAAAATATTTAATAATTTAAGTAATAATATAAAATATTTAAAAAGTAACAATGGATAATAAAATGCATAATAATTTAATATTAAAAGTAAGTCATATAATTTTATTAAATGATTAAATTATATATAAAATAAAATTATACTAAAAGGACACTAATTTGTAATAAATTTTGATAATCAAATTAATCAAATGTACATAATGTCTAATAATGTGGAATATTTATGTTATTAAGTAATTATTTAAAATATTTAAAAAAAATAGATAATACTAAAGGAAAAATTAAATGTTAAAAGATATATCATTTAAATATCAATGTGACAATATATAAAAAATTGTACAAATTAATTATGTGTTAATTTAATTAAAATGAGTTTATTATATTATTAAAATTATTTTAATAAAAAATTATAATAATTTAAAATTGAAATACATTTGCATCATAACCTTAGACCTATTTAAGGGTTGGTTGGTCTTTCTAGATGAATTAATCCTTGCTAATTAACTTTTGAATTGTCTTATAAATTTATACAATTTAAGATATATCTTTTAGTTATTGTACTTAACTTATTTGCTCACCATTTCATCTTGTAAATTTTTTTTTATCTTTTTATTACTATTTAGATGTGTACTGTATCAATATATAATATACGTACTTAGAGAATTATGGGAAGATGTTATGAAAATTTCTATGTGTATGAAATATATTTTAAATAAGTTAAGATAATAACCACAAAATCAAAACCATGATTTCGACCTAATTACTTTACAAGATTAGAACCATGACCCTCATTATATTTTATCTTTTGGAAATGTTCGTCTTGTCACACAAATGGTCAACAACTTGATAAATAATTATGATAATTTAGAAAATAAAATGATTAGTGATTAAATAGAAGATGAACTTTTAAAGTTCAATAATAATGATAAAACTAATGAAGAAGATAATGACCTTGCTACTTTCACAGATAATGAGTCTAATTAGGGTCAATACTTTTTATTTTTCAAATTGCAATTAAGCTTTTAAGATATCAATTTATTTAATATTTTGTAGTAAGTATTATTAGTGTCCTATTGTATTAATTATCTCAAACAAATCATTTTATAAGTGTAAATGTAATTTAGCTTTAAGGGTAAATACATGACTTTTTATCATAAGTATTACTTACGTCTTATTGTAATGACTATTGTTTATGTGATATTTTATAACAATACTTGATAGTCATGATCGATGTTATGTTATACCATCATGGAAGAGATGGTGGACATAACCCACCACGTAACCCCACTCGTATTTTCTTTTAGTGTAAGATAGATAAAATTGCTTATAATTGCATACTTCATTTTACATTTTTTCTATAAATATATGTTATTAAGAGTTTCTTATATTAGAAAGTTGTACCAAATCAATGGTATAATAAATCAAGATCCTTGATCCTTCAAAAAAAATTCAAAAGAATTATAGAAGACCATTATTTGTTTGTTTTAATAAGATAGGTACATGGTAGGCGATTAATCCAAAATCAAAGCATTTTGCACATGACATATGACATAAGAGTGCTAGTCAAACAGCATTCTGAGCCTTTCTATAAAAATTAGAAGGAGGTACCTGAAGAATAAAGGGAATATATTGTGTAGGGAATTTATGTAAGTATTGTTGAATATATCTTTTTATTATTTTATATTTGATATTAAGGTTAATGGATACAACAATCATAATATTGTTACATATCTTTCAATGCAATCCCATTTCA